>JADWQK010002046.1:0-55444 GCA_017933935.1 Sesamia nonagrioides | reverse complement strand
TTGAACTCTAAGTATTTAAGGGCATTACTTGACTCGGAGAAACCGGCTACGCGTTTGGCAAATACAATTTTTTTTTGGTGAGCTATCTTTTTTTGTTTGGGATGGGAAATCATCAAATGATTTCTCCCGCTCTGGGCGGAGCGGAAGGGCGTATCAGACTGTTACTGACTAAACCCACCCGTGTTTCTTCGCTTGCCTGTGTGACGGCCAGCCGCACCGGCAACCCGCTACCCTGACCCAGGAGGCGCCGGTCTTCGTGGACACCGTCACGATATACCGACATCTCTTTGAGGCGCGCGTGTAACACAACGCGCCGTCGACTCGGGTCTGGTCCACCTTATCTGGTCCCTACTTGGGCCGGGTCAGTGAGCTCCTATTCCACCCTGATGTTTAAAGATTTAAACTATTGGTAGTTTAGTTAACCTAAGCTATCACGGTAGGATTTTTACGGTATAGATCGACTGATTTTTACAAATGAACAATATGACCCGCCAACACATTTTTACAACATCATCACAACATCATTTCAGCCGAAAGACTCCACTTGGTGGAAGTCTATGTCCACTGCTGGACATAGACTTCCACCAAGGATCTCTACGACGACCGGTCCTACGTCTCCCGTATCCAGGGGTTTCCCGCGACCTTCACTAGGTCGTCGGTTTACCTTGTCGGGGGCCTACCCACGCTGCGTCCAGTGCGTGGTCGCCACTCGAGAACCCGTCAGCCCAATCGGGCCACGTTCCTGCGGGCAATGTGCCCGGGCGACTGCCACTTTGGTGTTGCTATTCTTCGGGCTATGTCGGTTACTCTCGTTCTTCTGCGGATCTTCTCATTCCTGGTTCGATCACGCAGTGAAACCCCAAGCATAATCCTCTTCATTGCCCTTTAAGTGACT
The DNA here is from genome assembly GCA_017933935.1 of Sesamia nonagrioides. Classification (NCBI taxonomy): domain Eukaryota; kingdom Metazoa; phylum Arthropoda; class Insecta; order Lepidoptera; family Noctuidae; genus Sesamia; species Sesamia nonagrioides. The sequence continues at coordinate 54,549 of JADWQK010002046.1, read as the reverse complement.
TTTAACCTTCTTATAAGGCCAATGTTATCGACCACAATCATTTCTTTATATATTTTTATTTAACTATTTATTTACACATATATATAAACAAATAAGAAAAGACAGATCAGGCAAATGGTACAGAGATTTTGTTTTAATATTTATAAACTACTGTATAACCACAATCCCGCCTGATGGTAAGCAGTGATGCAATCATCATCATCATCTCAGCGTTTGTCCCGGTTGCATCCGCGGCTTTCGCGTTGGAGCCCGAGGTCCGCTTTCCTACTAATACGCCTCCATATCGCACGATCTTTAGCATCCTGTGGTAAGAGCTTGTTGGCACGCATGTCATCTCTTACAACGTCAAGCCAGCACTTCTTTGGTCTACCTCGCTTGTTCCGGCCCGACGGAGGCGCCATGGCAAGACATTTGTTACCCACGTAACCTGCCGGTTTACGTAAGACGTGACCGTACTAGCGCAGGCGACTCTCTTGCAGTTTGTCTGCTATGTCACGGACACGGAAACTGCCACGGATGCGGGAATTTCTAATGCGGTCTTTCCGCGTAACTCCACACATCCACCGCAGCATATTCATCTCCGTGACACGCAGCTCCTGCTTGTGTCGCTCAAGCATAGGCCACGCCTCACTGCCATACAGAAGGACAGGTCTAATAATGGTCTTATAGACCTGTCCCTTAAGTTTAACCGGCATTTTGGGGTCACAAATGACACCTGTCACCTCACGCCATTTTGCCCAAACTGCGGAAATGCGTGCTTTAACGTCGCAATCAATATCGCCGGACGCGTGGAGCACAGACCTCAAGTATTTAAATTGGTCTGTGCACTCGACCAAGTCTCCGCCTATGCACACAGGCATAGGGTCTGTGGTGTTGCTGGCCATGTACACCGTCTTCGCCACATTGAGTTTAAGAAGTAAGCAGTGATGCAATCTGTTGGAATCTGTGTAATTTCTGGTATTGTTGAATAAACGATGAAAAGAATAAAAACAGTAAAAACAGTATATGATGGTTGCTATATTCGAAAGTAAGTCATACAATGTTTCTTTTAATATTGACATTAGAACAACATATCAAAAAGTACTTAGTACTGAAAAGACCAAGTAGTTTTACAACATCCGCCCTTAATGGAAATAAAAAAGACAAAGTAGTAATGCTAAACATAATACAAAAATAAAACATTACTACCAGACTAAATAGATACAAAATATAAACCGACCAAAAATAAATGGAAAATTATTCTACCTATTTATCAAACCCATATTAACAACGCACCTAAGATGTTTTACGCGCCTTAAGGGCTTAGTTAGAAAGTCGGCTGTCATTTTATCCGTAGATAGATATTTTATGTCTATAAGACCCTCCGTAACCTTTTCACGAATAAAATGATATCTCGTATCAATATGTTTGGTTCTATTGTGGTGGACTGGATTGAGCACAAGTTTCTGTGCACTTTGACTATCGTTGTATAACATCACCCGATCAGCAAAATCAGTAATGTCATACACTAACCGTCTGAGGAAAATAGCCTCCTTTGCAGCACTGGTCAAGGACATATACTCAGCTTCTGTAGAAGATAAGGCTACCGTCGGCTGTTTCTTACACTCCCAGCTAATAGGTCCACCTGCTAGCGTAAAGTAGTAACGGGGTACGACCGGCGGTCATGCACACAGTTCGCCCAGTCAGCATCCGTGTATCCACACAGATGTCCACCAACTTTCCTGTAAGTAATACAGTAATCCACAGTACCTTTTAAATACTGTAACACCCTTTTTGCGGCCAACCAATGCCTTTTATCAAAACAGCTATTAAACTGACTTAAATAGCTTGTGGCGTAAGCTATATCGGGTCTCGTATTCACAGCTAGGTACATGAGACATCCTATCAAGTTTTGGTAAGGATATTCGCCAAGAGATGTTGGATTACCTTTCTCTAACTTATTATTCTCCAAAGGTGTAGACATCTCCTTACAATCTCGCATATTAAACCGCTCCAACACTGCCTGAATGTAGTTCTTCTGACTGACCACGATTTTATCGTCATCACGGATAATATTTAAGCCTAAACAATACGACAATTGTCCCAAATCTTTTATTGAGAAAAAATTTTCCAAGTCATTTTTGACAATGTCAAATGAACTTTTTTCTTTGTAAAAGACAATAAGATCATCGACATAGACTGCGAGAATTATTGTTTCACTACCAAACTTTTTCAAATAAACACATGATTCCGCAGATGTTCGTGCAAAGCCAATTTTTGATAGGGTTTGATGCAATTTAATATTCCAGGCTCGAGCTTCCTGCTTCAACCCATAAATGGATTTTCTGAGCAAACAGACTTTACCTTCTGCCCCGCGCTCAGCAAATCCCTCAGGCTGTTGCATGTACACTTCCTCCTCTAAGTCCCCATTGAGGAATGCGGTATCAACATCCATGTGTTGTATTTTCAAATCCATTTCTGCCGCCAACGCTATAAGGGTACGCAGAGATGAATTTCGAACCACAGGGGCAAATGTTTCATTATAGTCAGTCCCCCAAACTTGACTAAAACCTTTCGCAACTAGTCGCGCTTTATATTTGACTATTGCACCGTGCGCGTCTCTCTTTATCTTGAACACCCATTTACATGGAATAACCCTTTTATTTGGTTTATACACTAATGTCCAAGTTTGCTTATTCAACAAGGCATTGTACTCATCATTCATTGCGGAGATCCAGTTATCTTTATCAACGCAATTAATAGCTTCACGATAACTTTTCGGATTCTCACATAACAAGTCATCACCGAGAGTGCCGTATGAATAATAATCTGGAGGCTTACGTACTCGTACAGGATATCGTCTTTCAGGATAAACATCACTGGATTCATTTGAAGGAACCAGAGACAGATCAGTTTGTTCACCCAATTGTGAAGACTCCACGTCACCTACATCACCCGTTTCATCAGTCGCGTCCACAAAAACCTCAGCTTGCTCTACCGGGGCCATCTCCACGTCTTCTGAAGTAGGTGAAGAAGAAGTAGAAGCAGATGAGATAGAAGTTGCCAGTGGCGATGTGGTATCTGAAGAAGTTTGTGAAAACCAGTTAATGACATTGGGACTCATAACAAGATCAGGCTGAACAGGCTTATCCTTCAATCCTGAAAAGTTATTTTCAAAAAACGTAATATCCCGTGACTTAATCAATCTCCGAGGGTTTTCGGCGCTACGGAAATAATAACTTCTTGGATCGTCTGAATATCCAATAAATATACATTCAGAAGCTTTCATATCTAGCTTAGTTCTTTGGCATGAAGGCACGTGAACTAAAGCTCGACAACCAAACACCCTTAAATGAGACAGGTTGGGTTTACTCCCACACCACATTTCATATGGCGTCTTACCATGAAGTGCACGATGAGGTGACCTATTTTTTAAATAAACACTGGTCTCAACAGCATCTTGCCAAAAAGCTTTCGACAGAGAGCTCTGTGCCAGCAAGGAACGGGCCTTCTCCACAATACTACGATTGCAACGTTCACTTACCCCATTTTGTTGAGGGCTATATGGTACAGACGTTTCATGTCGAATCCCTTGAGCCTGCAAATAGTCTGTCAACTCCTTATTGACATACTCAGTCCCATTGTCTGACCGAAGGGTTCGAATTTTAATGCCAGTCTGTCTCTCAACAAGTGTTTGGAAAATACAAAAATACTTCTGAACTTCTTTCTTAGATGACATACAATATAGGGTTATAAAACGTGTATAATCATCTACAAAAATAATAAAATATTTATTGCCTTTAAAAGTTTCAGTGGACAGGGGTCCACAAACATCCGTATGGACCAATTCTAATGGTGACGAAGCCTTCTTATACTTTATCCCTTTGAAAGGCTTCCGGGCCTGCTTACCTTCTACACAAGGTACGCATGGTTCTTTGTCAACCTCAGTATACTCCACACCAACAGCTAGACCTTTTCTGAGTAGATCCATACCAATACGGCAGAGGTGCCCTAGACGCTTATGCCAAAGCTGAAACTGGGACAAATTAGTGTGAACATTATAAGCTGAAACACTTTGCGGCTTTACTGTACAATCTAAAGTGTACAATCCACCACAAATAGAACCATGTAAAACAGGACCATTTGTAAAAGAAACATCATTAGAATTATAAAATTACAGCCATTACTATCAAAAACAACTGAGAGACCTTTCTCTACTGCTTTTTTAACCGACAGTAAATTACAATCTAGATCAGGAACATGTACAACATTAGAAATCTTCTTGTAATTGGTATTTGTGTCAATCGCAACGTCTCCTAAGCCCACAGCCGGCAAACTTTTACCATTTGCGACAGTTATCTTCCCATCATGGGGTTGATAACTATTAAACCATTCAGCATGTGGAGTCATGTGAGTAGTCGCACCAGAGTCGATAATCCATTTCTCAGATATCTGAACATTAGGTGCAGACAAAGCCAGTTCCGTGACACCATCCAAAACAAATTTCGTGACATTTCCTGAACTTGAAACAACTAATCCCTTATCCTTAGAACAACTTTCTGTAGAGCAACTCGCCTTTGCCTTTTTCTCCTTCTTTTTGAGAGGGCATTAAGGGCTCTTGTGCCCAGGCTTCTTACACCTAAAGCAAATAACTTGTTTTGTTTGCAACGCAGTCACACCATCTTTAGTCTCCTTCGTCATTTCGCTCAACAACTTAGTCCTCACCAAATCTGTTGTGACTTCGACGCTCCCATTCTCAAGCGCCATGATCATGGGCTCGAAACGAGACGTCAGACCTCCCAATATAATTGCTGCCAGAGAACTATCTTCTATGGTCTTGCCAATATCGACCAGGTCTAGTGCTGTTGTAGTTATTGCGGTTAAGTAAGCCTCTACGTCAAAAAAATCAGATAAGGAGTACCTGTACAACTTGCGTTCCAGTGACAATTTACGACCCAAACTGCGATCCTCGTAGGATTTTTGAAGAGCATCCCACGCTTCTTTTGCGGTCTTAGCTGGTCGAACAATCGAAATAGCAGCACCATCTACAGTAAGGCATATTTTAGAAAGAGCCTTTTCATCCTTACGTACATCGTCGGGCGTCTTATTCCCTTCAAATGTTCCGCTTACTGTTTCCAATAATCCTTCATGCATTAACAACATTCGCATTTTAAATTTCCACACTGTGTATCCTTCTCTATTACAAAGCATCGGAATACCATTTAGGGACATACCAGAAACTGCAGCAGACATGGTTACTATGTATATTTTCCACCACCAATCTCCTTTTAAATTTGATTGTAAAATATACAGAGCCTTCGTGCTGATAACGTATGTTGGAATCTGTGTAATTTCTGGTATTGTTGAATAAACGATGAAAAGAATAAAAACAGTAAAAACAGTATATGATGGTTGCTATATTCAAAAGTAAGTCATACAATGTTTCTTTTAATATTGACATTAGAACAACATATCAAAAAGTACTTAGTACTGAAAAGACCAAGTAGTTTTACAACACAATCATTGATGGTAAAGTGCGCTAGTTTATTAAGAGCATAGTCACTCTAATGTTTATTTCATAAAAGTCTTCCAGCATACCTTCCAAAGGACAGTAAGTACAAAGATGTTCGATTAAACGGTTCTCAATAACAAAAATGACAAGTAACACATGGGTACATACAACTTCAATGAAGTGAAAAGATTATTTTCTTTATTTAGCATCTTTAGAACTTACGTAATGTAATGTCTCATTCAATCATCATCATCATCCCAGCGTTAATCCCAGTCGCATCCGAAGCCTTTTCAGCTTTGGAGTCTGGGGTCCGCTTTTACCATTCCAACTGCTGATATGGCTAAACTTCGACATTTTCCGTGAAACGACTGCCGTCTGACCTCCACAACCCGAAAGTGACATCGAAGCATTGCAGTTAGACCAATTGTTGGACTTTTGAGTTCTCCAACAACCCGTAACGACTGCCACTGATGATGTTCGTATGGCAACCGGGACCAACGGCTTAACGTGCTTTCCGAGGCACGACCAGACCAGTGCAAATATTCATATTAATGCATACAAATACTTGCACTGTGCGGGGATCGAACCCGCGCCACCTTGCGCAGCGGCCGCGTCCGCTACCGCTTCGCCACGGAGGCTGTCTCATTCAATATGTAGGTTAATATATTTAACTTATGAGTTCAGCTGCAGTATAGTTTCGAACAAACCAACGCTTTTCGTATTCTTCACTGTCAGATATCACCGCTCACTGCAGAGCGTTTATTGCTTCGCATAAACTGTGAACGCATACATGGGAGACCAATCATCATTGGCGAAATGAGGTTGTATACAATATATATATATACATTTACTTAATATAAAGGGTGTATCTGATATCGACGCACAAACGAGTACCATGGATCCAGTACATGATTCTGAACCCCCCAGTGGTGGAATTTTTCGTCGGGTGTTTCGTGATTTAAAAAAAATTATATGAAATTTTTTTTACTTTAAACCGTTCATAATTGCTATACTTTTATAACCCAATAAGATTTTAAAGTAAAAATTAATTAATTCGCTAATTATACAAAAAAGCGCAATGAAAACAAAACTCGAAAAACTATCTTATCAGCTGATTTGATAGAGTTCACATCAGGGATCAACGTCATACCTACAAACCCGCACGGCGGCACGCTTGCAACGTTCAAATGCCGAGCCGACACTTTTTTTAAACCACTGTGAATTCTGTAACCGTTCATTAACGACACAAATGACTATCATAATTTTATTAGTGGCATGCGGTGTAGCCTATTCGCGAAGTTTGCGTTACGATGTCAGATACACCCTGTATACTAGGTAACTACAGTCACCAAAAGAGCTGGGTCGATGGCATAGATTCCTGGTCGTTCAATATAGCTAAAGTGTGGAAAGAAACCGAGGTGCTTTTGAAATAAATTTAAGTAATTTCATAAATGAACTATTTTTGAAGTGAGAAGTTCTAGTAACTGGAAATTTCGCAGAACATGGTATGAACTCCCCTGATAACTAAACAAAGAATAAATGAGGACATGTTTCTAACTTTTAAATAAATCACACAGAAGGTACTGACAAAATATACGGTTTAATTGCCAAAAAACCGTGTCCGACTATGGTGTACAAAGATTACTCACTCAAAAAGTTTGAAATTTAAGTTAATAATTTAAATTGAATTAAATTTTATTCGAAAACACATTAATTTCTTGCTAAACTTCAATTATATTCTACATGTCTGATATTTCTCTCTTTGACCGTATAACTATATCCCCGGATGCAGAGATTTGAGGCATGATATTGTTTTTTTTTTTTTTTTTATAATTCGCCTGTGTGTCCTCTAACATTGTCAGAGCCCTTGTTTCTGCAATTTTTTTTTTCTTTACTTTTCTGCTCTTTCTCTCTTTATCTTGGCATGATATTGTTACATGGGGTGACAACAAGACAAGTGTTATTTGATATGGTAGAGTGATGCCACAAGTAACACGTGTGTTGTATTTGTATCGGACATTATTGCAATGTCATCGTCATCATCATCAACCTTTTTATCGTCCCACTGCTGGGCACAGGTCTCCTCTCATACAGAGAAGGATTGAGCGTAATTACCACGCTTGCTCAATGCGGGTTGGCGATTTCAGACTTAAAGTCCAGGTTTCCTCAAGATGTTTTTCTTCACCTTTTAATCAGTCATTGGTGTCCAAGATATACAATGCAATGTATTTGGAGTATATCGGTTTTAGAGTGATGTGAACCAGAATTGTTATTGTTGGCATCAGACGGTTATGGAGTTTCACACGTTGGAATGCGCAACGAGCATTCAAGGCATTGAAATTATTATTAGATTCTCTAGTTAGTCAAAGGACTACTTAAAAACAATCCCTTCTTCTTAAATAATATTCATAATGTTACTATCACCATCATCCCAGCGTTAATCCCAGTCGCATCCGAAGCCTTTTCAGCTTTGGAGTCTGGGGTCCGCTTTACCAGTCCAACTGCTGATATGGCTAAACTTCGACATTTTCCGTGAAGCGACTGCCGTCTGACCTCCACAACCTGAAGGCGACATCGAAGCATTGCAGTTAGACCAATTGTTGGACTTTTGAGGGCTCCAATAACCCGTAACGACTGCCACTAGATGTTTGTATGGCAACCGGGACCAACGGCTTAACGTGCTTTCCGAGGCACGACCAGACCAGTGCAAGTATTCATATTCATGCATACAAATACTTGCACTGTGCGGGAATCGAACCCGCGCCACCTTGCGCAGCGGCCACGTCCGCTACCGCTACGCCACGGAGGCTGTCAATTCATAATGTTACTATATTGCCAATAATTCAGTTGACAACATATGTACCTAGTTGGTAAAAAAGGGGCAAATAATGATTCATAATGTTACCATATTAAAAATAATGCATGCAAAAAGTTACTAAATAAAGTCGATAGACAATTGTTATCGTTATTATAAACATTTTTGGTACTGGACCATACTTGGAAAACTTCTGGTCAATGAGATATAGCAAAGAAAAATTTCGCCTTTTAAGGTTTAAGTCTTTTTAGGGTTTCATATCCAGAGAGCCTAAACGGGATCCTATTGCTACAAGATTCCACTGTCTGTTTGTTTGTGGCCAGACTTTCTCACTATCCGTGATAGCTAGACATTTTCACACAGGATGTAATTCTGTTGCCGTTATGAGAACAAATACTAAACCTACTTTTGTGTATAGATAGCTATTATTGGAAGTACGGTATCCGTCGTGCGCCAGTCAGAGTCATGACTTGAGCATAATGCTTTGTTTATATTACATTAAGCGTTACTATAAACAGCAATGTTTTACATCAGTTTCAAGTAACTAAAGTATGCGTAATTGATAGTTATATTATAATCGATCCTTTTAAAATATACATGTAATCTATAAAATCGGGTAAGGCGGACCCCAGACTCCAAAGCAGACAAATGTTCGGATACGACTGGGATTAAAGCTGAGATGATGATGATATATTCTATAAAATAGACTTGTCTTTTTCAATAATGTCATGAAGCTTATAAGCGCTGTTTTATTCTCAAGTTCATCTCTAGTGTTCCTAACTGATGCATGCCTCATGTGAGATGTCAGATGACATGTTGACCTCTCTATGTCAACATGTCATTGCTTTCAATGCTAACGTATAAATACAAAGCACTGCGTAACTCTCAAGAATTTTAACACACTTTGTGTACGATTTTTACAATCTGTGTATAATTTGTACACACTGTGTGCACAAACTGTGTGTAATCCCAACTAAATAGAAGTAGCACTCACTAATTAGCTTGTTTTACTAAGTTTGTTTTGAAAATATAGTGGTTTGCAGTTTATAAGAGGAAGCTAATTATTGGCTTGTTTACTTTACACAATGTTTTAGATTTAAATTGCAGAATGTTTAAAATAGTTAGTTTAAAATAAGAATAAATAATACGAGGCAGTGTTTGTCCTACCACATAACTGTATTAACAGTAGTAGTCGAGTGACACCGGCCCTGACTGCCATAGCCATGGCTATGTTATAGAGCATAATTAACCTGTGATGTCCCCACTGTGGGGCACAAGCCTCTTGTCTATGAGAGTGAGTGGGCTGTAATCCAATACACGCTCCCAGTGTGTGTTGGTTCATCCCAGTCTTCGAATTTATGCTTCTAGAACTTACTAGTTTCCTCGCGATGGTTTCCTTGCAGGCCAGCAGTGGCATTGAAATAACAAACACAATAGAATGCGGCTGTCTGAGTTCGAAACACAAGAATTGAATAAAAAGTAAAGTAAATTTGTAAGTCACAAGAACACAAGACTTCATGTAAAAACAAAGCTTATATTAAAAAAAACAAAAGAGCATGTAGCGATGGTCGCAGTCGCTACAATACAACAATAACACAAAGGATTGCCCAACTATTGACGTCCCAACGATTGACGACCTTCCGCGAAAGGGTGCATATAAATCATACCAGAACAAGGATCTTGGAAAACAAAGCGCGTATGTAAGACAAAGAGCGTGGGCCCTGACCGCCTCAGCGAGGGTGTCGCACATCTGTTCCATTGTTCGTTGGAGAAAGTTCCGCGGACGACGCGATTCTGTTAACCCATTGTGAGCTGCCGGAGAAAGCGCGCTGACCATACCGAACCGCCTTGCACGTGGATCGAAAGCGCGGGCCCGGTCCACCGGCCAATCAGACGGCACGTTCTCCCACGACAACAAATCAGCATCAAGAACGCCCGAGCAGTCAGCCCCACTCCGGTTTAGAGATAGCTGTATTATTGTGTAGTATTTAAGCTTGTGCATAGCTCGTAAGACATCACATTAACACATTATCATATTCAACACACATTTGGGTCATAAACAAAACACACAAAAAAATTGTGCCTTTTAAAAAAATATATTAATTCATACTTTATACATTAATATTTTACTGTAATAAATTAACTGTTTATTTGTTTTAGTCATTTACGATAAAATATCCTAGTTATATTATATTTACATTAAAATATTAAAAGTAAAGTGAGACTTAGATCCCCTTCTGTGGGCCGTGCCCAACCTAGGTTCATAGGTTTGCTTAAAGATTAAAAATACTTAAAAATAAAAATGTGAATATATTTTCCTACATGTTTATTACTTACATGTTAAAGTTCTCATTTTACGTTATTAGGAAAAATCAGCAAACAATACAAATGAATTATAAGACATAAACATGTTGTTACCAATTTTGCGACCCCTTCCGTGGTCCAACTAAATTGAATATTCAATATATGTGAAATGCAACGCAGCCTTAGTTTATTTAATTTGGTTGGCAACATTATCGAGCTATCAAAACGAGCAAAAATTTTAAATGACACCCGTCAGCGCCCCTTGGCAAAGTTTTTGAAAAATTTATAAACAAGTGTTGTTTTACTTTTGTGTAAAAGATCGTGCACCTTTTCTGTTCCATTCATATTTTGGTAAGTACTGGCATAAAAAAATCTATATATCGATTAACGTGCTGTAATATGAGAGGCTATTTGCAAAAACCACGTGCGCCATATTGTAACCTCAAAAGTTTGAGGTTTGGATGATAATATTAGTTAATTTAACCCTTCCGTGGACAAACTTTTCGGTGGACACAATGTCCACGGAATAGACCACGTCCACAAAAGTGATTCCCTATTCCGACTTATACTTTTTATGACACTATCAACATTAAAAAACTTGTGCTGCTAGGTTTAGCTTGGTACTTATGCATTGCCTGCACTCCCGCTTTGACGCTAAATAGTATTTATACTTATTTTTGACAAACATGATCTATTAAGTTACATTTAAAAAAAGTACTTATTATCTTGTTCTCGCTTGCTTGCTTGCTACTCGCTTGTTAATGCTGAAATTGGTACATGTACATATATGTGGGTTATGATTTCAATTTCAGCAATTTCGCCTAGAACAAGTAAAATTAGGCATCTAACTGATGAAGAACAGAAGATTAGGCGTCAAGAACAAAAAAAATGAGTATGCGGAGAGCGCGTGCAAAACTGAGCGATGCTGCTGAAGAGATACGCAAGAAAGACAGAAGTATAAAAAGAACAGAAATACCTACAGGATTAAGATGAACATTTATCATTAAAGAGTCATGTCGAAACATTTTCCTAATTTGACGCTGTTGTCTAGGAGAACATTCATCAATAGCCTTAATTTCACCCCCTTCTTCCTTCTAATTATACCTGTAATAATATGTGCTCATCTTAGACCTGTCTTACAAAAAATCGAAGAAATAAGTCCAAACTTGTCAGAGTTACATACCTACTATATTAAGCGATGGACCAACAACTCAGTACCGTAATAAATAAATGTTTCATTTTATTTCCAATTTCATAGGCAGAGAATGAATAAATACTTTAAATGCAAGAAGACTAAGTTGTCTGTCTTGCGCACCAACGATAATTTGTCCTTATTTTGAAATCAAACAAATAGGTAAGTGTTCAACCTGGAAGACCAAGCACTCCCGAAATATAACCACACCTGATGCTTCTACAGAATCTTAAAGGTCAATTCAAGTCACAGCAGAAGAAGGAGTTTTCCAAAATTTCTCTGCTTGTCCTTACAAAAGATTGAGACTTGTTTCAGATTCCATTAATTCAGATTCGGATGATTCAGATATTTTATTTCCTCTGCGATATGTAAGACGAATAAGACTTGGTTCTCTTTCAGTAACAACCTAAGAAACCGTTCATGAATCTTTACACATACAGTGAAGATGAAGAATTCATATTTTAAAGTGCTACGTAAGCACCATCTTTTATTTTGCTACTAGTTTTTATCTTGAACATTATAGAAATATCGTAGGCAAAAAAACTTTCCTAAATTGCATTTAAAAGGTAGTGCAGAATCTTGTAAATTCAATATAGAAACATTTTTTCACAGGACACAATTATAAAAGAAATTCAATACACCCTTTTTATGTTCTGTCTGAATAATTTAAAAACAATAACATGTCTGTTTTAGTTCCAAATTTATTACCTACATTTTTCAGTCTCTAATAAAACTTCGAAAAGTCCTACATTAACGCCAACGATACAGTAATTATGATAACAGAAAAGACGTCATTTCTGTGGACGTAAAAGTTTTATTTTATTGGATTGATTATTTTGGACCTTTTGTTTTATTTTTAATATGAAGAAGTAAAGTACAACGTATTTGTTTTTGTTCTTAAGGTTACAAAGTGTTAGAGTTCATTTTGTTGATTAAAAGGTCTATTTTAAACTTTTCTGTGGATTATTTGGTATTTTCGGTGGACATATAAAAACCAAAATGTCACACATTTTCATGAAAATAAGGTTTTGATCTCTGATTTTGTGGACAGTATGATTATTTTACTATTTCACATAATAAATGTTGATTTTTCACAAAAAAGAAGATAATTTAATTTTTTTCATTTTTAATTTACCGTTTTGTTTATGACCCATTTATCAGATATTATCAGACATTTTACATTGTAACATAGTCGCGTCTCTCCTCTTGTAATTAGGTAGTTCATAGCATACATTGTACTCTAGACTTACGTGCAATATACAACGTTATACCTATTCGCGTTTTAATTACACAACACGCCCTACGCGCTACAGTGGTGGTCTCTGGAGCTAGCTGAACTCAAGAACAGGCAGGAACACAGACCAAGATCACACAGACCATACGACAGACGGCGTTCAAGATCGCGCTCAGCAAGCCGGGATAATAGCAATCGCAAGTATTCAGAACAATGACTTAATTGTTATTATCATCGTAAGTACGGCAAAGAAGCGCGAAAGTGTACGCGTCCGTGCAATTTCGACAGCAACAGTGCCCTGTCGGAAAACTAACGCCTGCGTCGGTTGAGGCGGCAACTGACGCGAACAACACTTCTCACCGCCTATTCATAACTGATAAGAATTCGCGTCTGTCATTTCTTATTGATACCGGCGCAAACGGTTCCGTGATACCGAGAACCAAAGGCGGGAAAGCAAAACAAACCGATTTCTGTTTGTACGCGGCAAACAACACGATTATCCCAACGTACGGAGAGAAAACCTTACAACTGGATCTCAACCTACGACGGCCGTACACTATTCGTATCGTCGCTGCAGTCAGCAAACCAATCATCGGTGCAGACTTCCTGAAACGTCATCAACTTCTTGTCGACATAGCCGGCCGACGTCTCGTCGACAAAGTTACCAATATGACCGTCAGAGCATCAGTCATTCAGTCCGCCGAACCCACAGTTCGAAGTATCGACATGGAACAGCCGTATCACCAGCTCCTCAGTAAGTTTCCTGATATCCTGCGACCGTCATGCACGAAGGATACTCCCAAACACAGGGTAGAACACCACATCGAAACTACTGGTCCACCAGTGTACAGCAAGTGCAGACCGCTTCCTCCACATCGCTACCTGCCCGTGAAGAAAGAATTCGAGCTCATGATGCAACAAGGAATTTGCCGACCAAGCAAAAGCCCTTGGGCCAGTCCGCTACATGTCGTTCCTAAGAAAAACGGCGACTTACGAATCTGTGGAGACTACAGGAGACTCAATGACGTCACCAAACCCGATCGCTACCCAGTCCCACGCCTCAAGGATTTTACATACCTGCTTCACGGCAAGAAAATCTTCTCCACTCTCGATTTAAACCGAGCCTATTCACAATTGCCGGTCTTCGAACCCGATATCGAGAAGACAGCGATCACAACACCATTCGGTTTATTCGAATTTCCACGAATGTGCCCAGGTCTCAAGAATGCTGGATTAGACACGTATGGTGTCACTATCAACCCATCAAAGTGTGTCTTCGGCGGCGAAACAGTCAAGTTCCTAGGTTACGAAGTATCGAGCGCGGGAATTAAGCCACTTCCAGACAAGGTCAATGCAATAATAGAACACCCCAAACCGAAAACCATTCAGGACTTACGAAGATTTATGGGGATGATAAATTTCTATAGAGACAGCGTTAGGAATGCAGCCGAGATACAAGCACCGTTAAACGCCTTTCTTCATAACTCAAAAAAACGAGACAAAACGGAAGTAGCATGGGACAATCAGTCAACAAAAGCCTTCGAGTTGTGCAAACAGAGCATAATAGATGCTGCGTCATTGTCGTACCCATCTCGGTCGCCCGACGACAAGATCGCATTGTTTTGCGATGCGTCGGCTACCTGCGCCGGCGCGTCCCTCCAACAATTGCGTAACAATAAACAATGGGTGCCACTCGGATATTTTTCGAAAAAATTCTCCGACAGACAGAAGAGATATAGCACAAATGACAGGGAATTACTTTCGATTTTCATGGCCGTAAAACACTTTCGAAAAATCTTTGAAGGCAGAGAACTCATCATCTATACTGATCACAAACCGCTGATTTACGCAATTCGCAAGCCCCCGTCTGATAACGACACACCACGCCGAATCCGCCAATTGCTCTTCATTAGCGAGTTTACTACTGATATCCGACACGTGAGCGGGGCACAAAATATTGTCGCAGACGCACTATCGCGCGTCGAGACAATCGCCACGCCATCACCTATCAACTACGACGAGTTATCTCAAGCTCAAGAAAACGACAGTTGTTTACCTGCATTATCTCAACAGACCAACATACAACTCAAGAAAATCATCTTACCTGGTACCAACAAGCCAATATTCTGCGAAACATCAACGTCACATGTTCGTCCATATCTAACAGCTGACTTTCGTCGCACAGCTTTCAACGCCGTGCACGGTCCAAGTCATCCCGGAGTACGAGTTACACGGAAGCTGATGCAAGAACGATTCTTTTGGCCCTCAATGAACACCGACATCGGGGAGTGGACCAAAGCATGCAATTCGTGTCAGCTCTCCAAAATACAGCGACACAATCATAGCGACATCGCAACATTCCCACCGAGCGAACGATTTCAACACATTCACATCGATATCGTTGGTCCGCTACCTACATCAGCATGTGGACACAAATACTTACTCACAATGATCGACCGGTGCACTCGAAGGCCTGAAGCTGTACCACTTCACAAGAAAGCTATACGAAGTCTGGATATCCCGTTTCGGTTGTCCAATAAGAATTACAACTGATCAAGGACGACAGTTTGAAAGTCGACTATTCAAAGACCTAGCTCAACTACTCGGCGCAGACAGAACCCGCACTACTGCCTACCACCCGCAGAGTAATGGAATCGTCGAGCGTTGGCACAGATCGTTGAAAGCCGCACTCATGGCTAGACTAGAAAACAGCAACAAATGGATCTACGAGTTGCCTACTGTTCTAATGGGTCTAAGAGCCGCTATCCGCTCCGACTCTGACACAAGCGCATCATACCAGAACAAGGATCTTGGAAAACAAAGCGCGTATGTAAGACAAAGAGCGTGGGCCCTGACCGCCTCAGCGAGGGTGTCGCACATCTGTTCCATTGTTCGTTGGAGAAAGTTCCGCGGACGACGCGATTCTGTTAACCCATTGTGTGCAGCCGGAGAAAGCGCGCTGACCATATCGAACCGCCTTGCACGTGGACCGAAGGCGCGGGCCCGGTCCACCGGCCAATCAGACGGCACGTTCTCCCACGATCAACAAATCAGCATCAAGAACGCCCGATCAGTCAGCCCCACTCCGGTTTAGAGATAGCTGTATTATTGTCTAGTATTTAAGCTTGTGCATAGCTCGTAAGACATCACATTAATCATATATCATATTCATCACACATTTATCAGATATTATCAGACATTTTACATTGTAACATAGTCGCGTCTCTCCTCTTGTAATTAGGTAGTTCATAGCATACATTGTACTCTAGACTTACGTGCAATATACAACGTTATACCTATTCGCGTTTTAATTACACAACACGCCCTACGCGCTACAAGCAAGTTGAGGGCAAAATGCGTCAAACCCACGCAGAACGGCTATCACCTAGTTGTATGTATACATAAATGTGGGACAAAATTGCCAGCACAGGTTTGCAGCGATAGCAGGCGCCGGAGGCAGCAAGCAGGAGTATCGACGTTTTCTGATGCAGCAAACTTCGACTTGACGGTTGTGACAAAAAAAATATGATATACAATATGTAAAAGAAACTCAGTACGATCCGTAAAGGTATTGTTAGGTTTAAAAATATTGTTATTTGATATAAAAGTCATAGAACACAATCTAAAAATATAAAAAAAAATCATGAATAGGTATGACAAAGATAATATGTATGCTAAAAGTATATCAAACAAGGGTTTTATGCTTTATGTAGCGGCAACATTTCGTAACGTCCTATTTGATTTACGTAAGTATAAGTATACCCAATATGCGCCAAAGAACTTTTGTCATTATGTAATGATGTATACTATGGCCATGTTATAGTGAACCCAAGGGTTTATAACAAAAACCACTTATTCAATACCGTAGATCCCTCGATATAGAAAGTATACATAAACATTTTCTATTCATTGATCGTAGCGATAGCAAAATTCAGAGCTATTCTTTCTGTTTATACCTGTCCATTTTAGCGTACATTCCTTATCGTTTTGCGATAGCATAGCCAGTGAATGTCGGGAACACGGGTATGCTCTCCAATGCCGACGATCTGAAGATAATATCGGAAGAATTCACTGGCTATTTGTTACCTTCAAGTGAATTCTAGAAATGGAAACTTCATTTTCTCAAGGTAATACCGCTTTCAGCTCGCAGAATTCTACAAGAAAATTTATTTTTCCACGTGCAAGGCGGTTCGGTATGGTCAGCGCGCTTTCTCCGGCAGCTCACAATGGGTTAACAGAATCGCGTCGTCCGCGGAACTTTCTCCAACGAACAATGGAACAGATGTGCGACACCCTCGCTGAGGCGGTCAGGGCCCACGCTCTTTGTCTTACATACGCGCTTTGTTTTCCAAGATCCTTGTTCTGGTATGATGCGCTTGTGTCAGAGTCGGAGCGGATAGCGGCTCTTAGACCCATTAGAACAGTAGGCAACTCGTAGATCCATTTGTTGCTGTTTTCTAGTCTAGCCATGAGTGCGGCTTTCAACGATCTGTGCCAACGCTCGACGATTCCATTACTCTGCGGGTGGTAGGCAGTAGTGCGGGTTCTGTCTGCGCCGAGTAGTTGAGCTAGGTCTTTGAATAGTCGACTTTCAAACTGTCGTCCTTGATCAGTTGTAATTCTTATTGGACAACCGAAACGGGATATCCAGACTTCGTATAGCTTTCTTGTGAAGTGGTACAGCTTCAGGCCTTCGAGTGCACCGGTCGATCATTGTGAGTAAGTATTTGTGTCCACATGCTGATGTAGGTAGCGGACCAACGATATCGATGTGAATGTGTTGAAATCGTTCGCTCGGTGGGAATGTTGCGATGTCGCTATGATTGTGTCGCCGTATTTTGGAGAGCTGACACGAATTGCATGCTTTGGTCCACTCCCCGATGTCGGTGTTCATTGAGGGCCAAAAGAATCGTTCTTGCATCAGCTTCCGTGTAACTCGTACTCCGGGATGACTTGGACCGTGCACGGCGTTGAAAGCTGTGCGACGAAAGTCAGCTGTTAGATATGGACGAACATGTGACGTTGATGTTTCGCAGAATATTGGCTTGTTGGTACCAGGTAAGATGATTTTCTTGAGTTGTATGTTGGTCTGTTGAGATAATGCAGGTAAACAACTGTCGTTTTCTTGAGCTTGAGATAACTCGTCGTAGTTGATAGGTGATGGCGTGTCGATTGTCTCGACGCGCGATAATGCGTCTGCGACAATATTTTGTGCCCCGCTCACGTGTCGGATATCAGTAGTAAACTCGCTAATGAAGAGCAATTGGCGGATTCGGCGTGGTGTGTCGTTATCAGACGGGGGCTTGCGAATTGCGTAAATCAGCGGTTTGTGATCAGTATAGATGATGAGTTCTCTGCCTTCAAAGATTTTTCGAAAGTGTTTTACGGCCATGAAAATCGAAAGTAATTCCCTGTCATTTGTGCTATATCTCTTCTGTCTGTCGGAGAATTTTTTCGAAAAATATCCGAGTGGCACCCATTGTTTATTGTTACGCAATTGTTGGAGGGACGCGCCGGCGCAGGTAGCCGACGCATCGCAAAACAATGCGATCTTGTCGTCGGGCGACCGAGATGGGTACGACAATGACGCAGCATCTATTATGCTCTGTTTGCACAACTCGAAGGCTTTTGTTGACTGATTGTCCCATGCTACTTCCGTTTTGTCTCGTTTTTTTGAGTTATGAAGAAAGGCGTTTAACGGTGCTTGTATCTCGGCTGCATTCCTAACGCTGTCTCTATAGAAATTTATCATCCCCATAAATCTTCGTAAGTCCTGAATGGTTTTCGGTTTGGGGTGTTCTATTATTGCATTGACCTTGTCTGGAAGTGGCTTAATTCCCGCGCTCGATACTTCGTAACCTAGGAACTTGACTGTTTCGCCGCCGAAGACACACTTTGATGGGTTGATAGTGACACCATACGTGTCTAATCCAGCATTCTTGAGACCTGGGCACATTCGTGGAAATTCGAATAAACCGAATGGTGTTGTGATCGCTGTCTTCTCGATATCGGGTTCGAAGACCGGCAATTGTGAATAGGCTCGGTTTAAATCGAGAGTGGAGAAGATTTTCTTGCCGTGAAGCAGGTATGTAAAATCCTTGAGGCGTGGGACTGGGTAGCGATCGGGTTTGGTGACGTCATTGAGTCTCCTGTAGTCTCCACAGATTCGTAAGTCGCCGTTTTTCTTAGGAACGACATGTAGCGGACTGGCCCAAGGGCTTTTGCTTGGTCGGCAAATTCCTTGTTGCATCATGAGCTCGAATTCTTTCTTCACGGGCAGGTAGCGATGTGGAGGAAGCGGTCTGCACTTGCTGTACACTGGTGGACCAGTAGTTTCGATGTGGTGTTCTACCCTGTGTTTGGGAGTATCCTTCGTGCATGACGGTCGTAGGATGTCAGGAAACTTACTGAGGAGCTGGTGATACGGCTGTTCCATGTCGATACTTCGAACTGTGGGTTCGGCGGACTGAATGACTGATGCTCTGACGGTCATATTGGTAACTTTGTCGACGAGACGTCGGCCGGCTATGTCGACAAGAAGTTGATGACGTTTCAGGAAGTCTGCACCGATGATTGGTTTGCTGACTGCAGCGACGATACGAATAGTGTACGGCCGTCGTAGGTTGAGATCCAGTTGTAAGGTTTTCTCTCCGTACGTTGGGATAATCGTGTTGTTTGCCGCGTACAAACAGAAATCGGTTTGTTTTGCTTTCCCGCCTTTGGTTCTCGGTATCACGGAAACGTTTGCGCCGGTATCAATAAGAAATGACAGACGCGAATTCTTATCAGTTATGAATAGGCGGTGAGAAGTGTTGTTCGCGTCAGTTGCCGCCTCAACCGACGCAGGCGTTAGTTTTCCGACAGGGCACTGTTGCTGTCGAAATTGCACGGACGCGTACACTTTCGCGCTTCTTTGCCGTACTTACGATGATAATAACAATTAAGTCATTGTTCTGAATACTTGCGATTGCTATTATCCCGGCTTGCTGAGCGCGATCTTGAACGCCGTCTGTCGTATGGTCTGTGTGATCTTGGTCTGTGTTCCTGCCTGTTCTTGAGTTCAGCTAGCTCCAGAGACCACCACTGTAGCGCGTAGGGCGTGTTGTGTAATTAAAACGCGAATAGGTATAACGTTGTATATTGCACGTAAGTCTAGAGTACAATGTATGCTATGAACTACCTAATTACAAGAGGAGAGACGCGACTATGTTACAATGTAAAATGTCTGATAATATCTGATAAATGGGTCATAAACAAAACGGTAAATTAAAAATGAAAAAAATTAAATTATCTTCTTTTTTGTGAAAAATCAACATTTATTATGTGAAATAGTAAAATAATCATACTGTCCACAAAATCAGAGATCAAAACCTTATTTTCATGAAAATGTGTGACATTTTGGTTTTTATATGTCCACCGAAAATACCAAATAATCCACAGAAAAGTTTAAAATAGACCTTTTAATCAACAAAATGAACTCTAACACTTTGTAACCTTAAGAACAAAAACAAATACGTTGTACTTTACTTCTTCATATTAAAAATAAAACAAAAGGTCCAAAATAATCAATCCAATAAAATAAAACTTTTACGTCCACAGAAATGACGTCTTTTCTGTTATCATAATTACTGTATCGTTGGCGTTAATGTAGGACTTTTCGAAGTTTTATTAGAGACTGAAAAATGTAGGTAATAAATTTGGAACTAAAACAGACATGTTATTGTTTTTAAATTATTCAGACAGAACATAAAAAGGGTGTATTGAATTTCTTTTATAATTGTGTCCTGTGAAAAAATGTTTCTATATTGAATTTACAAGATTCTGCACTACCTTTTAAATGCAATTTAGGATTTGAGTTTTTTTGACTACGATATTTCTATAATGATCAAGATAAAAACTAGTAGCAAAATAAAAGATGGTGCTTACGTAGCACTTTAAAATATGAATTCTTCATCTTCACTGTATGTGTAAAGATTCATGAACGGTTTCTTAGGTTGTTACTGAAAGAGAACCAAGTCTTATTCGTCTTACATATCGCAGAGGAAATAAAATATCTGAATCATCCGAATCTGAATTAATGGAATCTGAAACAAGTCTCAATCTTTTGTAAGGACAAGCAGAGAAATTTTGGAAAACTCCTTCTTCTGCTGTGACTTGAATTGACCTTTAAGATTCTGTAGAAGCATCAGGTGTGGTTATATTTCGGGAGTGCTTGGTCTTCCAGGTTGAACACTTACCTATTTGTTTGATTTCAAAATAAGGACAAATTATCGTTGGTGCGCAAGACAGACAACTTAGTCTTCTTGCATTTAAAGTATTTATTCATTCTCTGCCTATGAAATTGGAAATAAAATGAAACATTTATTTATTACGGTACTGAGTTGTTGGTCCATCGCTTAATATAGTAGGTATGTAACTCTGACAAGTTTGGACTTATTTCTTCGATTTTTTGTAAGACAGGTCTAAGATGAGCACATATTATTACAGGTATAATTAGAAGGAAGAAGGGGGTGAAATTAAGGCTATTGATGAATGTTCTCCTAGACAACAGCGTCAAATTAGGAAAATGTTTCGACATGACTCTTTAATGATAAATGTTCATCTTAATCCTGTAGGTATTTCTGTTCTTTTTATACTTCTGTCTTTCTTGCGTATCTCTTCAGCAGCATCGCTCAGTTTTGCACGCGCTCTCCGCATACTCATTTTTTTTTTTGTTCTTGACGCCTAATCTTCTTTTCTTCATCAGTTAGATGCCTAATTTTACTTGTTCTAGGCGAAATTGCTGAAATTGAAATCATAACCCACATATATGTACATGTACCAATTTCAGCATTAACAAGCGAGTAGCAAGCAAGCAAGCGAGAACAAGATAATAAGTACTTTTTTTTAAATGTAACTTAATAGATCATGTTTGTCAAAAATAAGTATAAATACTATTTAGCGTCAAAGCGGGAGTGCAGGCAATGCATAAGTACCAAGCTAAACCTAGCAGCACAAGTTTTTTAATGTTGATAGTGTCATAAAAAGTATAAGTCGGAATAGGGAGTCACTTTTGTGGACGTGGTCTATTCCGTGGACATTGTGTCCACCGAAAAGTTTGTCCACGGAAGGGTTAAATTAACTAATATTATCATCCAAACCTCAAACTTTTGAGGTTACAATATGGCGCACGTGGGTTTTGCAAATAGCCTCTCATATTACAGCACGTTAATCGATATATGGATTTTTTATGCCAGTACTTACCAAAATATGAATGGAACAGAAAAGGTGCACGATCTTTTACACAAAAGTAAAACAACACTTGTTTATAAATTTTTCAAAAACTTTGCCAAGGGGCGCTGACGGGTGTCATTTAAAATTTTTGCTCGTTTTGATAGCTCGATAATGTTGCCAACCAAATTAAATAAACTAAGGCTGCGTTGCATTTCACATATATTGAATATTCAATTTAGTTGGACCACGGAAGGGGTCGCAAAATTGGTAACAACATGTTTATGTCTTATAATTCATTTGTATTGTTTGCTGATTTTTCCTAATAACGTAAAATGAGAACTTTAACATGTAAGTAATAAACATGTAGGAAAATATATTCACATTTTTATTTTTAAGTATTTTTAATCTTTAAGCAAACCTATGAACCTAGGTTGGGCACGGCCCACAGAAGGGGATCTAAGTCTCACTTTACTTTTAATATTTTAATGTAAATATAATATAACTAGGATATTTTATCGTAAATGACTAAAACAAATAAACAGTTAATTTATTACAGTAAAATATTAATGTATAAAGTATGAATTAATATATTTTTTTAAAAGGCACAATTTTTTTGTGTGTTTTGTTTATGACCCAAATGTGTGTTGAATATGATAATGTGTTAATGTGATGTCTTACGAGCTATGCACAAGCTTAAATACTACACAATAATACAGCTATCTCTAAACCGGAGTGGGGCTGACTGCTCGGGCGTTCTTGATGCTGATTTGTTGTCGTGGGAGAACGTGCCGTCTGATTGGCCGGTGGACCGGGCCCGCGCTTTCGATCCACGTGCAAGGCGGTTCGGTATGGTCAGCGCGCTTTCTCCGGCAGCTCACAATGGGTTAACAGAATCGCGTCGTCCGCGGAACTTTCTCCAACGAACAATGGAACAGATGTGCGACACCCTCGCTGAGGCGGTCAGGGCCCACGCTCTTTGTCTTACATACGCGCTTTGTTTTCCAAGATCCTTGTTCTGGTATGATTTATATGCACCCTTTCGCGGAAGGTCGTCAATCGTTGGGACGTCAATAGTTGGGCAATCCTTTGTGTTATTGTTGTATTGTAGCGACTGCGACCATCGCTACATGCTCTTTTGTTTTTTTTAATATAAGCTTTGTTTTTACATGAAGTCTTGTGTTCTTGTGACTTACAAATTTACTTTACTTTTTATTCAATTCTTGTGTTTCGAACTCAGACAGCCGCATTCTATTGTGTTTGTTATTTCAATGCCACTGCTGGCCTGCAAGGAAACCATCGCGAGGAAACTAGTAAGTTCTAGAAGCATAAATTCGAAGACTGGGATGAACCAACACACACTGGGAGCGTGTATTGGATTACAGCCCACTCACTCTCATAGACAAGAGGCTTGTGCCCCACAGTGGGGACATCACAGGTTAATTATGCTCTATAACATAGCCATGGCTATGGCAGTCAGGGCCGGTGTCACTCGACTACTACTGTTAATACAGTTATGTGGTAGGACAAACACTGCCTCGTATTATTTATTCTTATTTTAAACTAACTATTTTAAACATTCTGCAATTTAAATCTAAAACATTGTGTAAAGTAAACAAGCCAATAATTAGCTTCCTCTTATAAACTGCAAACCACTATATTTTCAAAACAAACTTAGTAAAACAAGCTAATTAGTGAGTGCTACTTCTATTTAGTTGGGATTACACACAGTTTGTGCACACAGTGTGTACAAATTATACACAGATTGTAAAAATCGTACACAAAGTGTGTTAAAATTCTTGAGAGTTACGCAGTGCTTTGTATTTATACGTTAGCATTGAAAGCAATGACATGTTGACATAGAGAGGTCAACATGTCATCTGACATCTCACATGAGGCATGCATCAGTTAGGAACACTAGAGATGAACTTGAGAATAAAACAGCGCTTATAAGCTTCATGACATTATTGAAAAAGACAAGTCTATTTTATAGAATATATCATCATCATCTCAGCTTTAATCCCAGTCGTATCCGAACATTTGTCTGCTTTGGAGTCTGGGGTCCGCCTTACCCGATTTTATAGATTACATGTATATTTTAAAAGGATCGATTATAATATAACTATCAATTACGCATACTTTAGTTACTTGAAACTGATGTAAAACATTGCTGTTTATAGTAACGCTTAATGTAATATAAACAAAGCATTATGCTCAAGTCATGACTCTGACTGGCGCACGACGGATACCGTACTTCCAATAATAGCTATCTATACACAAAAGTAGGTTTAGTATTTGTTCTCATAACGGCAACAGAATTACATCCTGTGTGAAAATGTCTAGCTATCACGGATAGTGAGAAAGTCTGGCCACAAACAAACAGACAGTGGAATCTTGTAGCAATAGGATCCCGTTTAGGCTCTCTGGATATGAAACCCTAAAAAGACTTAAACCTTAAAAGGCGAAATTTTTCTTTGCTATATCTCATTGACCAGAAGTTTTCCAAGTATGGTCCAGTACCAAAAATGTTTATAATAACGATAACAATTGTCTATCGACTTTATTTAGTAACTTTTTGCATGCATTATTTTTAATATGGTAACATTATGAATCATTATTTGCCCCTTTTTTACCAACTAGGTACATATGTTGTCAACTGAATTATTGGCAATATAGTAACATTATGAATTGACAGCCTCCGTGGCGTAGCGGTAGCGGACGTGGCCGCTGCGCAAGGTGACGCGGGTTCGATCCCCGCACAGTGCAAGTATTTGTATGCATGAATATGAATATTTGCACTAGTCTAGTCGTGCCTCGGTAAGCACGTTAAGCCGTTGGTCCCGGTTGCCATACGAACATCTAGTGGCAGTCGTTACGGGTTATTGGAGCCCTCAAAAATCCAACAATTGGTCTAACTGCAATGCTTCGATGTCGCCTTCGGGTTGTGGAGGTCAGACGGCAGTCGCTTCACGGAAAATGTCGAAGCTTAGCCATATCAGCAGTTGGACTGGTAAAGCGGACCCCAGACTCCAAAGCTGAAAAGGCTTCGGATGCGACTGGGATTAACGCTGGGATGATGGTGATAGTAACATTATGAATATTATTTAAGAAGAAGGGATTGTTTTTAAGTAGTCCTTTGACTAACTAGAGAATCTAATAATAATTTCAATGCCTTGAATGCTCGTTGCGCATTCCAACGTGTGAAACTCCATAACCGTCTGATGCCAACAATAACAATTCTGGTTCACATCACTCTAAAACCGATATACTCCAAATACATTGCATTGTATATCTTGGACACCAATGACTGATTAAAAGGTGAAGAAAAACATCTTGAGGAAACCTGGACTTTAAGTCTGAAATCGCCAACCCGCATTGAGCAAGCGTGGTAATTACGCTCAATCCTTCTCTGTATGAGAGGAGACCTGTGCCCAGCAGTGGGACGATAAAAAGGTTGATGATGATGACGATGACATTGCAATAATGTCCGATACAAATACAACACACGTGTTACTTGTGGCATCACTCTACCATATCAAATAACACTTGTCTTGTTGTCACCCCATGTAACAATATCATGCCAAGATAAAGAGAGAAAGAGCAGAAAAGTAAAGAAAAAAAAAATTGCAGAAACAAGGGCTCTGACAATGTTAGAGGACACACAGGCGAATTATAAAAAAAAAAAAAAAAACAATATCATGCCTCAAATCTCTGCATCCGGGGATATAGTTATACGGTCAAAGAGAGAAATATCAGACATGTAGAATATAATTGAAGTTTAGCAAGAAATTAATGTGTTTTCGAATAAAATTTAATTCAATTTAAATTATTAACTTAAATTTCAAACTTTTTGAGTGAGTAATCTTTGTACACCATAGTCGGACACGGTTTTTTGGCAATTAAACCGTATATTTTGTCAGTACCTTCTGTGTGATTTATTTAAAAGTTAGAAACATGTCCTCATTTATTCTTTGTTTAGTTATCAGGGGAGTTCATACCATGTTCTGCGAAATTTCCAGTTACTAGAACTTCTCACTTCAAAAATAGTTCATTTATGAAATTACTTAAATTTATTTCAAAAGCACCTCGGTTTCTTTCCACACTTTAGCTATATTGAACGACCAGGAATCTATGCCATCGACCCAGCTCTTTTGGTGACTGTAGTTACCTAGTATACAGGGTGTATCTGACATCGTAACGCAAACTTCGCGAATAGGCTACACCGCATGCCACTAATAAAATTATGATAGTCATTTGTGTCGTTAATGAACGGTTACAGAATTCACAGTGGTTTAAAAAAAGTGTCGGCTCGGCATTTGAACGTTGCAAGCGTGCCGCCGTGCGGGTTTGTAGGTATGACGTTGATCCCTGATGTGAACTCTATCAAATCAGCTGATAAGATAGTTTTTCGAGTTTTGTTTTCATTGCGCTTTTTTGTATAATTAGCGAATTAATTAATTTTTACTTTAAAATCTTATTGGGTTATAAAAGTATAGCAATTATGAACGGTTTAAAGTAAAAAAAATTTCATATAATTTTTTTTAAATCACGAAACACCCGACGAAAAATTCCACCACTGGGGGGTTCAGAATCATGTACTGGATCCATGGTACTCGTTTGTGCGTCGATATCAGATACACCCTTTATATTAAGTAAATGTATATATATATATTGTATACAACCTCATTTCGCCAATGATGATTGGTCTCCCATGTATGCGTTCACAGTTTATGCGAAGCAATAAACGCTCTGCAGTGAGCGGTGATATCTGACAGTGAAGAATACGAAAAGCGTTGGTTTGTTCGAAACTATACTGCAGCTGAACTCATAAGTTAAATATATTAACCTACATATTGAATGAGACAGCCTCCGTGGCGAAGCGGTAGCGGACGCGGCCGCTGCGCAAGGTGGCGCGGGTTCGATCCCCGCACAGTGCAAGTATTTGTATGCATTAATATGAATATTTGCACTGGTCTGGTCGTGCCTCGGAAAGCACGTTAAGCCGTTGGTCCCGGTTGCCATACGAACATCATCAGTGGCAGTCGTTACGGGTTGTTGGAGAACTCAAAAGTCCAACAATTGGTCTAACTGCAATGCTTCGATGTCACTTTCGGGTTGTGGAGGTCAGACGGCAGTCGTTTCACGGAAAATGTCGAAGTTTAGCCATATCAGCAGTTGGAATGGTAAAAGCGGACCCCAGACTCCAAAGCTGAAAAGGCTTCGGATGCGACTGGGATTAACGCTGGGATGATGATGATGATTGAATGAGACATTACATTACGTAAGTTCTAAAGATGCTAAATAAAGAAAATAATCTTTTCACTTCATTGAAGTTGTATGTACCCATGTGTTACTTGTCATTTTTGTTATTGAGAACCGTTTAATCGAACATCTTTGTACTTACTGTCCTTTGGAAGGTATGCTGGAAGACTTTTATGAAATAAACATTAGAGTGACTATGCTCTTAATAAACTAGCGCACTTTACCATCAATGATTGTGTTGTAAAACTACTTGGTCTTTTCAGTACTAAGTACTTTTTGATATGTTGTTCTAATGTCAATATTAAAAGAAACATTGTATGACTTACTTTTGAATATAGCAACCATCATATACTGTTTTTACTGTTTTTATTCTTTTCATCGTTTATTCAACAATACCAGAAATTACACAGATTCCAACATACGTTATCAGCACGAAGGCTCTGTATATTTTACAATCAAATTTAAAAGGAGATTGGTGGTGGAAAATATACATAGTAACCATGTCTGCTGCAGTTTCTGGTATGTCCCTAAATGGTATTCCGATGCTTTGTAATAGAGAAGGATACACAGTGTGGAAATTTAAAATGCGAATGTTGTTAATGCATGAAGGATTATTGGAAACAGTAAGCGGAACATTTGAAGGGAATAAGACGCCCGACGATGTACGTAAGGATGAAAAGGCTCTTTCTAAGATATGCCTTACTGTAGATGGTGCTGCTATTTCGATTGTTCGACCAGCTAAGACCGCAAAAGAAGCGTGGGATGCTCTTCAAAAATCCTACGAGGATCGCAGTTTGGGTCGTAAATTGTCACTGGAACGCAAGTTGTACAGGTACTCCTTATCTGATTTTTTTGACGTAGAGGCTTACTTAACCGCAATAACTACAACAGCACTAGACCTGGTCGATATTGGCAAGACCATAGAAGATAGTTCTCTGGCAGCAATTATATTGGGAGGTCTGACGTCTCGTTTCGAGCCCATGATCATGGCGCTTGAGAATGGGAGCGTCGAAGTCACAACAGATTTGGTGAGGACTAAGTTGTTGAGCGAAATGACGAAGGAGACTAAAGATGGTGTGACTGCGTTGCAAACAAAACAAGTTATTTGCTTTAGGTGTAAGAAGCCTGGGCACAAGAGCCCTTAATGCCCTCTCAAAAAGAAGGAGAAAAAGGCAAAGGCGAGTTGCTCTACAGAAAGTTGTTCTAAGGATAAGGGATTAGTTGTTTCAAGTTCAGGAAATGTCACGAAATTTGTTTTGGATGGTGTCACGGAACTGGCTTTGTCTGCACCTAATGTTCAGATATCTGAGAAATGGATTATCGACTCTGGTGCGACTACTCACATGACTCCACATGCTGAATGGTTTAATAGTTATCAACCCCATGATGGGAAGATAACTGTCGCAAATGGTAAAAGTTTGCCGGCTGTGGGCTTAGGAGACGTTGCGATTGACACAAATACCAATTACAAGAAGATTTCTAATGTTGTACATGTTCCTGATCTAGATTGTAATTTACTGTCGGTTAAAAAAGCAGTAGAGAAAGGTCTCTCAGTTGTTTTTGATAGTAATGGCTGTAATTTTTATAATTCTAATGATGTTTCTTTTACAAATGGTCCTGTTTTACATGGTTCTATTTGTGGTGGATTGTACACTTTAGATTGTACAGTAAAGCCGCAAAGTGTTTCAGCTTATAATGTTCACACTAATTTGTCCCAGTTTCAGCTTTGGCATAAGCGTCTAGGGCACCTCTGCCGTATTGGTATGGATCTACTCAGAAAAGGTCTAGCTGTTGGTGTGGAGTATACTGAGGTTGACAAAGAACCATGCGTACCTTGTGTAGAAGGTAAGCAGGCCCGGAAGCCTTTCAAAGGGATAAAGTATAAGAAGGCTTCGTCACCATTAGAATTGGTCCATACGGATGTTTGTGGACCCCTGTCCACTGAAACTTTTAAAGGCAATAAATATTTTATTATTTTTGTAGATGATTATACACGTTTTATAACCCTATATTGTATGTCATCTAAGAAAGAAGTTCAGAAGTATTTTTGTATTTTCCAAACACTTGTTGAGAGACAGACTGGCATTAAAATTCGAACCCTTCGGTCAGACAATGGGACTGAGTATGTCAATAAGGAGTTGACAGACTATTTGCAGGCTCAAGGGATTCGACATGAAACGTCTGTACCATATAGCCCTCAACAAAATGGGGTAAGTGAACGTTGCAATCGTAGTATTGTGGAGAAGGCCCGTTCCTTGCTGGCACAGAGCTCTCTGTCGAAAGCTTTTTGGCAAGATGCTGTTGAGACCAGTGTTTATTTAAAGAATAGGTCACCTCATCGTGCACTTCATGGTAAGACGCCATATGAAATGTGGTGTGGGAGTAAACCCAACCTGTCTCATTTAAGGGTGTTTGGTTGTCGAGCTTTAGTTCACGTGCCTTCATGCCAAAGAACTAAGCTAGATATGAAAGCTTCTGAATGTATATTTATTGGATATTCAGACGATCCAAGAAGTTATTATTTCCGTAGCGCCGAAAACCCTCGGAGATTGATTAAGTCACGGGATATTACGTTTTTTGAAAATAACTTTTCAGGATTGAAGGATAAGCCTGTTCAGCCTGATCTTGTTATGAGTCCCAATGTCATTAACTGGTTTTCACAAACTTCTTCAGATACCACATCGCCACTGGCAACTTCTATCTCATCTGCTTCTACTTCTTCTTCACCTACTTCAGAAGACGTGGAGATGGCCCCGGTAGAGCAAGCTGAGGTTTTTGTGGACGCGACTGATGAAACGGGTGATGTAGGTGACGTGGAGTCTTCACAATTGGGTGAACAAACTGATCTGTCTCTGGTTCCTTCAAATGAATCCAGTGATGTTTATCCTGAAAGACGATATCCTGTACGAGTACGTAAGCCTCCAGATTATTATTCATACGGCACTCTCGGTGATGACTTGTTATGTGAGGATCCGAAAAGTTATCGTGAAGCTATTAATAGCGTTGATAAAGATAACTGGATCTCCGCAATGAATGATGAGTACAATGCCTTGTTGAATAAGCAAACTTGGACATTAGTGTATAAACCAAATAAAAGGGTTATTCCATGTAAATGGGTGTTCAAGATAAAGAGAGACGCGCACGGTGCAATAGTCAAATATAAAGCGCGACTAGTTGCGAAAGGTTTTAGTCAAGTTTGGGGGACTGACTATAATGAAACATTTGCCCCTGTGGTTCGAAATTCATCTCTGCGTACCCTTATAGCGTTGGCGGCAGAAATGGATTTGAAAATACAACACATGGATGTTGATACCGCATTCCTCAATGGGGACTTAGAGGAGGAAGTGTACATGCAACAGCCTGAGGGATTTGCTGAGCGCGGGGCAGAAGGTAAAGTCTGTTTGCTCAGAAAATCCATTTATGGGTTGAAGCAGGAAGCTCGAGCCTGGAATATTAAATTGCATCAAACCCTATCAAAAATTGGCTTTGCACGAACATCTGCGGAATCATGTGTTTATTTGAAAAAGTTTGGTAGTGAAACAATAATTCTCGCAGTCTATGTCGATGATCTTATTGTCTTTTACAAAGAAAAAAGTTCATTTGACATTGTCAAAAATGACTTGGAAAAATTTTTCTCAATAAAAGATTTGGGACAATTGTCGTATTGTTTAGGCTTAAATATTATCCGTGATGACGATAAAATCGTGGTCAGTCAGAAGAACTACATTCAGGCAGTGTTGGAGCGGTTTAATATGCGAGATTGTAAGGAGATGTCTACACCTTTGGAGAATAATAAGTTAGAGAAAGGTAATCCAACATCTCTTGGCGAATATCCTTACCAAAACTTGATAGGATGTCTCATGTACCTAGCTGTGAATACGAGACCCGATATAGCTTATGCCACAAGCTATTTAAGTCAGTTTAATAGCTGTTTTGATAAAAGGCATTGGTTGGCCGCAAAAAGGGTGTTACAGTATTTAAAAGGTACTGTGGATTACTGTATTACTTACAGGAAAGTTGGTGGACATCTGTGTGGATACACGGATGCTGACTGGGCGAACTGTGTGCATGACCGCCGGTCGTACACCGGATACTACTTTACGCTAGCAGGTGGACCTATTAGCTGGGAGTGTAAGAAACAGCCGACGGTAGCCTTATCTTCTACAGAAGCTGAGTATATGTCCTTGACCAGTGCTGCAAAGGAGGCTATTTTCCTCAGACGGTTAGTGTATGACATTACTGATTTTGCTGATCGGGTGATGTTATACAACGATAGTCAAAGTGCACAGAAACTTGTGCTCAATCCAGTCCACCACAATAGAACCAAACATATTGATACGAGATATCATTTTATTCGTGAAAAGGTTACGGAGGGTCTTATAGACATAAAATATCTATCTACGGATAAAATGACAGCCGACTTTCTAACTAAGCCCTTAAGGCGCGTAAAACATCTTAGGTGCGTTGTTAATATGGGTTTGATAAATAGGTAGAATAATTTTCCATTTATTTTTGGTCGGTTTATATTTTGTATCTATTTAGTCTGGTAGTAATGTTTTATTTTTGTATTATGTTTAGCATTACTACTTTGTCTTTTTTATTTCCATTAAGGGCGGATGTTGTAAAACTACTTGGTCTTTTCAGTACTAAGTACTTTTTGATATGTTGTTCTAATGTCAATATTAAAAGAAACATTGTATGACTTACTTTCGAATATAGCAACCATCATATACTGTTTTTACTGTTTTTATTCTTTTCATCGTTTATTCAACAATACCAGAAATTACACAGATTCCAACAGATTGCATCACTGCTTACTTCTTAAACTCAATGTGGCGAAGACGGTGTACATGGCCAGCAACACCACAGACCCTATGCCTGTGTGCATAGGCGGAGACTTGGTCGAGTGCACAGACCAATTTAAATACTTGAGGTCTGTGCTCCACGCGTCCGGCGATATTGATTGCGACGTTAAAGCACGCATTTCCGCAGTTTGGGCAAAATGGCGTGAGGTGACAGGTGTCATTTGTGACCCCAAAATGCCGGTTAAACTTAAGGGACAGGTCTATAAGACCATTATTAGACCTGTCCTTCTGTATGGCAGTGAGGCGTGGCCTATGCTTGAGCGACACAAGCAGGAGCTGCGTGTCACGGAGATGAATATGCTGCGGTGGATGTGTGGAGTTACGCGGAAAGACCGCATTAGAAATTCCCGCATCCGTGGCAGTTTCCGTGTCCGTGACATAGCAGACAAACTGCAAGAGAGTCGCCTGCGCTAGTACGGTCACGTCTTACGTAAACCGGCAGGTTACGTGGGTAACAAATGTCTTGCCATGGCGCCTCCGTCGGGCCGGAACAAGCGAGGTAGACCAAAGAAGTGCTGGCTTGACGTTGTAAGAGATGACATGCGTGCCAACAAGCTCTTACCACAGGATGCTAAAGATCGTGCGATATGGAGGCGTATTAGTAGGAAAGCGGACCTCGGGCTCCAACGCGAAAGCCGCGGATGCAACCGGGACAAACGCTGAGATGATGATGATGATTGCATCACTGCTTACCATCAGGCGGGATTGTGGTTATACAGTAGTTTATAAATATTAAAACAAAATCTCTGTACCATTTGCCTGATCTGTCTTTTCTTATTTGTTTATATATATGTGTAAATAAATAGTTAAATAAAAATATATAAAGAAATGATTGTGGTCGATAACATTGGCCTTATAAGAAGGTTAAAAGTCACTTAAAGGGCAATGAAGAGGATTATGCTTGGGGTTTCACTGCGTGATCGAACCAGGAATGAGAAGATCCGCAGAAGAACGAGAGTAACCGACATAGCCCGAAGAATAGCAACACCAAAGTGGCAGTCGCCCGGGCACATTGCCCGCAGGAACGTGGCCCGATTGGGCTGACGGGTTCTCGAGTGGCGACCACGCACTGGACGCAGCGTGGGTAGGCCCCCGACAAGGTAAACCGACGACCTAGTGAAGGTCGCGGGAAACCCCTGGATACGGGAGACGTAGGACCGGTCGTCGTAGAGATCCTTGGTGGAAGTCTATGTCCAGCAGTGGACATAGACTTCCACCAAGTGGAGTCTTTCGGCTGAAATGATGTTGTGATGATGTTGTAAAAATGTGTTGGCGGGTCATATTGTTCATTTGTAAAAATCAGTCGATCTATACCGTAAAAATCCTACCGTGATAGCTTAGGTTAACTAAACTACCAATAGTTTAAATCTTTAAACATCAGGGTGGAATAGGAGCTCACTGACCCGGCCCAAGTAGGGACCAGATAAGGTGGACCAGACCCGAGTCGACGGCGCGTTGTGTTACACGCGCGCCTCAAAGAGATGTCGGTATATCGTGACGGTGTCCACGAAGACCGGCGCCTCCTGGGTCAGGGTAGCGGGTTGCCGGTGCGGCTGGCCGTCACACAGGCAAGCGAAGAAACACGGGTGGGTTTAGTCAGTAACAGTCTGATACGCCCTTCCGCTCCGCCCAGAGCGGGAGAAATCATTTGATGATTTCCCATCCCAAACAAAAAAAGATAGCTCACCAAAAAAAAATTGTATTTGCCAAACGCGTAGCCGGTTTCTCCGAGTCAAGTAATGCCCTTAAATACTTAGAGTTCAACGAAGAGGCGATTAACTTTTTAATGTCATCAAGTTTAGAAGCAAACTCCATTGTCTTGTTCTGCAAACTGCGAATCCAATTAAAATTAAAAAAAAAAAATACCCAGTTCATCGAGCGCACCGACCGGAATGGCGAAGGTAAGAGGAAATTGAATTTTTTATGCTTTTCAAATCATTTTTTTACTAAATCCGTTTTATTCAAATTTTTTTCATTAATGGCCTTTTTATTTGTCGCCAAAGGCTTTAGTAGTTATGAAGTTTATATAGGATAAGTTGTATGATTGTTTCGAATACTGAAGTATATTGAAAAGGTAGTCAGTGTACCTTCTGGTACCTATGTAGATTTTTTATCAATTTTACTAGCTTTCCGCCCGCGGCTTCGTCCTCGTGGAATTCGGTTATATCGTGGTTATTCGGTTATAATTTTGGATTTCCCTCGGGAATATCAATTTTTTCAATAAAAGGTAGCCTATGTCGTTTCTCAGGGTCTAAAGATTGTCTGTGCCAAATTTCATCAAAATCGGTTGAGAAGTTTAAGCGGGAAGGCGTAACATATAGACAGACAGTTACTTTCGCATTTATAATATTAGTATGGATTTTCGAAACAAGCTTTCCGCCCGCGGCTATGTCGCGCAATGGAATTCGGTTATATTTTTAGATTCCTCATTTCCGGGGATTAGTTATCGGATCATTTAGCTTCTAAGTTCACAAGTGCATATTCGTTTGCAATATATTATATTGGTCGTTGTTGTTCACAGCGCCATCTATCACCGAAGAATGAAGCTAACAATAATTTTGTTTTCCCTTTTGAATATCTAACTGGACTTCTAACTAAACGTCTGCAAAATTTCATAGCAATCGGTTTAGTAGTTACGGCGTGAAAGCGGAAGAAACAAATAAACAAAGTCACTTTTCAATAGATATTATTAGTAAGGATGTTTTCAAAAAGTTTATTATTTAATGAAAAACTGTCAAACTTAATAGTAGTGTTGCTCACAGAACAGATGGTCCATGGGATTGAAAGGTTCTAGAGTGGCTACCGTGTACCAAAAGACCAAATTGATAGGCCCACAAGGTGAACTAATGATAATGGCGTAGCGGCGATCGGCGGCGATCTCTCGCGTCGTCCCTGGTTCTGGTCATCGTCTGGAGCGAGAGTGCATGGCAGGCCGTCACCTCATTCTGCGAAGAAGTGATGCTGGCAAATGAGGGGGGAGCGCGTGAGGCAACGGGAATCCCAGCGCCCTCACGCCACAAGCCGCCGCAGGAGAGGCCCTGGTCGGGGGACGACACCGAACTCCCAGCCACCGTAGGCGCGGGCCTGCGGGCGGTGAGCAGAGGGCAGCTCGCCGCCCGGTAAGGAGAAGGCCCGAGTCGACGGCGCGTTGTATTTCACGCGCGCCTCACAGAGATGTCAGCACATCGTGATGGGGTCCAGACCTATGCCTCCTGGGTTAGGGTTGCGGGTTGGTTAAACAAGAAACCGTGGCTCTGGCCGTCGCACAAGCAAGTGAAGAAACATGGGTGGGTTTTAGTCAGTAAAAGTCTGACACGCCCTTCCGCTCCGCCCAGAGCGAGAGATTTCATTCGATGATTTCCCATCCCAACAAAAAAAAAAAGGGTGAACTAATGACCTTTTGGAGGTCGAGTGCGGGAAGCATAGAACCCGTCGAAGTGATGGTGTTTGGAAAATGCCTATGTCTAGCAGAAGATGTCTTTCGGCTGAAATGTTGTTAATAATGAAGATGTATGTAGGTAATAAATAATAGTCACTCTAGAAGTATCTTTTGAACCGTATATATCTGTATGAAATGACAAACAATATGTTCTAGATACATTTATATTCAGGACTTCTTATACTCGAATATATTAAAGGACAAAGGCATTTGTCGGTATACAAGATGGATTAGAATCATACGTGGTTGAGGGTACAGGCATGCTTCACCTATTTATTTTATGTTCTTGTTACGAAGTAGGCACTCACAACAAAGACCACCGTTTCAGGAAACGGAGCTTTTCAGAATATTTTCAAATGTTTCTGAAGTCCTTATAAACTATTTCTTTTTAAAACATTATAAACTAGTGCCTGCCAGCGATCCCGCCTGATACCAAATCAAGTTTTATTCCGTGGTGCTTGGCAATCTGGGCTTCTCCCAGTTGCAACAATGTCCCTTTGTGCCGATTGGCCTAGTTCTGTTCTGTCTCCTGCTTGTTATTAAGGGAAGTAGAAAAAATATCATTTTTCTTACTCCTCCACTATTCTTTTCTGATTAATTTCGTTGCGGGACCCAAGACTGTTGAATCGTTTCTCCGGGACTCGTCGAGCTTCATTGCTCGGCGTTTTTCTGGCGGTCTCCACTGTTGATTCTGGCTTTCAGGAGTTGCAGTGGGTGGGAAATGTGTGGCGGGTTTTTTGCCCCCCACAACCCCTAGGCCTGACTTGCCTTCTCCTAGGCTTGACTTGATATAACTTTAGAAAAGTTACATTGGTACTTGCCTGACCTGGAATCGAAACCGCGCACACATACTAGAGAGGCTGGTGTTTTAACCACTAGGCCACCGCGACTTTAAAAATTATATTCTTATATAACGTTCATATTTTTTATTTCTTCATTTCTGAGGAAAAACATACAAAATCACATAACATGTGATGACGTCACTTATATTAGAAAAATTAAGTGATATGGTAGAATGTCAAAGTTGAAGTAATGAATAAAAAGTACATAATAAGAAAAATTTAAAAAAATATGGGCGTACATTCATTGTTAAATGTGGGAAATACATTCAATTTACAAAAATTAAATGTAATCAATCTTAAGCCAAATACGGGTCAAAACAGTAAACAATTTGTTCGTAAATATTACTAAGTCAAAGTAAATCCTTTTCATGGTGATTAATGAAAGGAAAAACCAAACGCAATTGTTGAGGATTCGCCAATTAACGAGTATACAAGATAATCTTTAACTGATTTTACGCTTTTATACTTGGTCAAATATTTCTGACGTCATTACAAAGGATCAATTAATATTAACGATCAGATAATAATGACCTCGAGGTAGGTCATTAGCATTTGATATTAGATTTGTCTGCCTCATACTTGCACAGAATAATTATTTAAGGTATACGTAACACGGGTAGGTCGATGATATTATTGTTTTCATTATCTTCAACAATAAATTGTGGCATTTATTTTAATTATGATCTTTAGAAGTAATAAATCCCCTGTATTCATAAACGTTGGTTAAAGTTACTAGTGATTAGCGAATGTTTAACATTACATTTTTTTATTATTATACTAGCTTTCCGCCCGCGGCTTCGCCCGCGTAAATTTCGGTTATATCGAGCTTTTTAGATTTCCCTCGGGAATATCAAATTTTTCCGGGATAACAGGTAGCCTATGTTTTTTCTCAGGGTCCAAAGATTGTCTGTGCCAAAATTTCATCAAAATCGGTTGAGAGGTTTAGGCGAGAAAGCGTAACAGACAGACAGACAGACAGAGTTACTTTCGCATTTATAATATTAGTATGGATTTTATTACATATTTTTTTTTAATATTCGTTTATAAATAAACAGCATAGTGTTTAAGGGGTTTCATCATCAACCTTTTTATCGTCCCACTGCTGGACACAGCTGGTCTCCTCTCATACATGTTTTCCTTCACCTTTTAAACATTCATTGGTGTTCAAGATATACTTAGAAAGTACATATACCTAACTTAGAAAAGTTACATTGGTACTTGCCTGACTTCGAATCGAACCCGCACACTCATACTTGAGAGGCTGGCGGTTTAACCACTAGGCCACCATGACTTATAGGGTTTATACAAAAACAAATACTAAAGTTAAGTGACGTGCAAATGTCAAAAATGTATGGTTAAACATTCGTTAATCCCTAGTTAACTTTTAGCAAGGCTTATGAATAAAGGGGAATGTTTTAAAGGTTCGGGTAACTTACCTACTTTATTTCTTTTTAACTTTATGAACCGGTAATTTTACAGCTATTCTGCCTGATGGTAAGCAGTGATACAGGCATTTCTTTGCCTAAATTGAGACTCCTTTACTTTAATGTATGCCAATATGATATTTTTTTTTATAATTATATACTAGCGCTAGCGCAGTGATGCAATCATTGCTGGTAAAACGACTAGTTTATTAAGAACCTATTCAAGCAAAAAAAAATCTGAGTGAATAGGAAGGAAGATGGAAGTTGAGCGAAGTGATGTAATGTTAAACCCAACAATACGACCAACGATGCTGCAGAGGGAGATTGATCTGGAAACCCTTCACGACCAAACTCTCGACACAACAACTTTTGGCGCATCGTATCCGGCACACATCGCAACACAACTGCTTAGACCCGTCGTCCGTACGGCTTCACTCGACGAATCGCTTGGCGGCAAATAAACTTCATTTATTTTTTATTTATATTCACCATATACTTCCTATGTTCACGTTTTCAGACAAAACAACTTTTCTCGTTAATACCAGGCTCTTTGAAGTCTTTTTACAACCCACTTCTACAAACAATGAGAGGAAATGAAAACCAAAATCGGCCTAAGTACACTTAGAAACTTTTTACGTAGTTTTCCCCACTTCTCTATTAATCATAAAAAGGAATGCGCACAGAAGACAGGCGGACTGCGTACGGAATACTAAACAAGAGTAATGAACGTACGTGGTACCGCTTTATCAACGAAATTTATTGGAAAAACATGCTATCAAAGACCCACGAATGCTCTATCATGGACCATTATAGATCTCGTATCTTAAATATCCGGCCTTTATTGTCCCACTCTGAGGCAATGGGGTATTTTATAAAGAGCGGGCTCAGGGAAGACATTACAATGGCTATTGGAGATTTCCTTGTATTGTTTTTTTTTTTTTAATTCACGGTGACAGTGGCTATGAAAGACCGAGAAGAATAAATATACAAGAAAAACATAAAAAATTAAATAAGACGGCAAACGTAAACGCCAGCACAATCCTAATGCATACGGATTTAAAATAAAAAGTTTTTTCTAACTGTTTTTTTTGGGTTGGGCAGAGTATGGGTTAAATGTCAATCAGCTGTCTGGTTGTAGTGTCTTAACTAATTTATCCTTAATTATTACTAATATTATAAATGGGAAAGTGAGTTTGTTTCTTTGTTTGTTTGTTCCGCTTTCACGCCGTAACTACTGAACCGATTGCTTTGAAATTATGCAGACATAAAGTTAGAAGTCCGGATCAAATAATAGGGTACTTTTTATCCCGGAAAAATTTAATATTCCCGAGAGAAAACAAAAATATTGTTAGTTTCATACCAGTTGGGTGATAGATGGCGCTGTTTATCGTTTAAAACAATAAAATATATTGCTAACAAATATGCACATGTAAACTTAGGAGCTAAATGATACGATATTCTCGAGGAGGAATCTAAAAAGCGCACGCGGGTGAAGCCGCAGGCGGTAAGCTAGTATATTAATAAATAAATAAAAAAATATTTGTATACATTGAAACATGATTGAACCCATACATACGTACACAGTATTTAAATCTATTGTTCAGAGAGTCACTTTAAAAGGCGAAATGATGCCTCCTAAACTAGGACAAAACTTGTCTTTTAGGAGTCAAGGTTTCTCAAAATATTTTGAATGCAGGGCTTACCCTCCCAAGGCTTACCACTGAGCTTAAAAGACCCGTTACATTAAAATGTAAAAATTCTTATTTCAAAAGACCCACTTCAAAACTATGTGTTCTGCCTGTTACCGAGTCATTATAATGGATTATTGTTATTAAGAATATTTTGTCAAGTCACAATATTTTTAAGTTTGTTATGTACCTAAATAATTTGTTTTTGAGTAACTACGTACGTTCTTAGTCTTATACAACGTGTAACAAAAAGGGTATATACATACCAAGTGGACGGCCTCTTGATAAGATAAGAAACCATACGGGAAGGGTTCTCTAACCTTATGTTTACATGGTAGGAAGTTATGAATTATTCCAATACATATGATACCAGAAACCGCAGTTTCAAACTGAAATCAATACAACACTAGCAAAAAGCCAGCTGATCGGGGTCATTGAACAGTTCATCAATAAAAACAAACCTCTTACTTACTTGCTTACCCTGGTATTTCTTCAAACAGTGGATAAAGGGTTCCGGATGTTTATTTTTCTTAACATTTTTTTTTTTCGGAAAAATAATTTTACGTACAAATAAGTTTTTTCTACAAAAGCTAACTTTATGTTTGTGAACAACAAACCAAGTCATAAAAATAGGGCGAGTGCGTGCGCTGGAAATCGAAAAACGTCTAGCGGCTTTAGTCACCTACGTAAAACAATAAAAAAACGCAATTTACTTTATAAATGAGTAAACTTATCTAACAAATCGATAGAACCGAGTTGGTAACTCTCTCTCATCTAAAGCGCATTTCCCGGTTGTATCCGCGGCTTTCGCTTTGGAGCCCGGGATCCGCCTCCAGTCCAACCGGGTTCGGCTGAATACCAGTATTTTACATGGAGCGAGTGCCATCTAACCTCCACAATCCAGTTACTGGGTAATACGATATCCCTTGGTAAGACTGGTTGTCTCACAGATCTACGAATGACAGCCGGGACTAACGGCTTAACTAACGTGTTTTCCGAAGCACGGAGGATACACACACAAACACCCAAAGCTGGAACAACTACTTGTAGGTCATACAAATATTTGATCCGCGCGGGAATCGAACCCGCGACACGCTGTGCAACAGTCAATCGCTTAACCACTACGTCAATCGTGCAGTCAACTACCTGCAATTCACTCAGTAGCTACTCAATCCTACTTCCTACTAATAAAATGCGAAAGTTTGTAAAAATGTTTGGATGAATGGATGGATGTATCCATACATACATTCTTACAAATTTTCGCATTTAAATACTAGCTGCTCCCTGCGGATTCACCCGCGTAAGTTTCGATCCCCTGGGAATATCGAGATAAAAAGTGTCCTTTATGTTAATCCTGGTTATAAACCATATCTTTGCCAAATTGTATCCAAATCAGTTCAGTAGTTTTTGAGAATCGAGTTGGTAACTACAACACACTAAATAATACCCAATCTATTAACTACATTCCTATAAATTTCCTTACGTAACTAATTCTTTTCATGTCGGTTGCCATTTGCCATACATAGGTAGGTACTTAGTTTATGAAAAATTAATTACTTAGATAAACGTGCGAAAGAGACTACGAAAAAGGATTTCATATCTGTTCAAATGAACCCAAAATATCATTTCTAAACAACTCATATGTGTCCTAGTACAAAAAAGGTCCCCATGAGTTCCGTAGATAAATTAAATTTTAGTTAGTCTTTGCGTATTCACTTCTGCGATATAAAAGATTTTGCCTTTTGCAAAAATATTATAGCTTAAAACTCAGCAGTAGATAGATAGAGTACAGTACAGTCTTAATTTACCTTTTCAAAATAAATAAAAAATACGCAAATGTACTAGGAGTGCAACAGATACGAGGATTGTTATCGCTAAATTAAACAGCGGTTCCGCAATCACAGAACCCTAATTCAATGTCCTAGCTCAAACATATGAAATTGAATACGATAAAATATTATCTCTCAGTCGCGTACGCCGACGGCGTGCATTTTGTGAGAGAGATGACAATATTTCCGTTATTTTTATCCGTTATTCCACACATATATTATTGTTGTGTGAGTGACTTTAGAACGCGCCGAAAGCAATCATGTTGAACATGATAAAATATTGTGTCTCGGTCGCACGCGCCGTCTGCGTGAATATTTTAAGAGAGATGACAATGTTTTGTTCCATTTGTCTACTATCTTTGGCGAAATATTTTAAAACGCCGAAACAGAAATTAAGTACCTAAATAAATAAAGTTCAATTTTTCATAATTCCTATTAGTTCAGTACAGATCTAAGATTCGAACTTTACGGTCGCATGCGCGTTTCGCGATTTTTGTGTTGTGAACTTGTGACGTGTGTACAATCATGGCCCTTAGCAATACTGAATATTTTGAGATGATCTTGTGTGTCGATCTTGTGAATTTTTTTGCCGCACAGCCTAAACGGTCAAAATTATTTAAATTTTTTAACCAACGAATTGGACGATGCTCTCACAGAAAGCCTATCAATTTTAGGTTACGGTAATCTCGTGATGGGCAACAATTTAATCTTCCAACACGATGGCGTTCCAGCACACTATGCACGTGATGTTAGGGAGCATCTAAATATGCGTTTTCGTCAGTGGATTGGGCGCGGTAGCAGACATGTACCTTGGCCACCGCGATCTCCAGACCTAACTCCATTAGACTTCTTTTTGTGGGGGTATATTAAAAACATAGTGTATGCAATCCCGTGTGACACAGCAGAGCAAATGAGAGAGCGAATCGAAGCCGCTTTCAGGACAGTGACACCAGACATGCTACGGAATGTCCAGGTGTCGATACACAAACGAGCGACCTTGTGTGTACAGTACCAAGGGCGTCACATCGAACCACATCTCTAAAAAATGTAAGTTAATTAAATTATTATTTTTAATTTTCATATTTATTTTACTGATTGTTCGGACTATGTTAAGCTATTTTTGAGGCAAAATTTAAGTAGGCAGGTAGGTACAAATTACCGGGCGGGCCATTGTCAGCATCTCATGGACGCGCGCGTCGCAGCCGCGCGTTTCAACAAATAGGTACTAGGCGATCAGAATTACAGAAGAAATGTTTTGTAATATTAGCAAGTGACTTGGAATGTTGTTGACCCTCCGTAGTGTTGTTACACGTTTGTTAATATTTGAATTCAAGAATCATGCGATACCAAGGATACCAAGAATTTGGTATCAATTCTTCCAGTAATTTATTTTGAGCTGAAACTTTGTGTAGAGTTTCTATACCACCTATAATCTTCAGGGGTTCTTGATGTATATACCCTTTTTGTTACACGCTGTATATAGATTTTATTGTATAAACCACTAACCGTAAAGTTGTCTCACCGAGAATAATTTGTAATTTTGTTGTATGCATGTTTATTGTATCTGCCACATCATCATCATCATCATCATCATCATCGGTTGATGATGATGATGAAGATGATAAAAAAAGGAATAAAAGAAAAGAAGGATGTTGAAAAAACGTTTTTTTTTATTGTCCCACTGCTGGGCACAGGTCTCCTCTCATACAGCGAAGAGTGAATCATTCAACCCGACGCGCTGGATCTTCAAAAGACGCATTGCGTACTAAATGGCAACATCCCAAGAGAAAGCATATCACTAGGCAAATTGTCTTAGAACTTAACTTTCCTCTTCCGAACTGAAATCAACCTTATTTAAAAAAAAATAAAGTACTGAATGCCTTGTGGTGGGGTATGGAGGATAGTGTTGGGAAGTGACCCGTGAATGTTATGTCCTCGGTTGCATAATCACTATACATACAGCTTTTACGGAGGGAACTTACACACTAACTCTGTATTTAGTCTCTAAGGACTAATAGAAGTCTAAACGAGACAGAACGTAGGTATGTGTCCGTGATTTATATTCGCTGATGGTGAGGTTCTGGTGTCTACTGTATACCAACACTTTCAGTGTGGCAACTAATAGATTTATTCAATACTAGCTGTTGCCCGCGACTGCGTCCGCGTGTTGATATAAAATAAGCGCCTGTTAAAATAATGGGAGCAATATGCACGTCCGCGTTTGCCCACGTTTTCGCATCATTTTTTATTACTGCTCTGCTCCTATTGGTCATAGCGGGATGTTATATAGCCTATATCCTTTCTTAGGCTCTAGACTATCTGTGTACCGAATTTCATATCAATCAGTTCAGTAGTTTTGGCGTGAAAGCCGGACAGACAGCTGTCTGTCTGTTCGGCTACCCATTTACGCAATAAATGAGTTTCGAGTTTGGTTTACATAACAACAATTAGTTTAAAATCTGACTGCCTCCGTGGCGTAGCGGTAGCGAATGCGGCCGTTGCGCAAGGAGGCGCGGGTTTGATCCCCGCACAGTGCAAATGTTTGTATGCATGAATATGAATATTTGCACTGGTCTGGTCGTGCCTCGGAAAGCACGTTAAGCCGTTGGTCCTGGTTGCCATACGAACATCTAGTGGCAGTCGTTGCGGGTTGTTGGAGCCCTCAAAAGTCCAACAATTGGTCTAACTGCAATGCTTAGATATCGCCTTCGGGTTGTGGAGTTCAGACGGCAGTCGCTTCACGGAAAATATCGAAATTTAGCCAAAATCAGCAGTTAGACTGGTAAAGCGGACCCCAGACTCCAAAGCTGAAAAAAAGCTGCGGATGCGACTGGGATTAACGCTGAGATGATGATGACGAATTAGTTTAAAATCCTATAAAACTTAATTAATGAAAGAGACTTGGCTTGCTCCTAATAAAATAGAAAGTAGATACATTAGCTTCGTCTTCTTCGTCCATGTGAAATTTATTGTACCCAGTACCACCCGACCGGGTGCATCAATTGCCCATAGGGCCACTTCGTTTTCACTTTCCGACTTCTTTTTGTTTTGATCGCATCGATCACTTATATACTAGATCTACAGTCTCGAATAAAACTCTTATCAAAAATGGCGACAAATTTTAAGCAGTCCAGAGTAGTCAAAATAAATATACATTAATTTAAAATCAGCCTTAAGTGC
Organism: Sesamia nonagrioides; assembly: GCA_017933935.1. Lineage (NCBI taxonomy): Eukaryota > Metazoa > Arthropoda > Insecta > Lepidoptera > Noctuidae > Sesamia > Sesamia nonagrioides. Next base: position 9,774 of record JADWQK010002046.1, on the reverse strand, counting down.
AGTGTATAAATTTCTTATCACAAAGCAATACAAAAAGCCATTATTTTTTACGACCGAGTCTGACATCAAACCACATTCAACCTTACACGTATGCATTAAAGTCAGAATTATAAAGTAAGTACTAAATGAAAGAAGCACCCAAGTGCTGCGTTGTGCGCTTGTTCAGTTCAACCATTTTTTTACGCTGATTGTGAATTTAGTGTTTAAGTGATCGATGTTTGATCGACTCAAAAAATAAACCCTATAGCCAATATATTTAACCTATTGGCTATAACTTTAAGAATCAACAAAATATCATAAATTACAGAAACAAACAACATTATTTTTCTCGCAAGTAACCAACACATTTAGTAAAATATCCCAGTAAATAAGTAGACAACGTCATTTTTTCTTCATCAAAGCTGATTATAGTTTGTTCAGAATAAGCAACTGAATCGATTCCAATAATTTTACACCATGTTATATTTTTTCCAAATACATTTCATCCAGCGTATACATCGCAGATTACGGCGACCGCGCAACAGCGGATGCCATAGGTCAACGCACCGGTCGCCTGCCCGAGCGGAGCCATATTTTTGTTGGGACAACCAAGTAAGATAACAAGCTAATAACTTTGTAGGTTTTTCATGATATATTTTTGAAATTTTGTACATATTCATTAATTAAAAATACTGGACACGTTTTTCGGGTTTCGCATATACAAAAATAGTGTTGTAAGTATAATAAAAAGCGCGCAGTACTGCTCATCCCCATCCCATTTTGAAACATATAAGTATCAACTTCATTAAAAAAAAAAAAACTTAAAGTTTTTTTTTCCATTAACTCATATTGGTTTACATTTTTGGCATAATATGCAGATTATGTCCATTTGGTTTCTTTTTACAGATTGTCAGTTCGAAATTTAAATAAATCGTTAACAAGCTGTCCATAGCCTCGAAATGTATAAAAGAAAAAAAATACGTTCCATTTTTAAATTACATTATTGGTTATGAGTGTTCATTGTAATTCAGTCAGCCATGACCAAGGAAATTCTATCTAAACTGGAATGTGAACTTGCATAAGTCTCTTATTTAAAAGAAGACTCTATCGCAAGAGCAATAAGGTCGATCGGAAATAAAACTTTATTTGAAAAGAACACGGTCCGAGGGAGAAAGCGTCCCAGTAGCCCTCTGTCCCTTTCTAAGTGTTACCCGTATTTATTTTTTGTAATTTTGTTTGAAACCAACAATTTCGATTAGAAAAAAGATGGTGAAAAGGGTGCCATTAATGTCTGCAATAGTGAGTCATACTCTGGATGCGGAATATCATTCTTTATGTAAAGTTTTTGCGGTAATCATATACAAGTCATTTTGTTTGTATGTAGGGTGACCATAAAGTTCGGAGTAATTAATAAATGTGCACTTAATCATTGTGTGCATAATAAGTGAGTGACTTTTATTGGGTGTTTAGAATGACATTAAATTCTGCTTTCTTGTAGATATTTTATTTTTATCTAAAGGTACAGTTTCGGATAGATTGACCGGCTGTCGTCCGTACATCATCAATTTATTAATCCATTTTTTAATAATGAAATTAAAAAGTTCGCATCCATGCCTAAATGTTCATTAAAACTCAGGTAAAATAGTAAAAAAAAAATTACGTACATTCCTTATAACTTCCATTATAATATTCACCCAATAGTTACGATGTCGGGAGCAAGGTCCTAGCTACCGGTGGTTCCAGGAGTGTGGGTGGAGAGATCCAGAGACAGAAACCTCCTCACGAGGCGGGCTATATTCAGGAGTAAGTATTGACTTTTGAATCAATTTGAGACTTTCGGCTATCAGTCCATTGACAGCCGCGGTCACATTCCGCATGTTAACAATCTCGTGTGCTAAGTCGAGAAATCGGTCGAGAAATCAGATGTAAACGGGAATCACGTGAAAACAGAGAAAGAGAAACAAGTTAAATATAATTTGTTTCTCTTTCTCAGCTTTCACGAGATTTCCGTCATGTAGAATGATGACTTCGACAATCATTTTGAGGCACGCTAATTGATCTATCACCACCATATCAGGCTTATTTGTAACAATAGTCCTGTCACTAATGATGGACCGATCTCAGTATATCGTGACATGGTCATTTTCATTACTCTCACTAGTTTTTGTTTTTTTTTTAATAATGTATAAACTAGCGCTTGACCGCAATCCCGCCTGATGGTAAGCAGTGATGCGATCATTGATGGTAAAGCGCGCTAGTTTATTAAGAGCCTATTCACTCAATTAGCCTTGACGACACTCAAATTGTAGTGAGACGGAAACACCGCCGCCGGCAAATTGTTCCAGTCCCTCGGTATAAAGAAGGGCAACGCTTCGTCCGGATCGTAATGATCCAGTCTTCCAGTCGCTTTGGGATTCTAATATTGTGCATACAAAATGTGTCATATTCAGTTTTTGAAAGGGACTGTTTAGCTGCGGTTTGATAAAATAACGGCGGCGCCACATAACGGCCGTAATGGTTTATATGATATAATAGTCAACTAGATATAATATGTATTTATGACATAATTTTCATCGCATCACAATTTCACCCACCACATCGTAACATCATTGCAGAGTGGTTTAAACTTTACGGTGTCAAAAAATGGTCTCTAGAAAAACACACTAACTTTATCATCATCATCATCAACATTTTTGTCGTCCCACTGCTGGGCACAGGTCTTCTCATATACAGAGAAGGATTGAGCGTTATCACCACGCTTGTTCATAACGGGTTGGCATTTCAGACTTGAGTCCAGGTTTCCTCAAGATGTTTTCCTTCACCTTATAATCAGTCATTGGAGTCTAAGATATACTTAGAAAGCCTACTTATAACTTAGAAAAATTGCATTGGTACTTTCCTAACCTGGAATCGAACCCGGCGCACTCATACTTGAGAGGCTGGTGTTTTAACCACTAGGCTAACCACTAACTTACTTTCACAAATAACAAAGACAAACGATGACGTGTATGGATAACGTTCAGTGACGTCATTCGCCGGTCATTTTCAGCCACCGCTTTACTTGCGAACTTCAGACTGTTTAAAAAAATTAGCTCCGCCATTTCAACACACAGTTCGCATACAAAGTTTTTTCAGTATGTTAGCTTAGCAATACAATTTATTGAATAAACGCTACGTTTTTTCTCTCATTTTTCCTCGTTCTAGTTTCCCGATGCAGTCTAGTTTGCACGAAGCGGTTTTTACTCAAAGAATTTGTATAGAAGGGAATTTCGAAAGAGTTTTTCTGTATTTATTGGATTCGCAAACGTTCCTACACTGGGATTACCAGCCACACTCAAACAACACGTCACTTTAAGATGTTACCTATTAAAGTGTTCCTGTAGCTACGATGTATAATAAGTTGATATTAGGGTTGTAACGGAGCTTCGCCTCCGCTTCCGTTACTGCGGAAGTTCCGCAAGAAATCGTATCTTCGCCTCCGCCTCCGCCTCCGCACAATTTTATGCGGAGTTATAACGGAGGTTTATTCACATATTCATAAAATATTAACGCGCAAGCAACGATGCTCGACAACCGTCCGGCCGCGTATTGCGCGAAATGTTCAAGAATCAACGAGTGCAAGGCGGGAGCGCGGTTGAGTGGGGGTGTGATATGTCGTTTCGTTTGTCAACACGCCTGCCTGCGCCGTGGAGGCCCCGGGTTCGATCCCCGGCCAGGTCATGATGGAAAACGATCTTTTCTGATTGGCCTGGATCTTGGATGTTTATCTATATATGTATCTATTATAAATTTATAAAATATAGTATCGTTGAGTTAGTATCCCATAACACATGTCTCGAATTTACTTTGGGGCTAGCTCAACCGGTGTGATTTGTCCGTATATTATTATATATATTTATTTAATTAATGATACACGACAGGAATCAACCTGTGGAAGTGCTTTGACGTAGTTTTCCCGATGTTTATGAAAAAAACTACGCAAATTAAAAATAACTAAATAAATACGCAAATTACTATTTATATAAAACATAATTATTATTTTTTTCTATATCCTCTTTCACCTCCGCCTCCGTTAACCTCCGCATCCGCGGAGGTGAAACACGTCGCCTCCGCATCCGCCTCCGCCTCCGCTATAAGACCTCCGTTACAACCCTAGTTGATATTACTCAAAATTAAAGAAATATCAACTTTATTGCGATGATAATTAATCTGATTTTAAAGCGAGTCTTGAAGAGATTATAAAAAGGATTGAAGTTGTAACGTAATCTAAACTTTATTATTGAAGTGGTAAAGTTATCTCTTAATAAATTTGTTCACATTTTTGTTAGTAGGCCATAACATCAGTTGCCGGCAATATGTTGGCTCGTAGATTTACACGTTGTTCTGTATCAGTTAAAATTACTTTGTTTTGGGCGTATTGCACCTCCTTCTACACGTGTAGTCTGTGGGCTAATTATACTCAGAAATCGTACAACGCCCTTCGTGTGCAATACAACAACGCGTTCCGGGTTGCCCCGGAACGCGTTGGTTTGGTTGTTGGGGTTGCCCCGATACTGTAGCGCTTCAGGGATGTTTGCAGACGCAAGGGTGGATTGTTTTTACGCCACAATGCGTAAAAGATGCGCGTCCCTGGTACGGCGGGTGCGGGCCAGCTCCAATAACATTCTGACTTGTATTGCGAGCAGACTCGACTGTGGTTATCTAAATCGCTGCTCCAAGATTTCCACTTCAGTTGTAAGCCTGTAGCACCAGTGATTGTTCTTTTATCTGTATCGCTTTGTGCTGTGCTTTGTGTTTATAATCTTTTGTATTTATTATGTTTTGTATTTGTATTGTTTTATATGTGTAATTTTTTGCTTTTGTGTTGTTTTGTGTGTGCTATGTTTTTGTATTTATATTGTTTATGTACCTATTTATGTGTTGTAGAATTTAGTATCCTAACGTAGAAGCAAGTTTAAAATTGTTACTAACAAAATGAGTCACTGATACTCGAATAAATAAAAAAAATATTATTTATTATTAAAGTCTTGCCGCCAAGCGATTCGTCGTGTTCCGGCATAATATCTGGTGAAGCCGTACGGAGGACGGGTCTGAGCAGTTGTGTTGCGACGTTTGCCGGGTACGATGCGCCAAATGTTGTTGTGTCGGGAGGTTGGTCGTGGACGGTCTCCAGATCAATGTCCCTCTGGCGCAGCATCGTTGATCGTTTTGTTGGGTTTAACATTGCATCACCTCTTTCAACTGCCACCTTCTATCCTATTCACTCAGTTTTTTGAGTGAATAGGCGCTTGATAAACTAGTTTATAATTATTAAAAAAAAGTCGACATTGCAGATTACTGTTCGCGAAGGAAAACAGTTTTTAAGTGTGTTGAAATAATATACATAAAATAAAGCGTCTGTCTGGGTTCGAACCTATGACTCCTAAGTCGCGGCCGTTACCACTGAGCCACAACCAACAGTGATTTACTCTCTCTTCGGTAAACATAATATCAAAGCTAGATTTTATAGAAGTATTTTTTTTTTACATTTCTGCTCCAATTCAAGTCGTTCTCTTCATTACTGAGGGTCGTGATGTCTCTGTGGAATTATCTTCTCCTTTATTCGCCATCCGTTACGATCCCTGGCCGCGAGTATAGCATCATGTAGACCGGTGTCTAGAAATGAACGGATTTGGTCAGTCCACTTTTTTGGACTGCGACCTCTTCGACCTGCAACGTCGTCCATTATGGTGGATGGATGATCGCTAAATAACTATCAGATGTTAGAGGTTGTCTCCGTCTTTTCTGGCAATATGGTCAAAATATTCTAAAATTCTTCGAAGGCAGACAAAGCAGAGTCTTATAATGTGACACCCAGCTCTCGAAGGATTAACTGATTTTTTACATTAAAAGTGATTTAAGTTTATAAAGATATTCTGTTTTTTAAAGCAAATACTGCAACTTAATTATTTAATACATAAGGTATTTATTCCAAAATAATATTTCCAACAAATTTTTTGACCCGAAATAAAAAAAAAAACTTCAAAATTAAAACCACCAAAATGTTTACTAAGCCTGTTAAATAAAGTTACAATTTTTGAGGTCAGCCGATGTTTGGGCTCTTCCAAGAAGAGATTATATTAGGAAAAGGGTGAACGTCCTGGTTGCGGTCATAATTCGACCTCTCTCCACAGTCCTTTTGAATGGCCTAAAAGATTTCATTTGGTCGTATATTTCTAAAATCTATCTCATCATCAATATTAAATGAAACATTCTGACTCTGATTTCTTTCTGACGAATAAAAAACTGTTTTAGTATATTATTTTGAGGCAAAGGAAAGTTTCTTTGAGTTTATATCCGATTACAGACCAAGACCATCTATTTTTCTTTGAATTAATTAATAATTATGTTTCTTTTACTTCCATAGCTGTAAAAATATTAAAAACAAAACTCGGCTAACGAAGGGCTATTGTCGAGTTGGCTGATTTTTCTCTTGATTTTGAAATTGAAAGTACTGACTAGCTACCCGAAATTGCCAAATATTCCCAATCAGATTTGAGCCTTAAAACTTTAGCCGCTTAAAAAAGTGGAAATAGAACCCAGGGCCTCATGCTCAGCATAAGACTTGCAACCACTAGACTAACGAGCAGTTAAACTTACAAATCACATCATCATCATCATCACAGCGTTAATCCCAGTTGTATCCGAAGCTATTTCAGGTTTTTTTGGAGTTTGGGGTCCAGTTTTACCAGTTTAACTGCTGATTTTGGCTAAACTTCGATATTTTCCGTGAAGCGACTGCTGTCTGACCTCCACAGCCCGAAGGTGATATCGAAGCATTGCAGTTAGACCAATTGTTGGACTTTTGAGGGCTCCAACAAGCCGTAACGACTGCCATTAGATGTTCGTATGGCAACCGGGACCAACGGCTTAATGTGCTTTCCGAGACACGACCAGACCAGTGCAAATATTCATATTCATGCATACAAATATTTGCACTGCGCGGGGATCGAACGTGCGCCTCCTTGCGCAGCGACTGCGTACGCTACCGCTACGCCACGGAGGCTGTTCAACGTCTGTCGAACTGTCGTGAAACTTACAAATCACATCTGAACCTGAAATAGAATTACAAATGAGAGGCCAACCTCTCATTTGTAATTCCATTTCACAATTAACACCCGTGATTTTCCCATAATACTAAACTAACGAACCGTGTCCTCTCTCGTCATACTAACTTCGGGGAATATTAACTAATGTCGAATCCGAGGATGTCCCTGAAGTCAATTTGTTAACATCTGTTTCAGGTCATCGGTGTGACGGATGAATGGAGATGGATTGAACATGTCAGGCACGTTCTTGATAGATTTTAGGGCGATATGTGTTAAGGGGCCGCATTGAGGGCGAAAGAGGGTATCAACTAAACATGTCAATGTGTGACAAGGGGGGAAAGAGTCATACCGCACTAATAATACAATAGTGTATCAACTCAAAATACGTCGAACTTGACATAATACAATAAACACACGTAAAAATTAATTCCTCACACGTCATCAAAACCGTCGTTCGAATAGTGCAAAAAACAGATAGGAGATGGTGCTATAAGTCACTATTTACGACATTTCGGTTGCCACTCCCCTCCCGCAACATTGCGTGATTGCGTCATCTTTAGTTGCGATCATCGGTGATCGGGAGAGCACGTGCCGCTTGGCGTAATATTTTGAGTTGCAACAGTATTACTCAATCAGGTATGTAAAATTTATATTTTTATTTTGAATTAACATAGTATTGTTGATTTGACCTAAACACGCGCTTGGTGTTATTTCGAGTTATTACACTATTACTGATTTACAAAAACAATAATTAAAGTAGTATTTCTACATATGACACTATAATTGATTTAGTTAGTAGTTTTTGATATGATACAGTTTTGTTGAGTCATAAGGTTAAGTTGATTTTTGTATGGTTTATAAATGTATAATTCATAATATCTATATGTCAATTGCAGTAATATCTATAACTCATTCGAATTTGTACAAGTGTTATGAGAAAAATGCTTTCTTAGAAGTATTATTTTAATAATTTAGAGTTAATACACTATTTGTGACAGCCATCAATCAATAATTTATTTGAACAAAATTTTATTTATTTGTAGGTTCAGTATACATCGTGGCCGTGTACTTGTTGATATGGCATGAAGTATAACAAGCAGCCATCACGTTAAGGAAAATCACGAACTTGTCAGAAATTCGTCACCGTCATTATTGTCATCAGTGTATACAAATACACAGAGAGAAGACAGCGATGATGCGATTGAACAGTCAACACTTTCTATACCATCGTCATCAACAATTCATCCAGTACTTCAAGAAACTGACGTAAACCGTTCTCCCAAATTTTAATGTCTTTGTGTTCTCTAAATATGGTTAGTAACGTTAGCCTGATAACCAAATGCAACCAAAAGAAATATTACATTTCACCCATCCACTCAGGCCAGAGCGACTTTGATGATTCTGATTAAGATCCGCATTTTGTTCCTGATAGCAAAGCAAAACTCCCAATCTGCTTCGAGGTCGAACAACAAAATCTCCAAGTGATCCTTCTTCAAGAAGCTCTTCATCCAGTAGCTCTTCATCAAACAGTTCAGATGAAGGAGTTGTGGATAATTTAAGTCCCGTTGCTGGAACCAGTAGCTTGACTACAGAATCAAATATTTCAACCGAAGACCAAAGCAATCATACAAGGAACAGGAAAGAACTACTTGACAAAAATATAATACCCAGAAATTACCGCGAAACGTGTTATAAGGATTTCACTGATTAAAAAATTATTACTTGTTTTTTCATTCATAAAAATTGTGATTTTCAGACTGGTTAGAATTAAGTTAAAATAATTATTAAGTATATTTTTTTAATATGAATAGTACTATACAAATAATTTGTTTTGTTTTAATATTTGTGTATTCTTGTTTTTAAAGGTTTATTTTGATAAATGGTTAGAATAAACTATACTTTTAAAGATATCAGTATTAGTAACGACTGTTTTTGTTTATGAAGACTTGTTATTTTTATTTTAGAAGATTGTTTTCATTTTTTTTGCGAAATGTTTATTTGTCAAATCTTTTAAATATTTGTTCTTTTATCTAAATGTCTACTCCGGTAACTGACTGATTAAATATGAGAATTTACATTAAATTATAGTCTTTAACAAAAAAAATGCTGGTTTTATTTATTAATATGCAAAACAAAATAATAAACAGTTCATATAAAACAACTTATCTTATTCAAATGTATATAATTATAATATTCTAACACATTCAGATAATACCAGCTAGTGTCAACCTAAGCAGAGTTTGATCTATGGATATTAGAAAATGAATAAACATACATTGTAAAGACATAGTACACCAGGAATCGGTTTTCATCTATGTTGTATGTACAAAAACTAAGTTAAAACCGTAGGAAAAATTATTGTTCCGTCTGTAACAACACAAAATATTTCACCAATAATGATTTAACTAAAAATAATGTTTCATTTTGAAAAAAGTTTATGGAGGAAGACAGTCTCAACTCAAAATTTCTAAATAATTAAACTATTTGTTTTCTTTTTTTATTTTTCTAAAGATATTATTCATTTCAATTCAGTTTAATAGCTCATATGGCAGTTATTCAAATTGCAACTATTATAGGAAGTGAGTAATAAGTTTTTTGTTAATTCTGAAAAATGATCGATTTTGAGTTGATACAGTATTGTATTATTAGTGCGATACGTTTTGTGACACCACATATCATTTGGTGAGCAGTGGGCAGCTCGCCGCCT
>JADWQK010002035.1:826021-923712 GCA_017933935.1 Sesamia nonagrioides | reverse complement strand
CCCACAAGGGCCAACCCTCCCCACGCGGCGGCCACGTATCCCGGTCCCCTCTCTAAGAGCGAAAGGGGAGGGGAGTCCGAGGAAGACCGCGCCACGATTGCCACCGAGCCGTCACTGTCTCCCAGCCAACTGCTGGGAGTATAGTACGGCTCGGCCACCACTGCCACATCCACCAACCACTCGGCCATTGACTGCACCAGTAAGTCCTGGGCAGCTCGGCAGTGGTTGGTGTTTGCCTGCAAGATGCGATGGTCGGTACCCATTATTCGACCATCGCATCACCCTCGGCCACCGCCGCTGATGGGATATCAGCGGGGGAGGTGGCAGCAGCGGCAGGACGGCTTATAGCCGCCTGCGGCTTGCCCTTCTTAGAGGGGGGTCGGCATGAGCTCCCCCCCATCACGCGGCGAACCTAACCTAACCTAACCTAACCTAACCTAACCTAACCTGTGGTAATGCATTTACGCACCTTACCCCGAAGGGCGTGTGTGGGACTCGCCCAGCCGAAGCCGGGAATACCCACTAAACCCACAGCGGCACAACCACATCGCCTGAGTGGCGGGGTCATGGGAAATGGCAGAGCCTGACTACCAATCCCCCGCCGGCGATTCCCGCCAAAAAGCAGGCCCACAATGGTCCCCCCATAAGGAGGGGCCGGACTGGGTACGTCTTCTAGTGCGAGAAGACGCAGCAGCCAAGGGTTTTTTAGCGAGGTGTCCTTCCTCTTAGCCCCCCTCGTTTGCCCGGAGGCAAACGGGGCCCCCAGCTCCTCTCAATGAGGAGACCGGGTTGCCCGACGGTGACCCGGAGTTCGGGTCACGTCAGCCACCTAGAGTGGTGGCCGACCCGCCGCACATGTGACCGCCGAAGTGGTCCCCACTTCTGGTTTTGGTCCGCGCCGGTAAACCGGTAACCCCCATATCTGGGGGCCGTTCCCCTATCCGCCACCTGGGGACGCGTCCGATGGCAGGCCAGAAACTGCGCACGGAAACCTAACCTAACCTTTTTGTTTTTTTTTTTTTGACGCTGTGGTAATGCATTTACGCACCATACCCCGAAGGGCGTGTGTGGGACTCGCCCAGCCGAAGCCGGGAATACCCACTAAACCCACAGCGGCACAACGACATCGCCTGAGTGGCGGGGTCATGGGAAAATGGCACAGCCTAACTACCAATCCCCCGCCGGCGATTCCCGCCCAGGGCGGGCCCACAGTGGTCCCTCCACTCCACAGGGAGGGGCCGGGCTGGGTACGTCTTTTTGTGCGAGAAGACGCAGCAGCCAAGGGTTTTTTAGCGAGGTGTCCTTCCTCTTAGCCCCACTCGTTTGCCCGGAGGCAAACGGGGCCCCCAGCTCCTCTCAATGAGGAGACCGGGTTGCCCGACGGTGACCAGGAGTTCGGGTCACGTCAGCCACCTCGAGTGGTGGCCGACCCGCCGCACGTGTGACCGCCGAAGCGTTCCCCGCATCTGGTTTTGGTCCGCGCCGGTAAACCGGTAACCCCCATATCTGGGGGCCGTTCCCCTATCCGCCACCTGGGGACGCGTCCGATGGCAGGCCAGAAACTGCACACGGAGCACGGAACTAACCTAACCTAACCTAACCTAACCTTACGTGTTAACAAAATCGTACTAACGTATAATGTTCAACGGGCAAGTCACACAATATTAACTATAATAATATTGAAGAAATCGCAATAAGGAACCTTTAACTTGGCACGGCTTTGTCTAGATTTCATTACTTTTTAGAGATAAACCAGCAGCTCCAGCGAGGCTTGGCATTTTTTTTTTTTTTTTTTTGTTTTTGGTTGGATTATAGATTACTGAACGACGAACATTTCTTACTTCTGATCTAATTCAAAGGTTACTGCAGACCATAATTTTTGCCCATATAGGTGCAAAGTTCTCATCAATATAAATGAATTAATTCCAAACACAAAGTAGCTACTGTAAACCGTTGGGAATCCCCTAACTGCACTTCGTCTTCGTCATAAGATCTCTAATGACAATCCCAATTTATCTAGGTATAAAGCTCTTAACAATACAAATTAATCAGGCACAACCACAAGGTAGCTGCTGTTAATCGCTGAGGACTTCCTTAGTTTGTCTCTCGACTCCATCATCAAATCTACTTCAGACCTTCATTATAACCCATATGGGTGCAAAGTCCTCATGAATATAAATGATATAAGTCCAAGCACAAAGTAACTACTGTAAACCGTTGAGGAGTACGCGGGACTGACCTTTGTCTTCATCATCAGGGCCTTTATGACAGTCACAACCCATCTTGGTGTAAAGTTCTCATCAATACAAATTAATCAAACGTAAACCCAAGGTAGCTGCTGTGAATCGTTGAGGAGTTCTCACGGCTGTCTCCCAGCTTCATCATCAGATCTACTCCGTACCTTTAATAAATTGTAGTGTTTTCTAATACTTATTGAAAATACTTAGAAATGCACTAGTCACCCCTACGATTTTTGAAAGTTACCCTTGATTTCTCTGGTCTTCCATCATCAGATCCTGACCTGGTAACTATTGGACCACCTGAAAAGTATACCCTTTCAAACAAAAAGAAATTTGAAAATCGATACAGGTATCTTAGGGTTATCGGTGAACACACCTACATAAAAAAAGAGATTACGACGAATTGAGAACCAGCTCCTTTTTTTGAAGTCAATTGATGAATCGGCCCACCAAGTTGAATATTTTATTGACGGTGGTACGTCAATCTCTACTAGTTTGGTTGGGCTCTTCTGCTTTCTAATCAAGGTCACCAGGTACTTCAGATCTTCGATTATTCTAGTTTTTATATTTTTCCCTTTATGTGACCATTAAACCCTGGCTGTGTACCAAATTTCAGCTCTCTGAGTTTATTGGAAGTACTACTTCTATTTTGATGATCATGAGTGAGTGAGTGTCGAAAACACGGAAATTTACTTTCGCTTAACTTCAGAACTGGATGAGCTACAGACTTGAAATTTTAGATTTGAAGTGTGTTAATACAGCGTACTGGATGACCAAAATTTCAGCGTTCTGGTACTATCCAGAGGTTCTTAATTAGGGGCCTGAAAATGCAGCGAAATGGTTCGGGTAAAGATGGTACGGCAGTGTTTGCTTCGCGCTCGACTTGGCGGGGGCACTCCCGTGCCCTCAGATGATATCTAATTAACCTACATAAATCTTCGTTTATGCAAAGTGTTTTATTCTTCTGATCTAGAAGATGGTTTGGAAAAAAACATATCTTTTGCAACTCAAACCAGTGGTGTAATTACGTAAAACGCCATCAGTAGCAATGGGTTTCATTTTGACAGATCAACAACATTCATTGCGTTATTAACGTTTTTGAGCACTTAAACATATGGAGCAATGGATTAGCAATATACTTCAAAATGATTCCAGAGTGTGTTACGTAATTAGGGTGCCGTCAGAGAAAAGTCGCCGTTTGAAAAACTAACCCTCTTAGAAAGGTGGTAGGCCTTGCCATTCGCCGCCGGCAGAAGTTACCACCCACCAGACAAAGTCTTGCCGCCAAGCGATTCGTCGTGTTCCGGCATAATGACTGGTGAAGCCGTACGGAGGACGAGTTTGAGCAGTTGTGATGCGATTTATGCCGGGTACGATGAGTCAAATGTTGTTGTTTCGGGATTTTGGTCGTGGAGGGTCTCTAGATCAATCTCCATTTGACGCAGCATCGTTGGTCGTGTTGTTGGGTTTAACATTACACCACCTCGCTCAACTGCCGTCTTCCTTCCTATTCACTCAGTTTTTTTGAGTGAATAGGCTCTTAATATACTAGCGCGCTTTACCACCAACGATTGCATCACTGCTTGCCATCAGGCGGGATGGCAGTTAAGCACTAGTTTATAATTATTAAAATAAATAAAATTCCAATCTTTTGTACTGATTTTTTTTTTAAACAATGATCTTACGTTGTATATTAGACCGCTGGATGATTCTACGTTTGTTGAGATGTCAAAAAGAATCAAAGTAGGATTGACAACTCAATCAGACAGAGATATACTGCCTAACCGATTGATACCTCTGCTCTCGCATTCTAATGAAGGAATGTTTAATGGAAATATGTAACACAATGTTTGAAGGACGTACCAGAAGGTACTAATCAATATAATACGCTTCTACAAAAAGAAGTGAAATCCAATCCAAAACATTCTGTAAAAAAAATGCCAAGCCTCGCTGGAGCTGCTGGTTTATCTCTAAAAAGTAATGAAATCTAGACAAAGCCGTGCCAAGTTGAAGGTTCCTTATTGCGATTTCTTCAATATTATTATAGTTAATATTCTGTGACTTGGCCGTTGAAGGGTATACAAGGCTACAAATTCAGGTGCTCCATGACACCATTGCACCAATCTGTCGCCAGAACCGCTACCCATTGACCATGGAAAATTGCCACTTGGAAAACGTTGATTCAATAACCACGGCTTGATAAAGTTGCGCATTTCAAAAATACTTATGTATAGACGAGCCGGAAACGAACAGCAAAAAAGTCATTTCCAGTACAGATGGACTAATCATTCATAGAAATCCGTCTGTACGTCTATTTTATATTGGATAGGTGGTCGATTTGACGCTCCAAAAAGAACAGAAGTCATCATTGTCAATGATTAATACATGTGTTGCACAATGTCTTAAGTCCAATTACAAATACCAGTATGGGCTATTATTCTCACATAACAAACATAGGTAGTTATAACAGATATAACATTACGTGTTAACAAAATCGCACTAACGTATAATGTTCAATGGCCAAGTCACACAATATTAACTATAATAATATTGAAGAAATCGCAATAAGGAACCTTCAACTTGGCACGGCTTTGTCTAGATTTCATTACTTTTTAGAGATAAACCAGCAGCTCCAGCGAGGCTTGGCATTTTTTTACAGAATGTTTTGGGTTGGATAGAAAGATACAGTATGAAGCATGAAAGTGCGAGAGGCATAAATGCGAGAACTGGTATGAAAGAGTAGCTCAGCACAGGCTCCGATCATGTTGGAGGTAGTAGAATAAGAAAACAAAATAAAAAAAAAACCTAACCTAACCTAACCAGGACCAGTTTCAATCACCGATCATCTTTGATGGTCGTTGATGGGAACCTGGCTATTAGGGGTTCGCATGCATCCGCTTCCACTCTGTTAAGCAGAGTCGAAGTGGATGCATGCTGGGGTATACCGTAATCCCTTCTGGGACCGGGGGCTGTCGGGGCGTTTGTCCGGGCCACGAGGGGACACCTCTATAAAACGGCCGAACCACGGGCGGCATATCCCGTCTCTAGGTTATTGCAGACCTGACGGGCTAGTAATCCGTCGAACATTGCAATCTAATCCTAAGTTTTGGGGGCTCGGCGAGAGGATGAATGGCTGGAGGAAGTCCAGTCGTTAGAATACCTGCCGCCCTCTACGGTATGTAGGCTTACCTGGAGTACGACGCTCTGCTCTTGTGTTGACATTCAAACCGCTAATTCTATTCGTGGGTACAGATATGGAAGACAAAAAAACAACAAAACGGACTGATACAAGTAACAAGATTTTCAGAATACTGAACCTAACAAAGTTGCTAATGTAGTTGCAAGTAAATGGACACAGTAGACTCTACCAAGATGCCTTCGTTGTAAATTGACAATAATGTCATACAATACTATTCTGAAGTATGTAATATTCACTATGTAGAGATAAATTTTCATGTTTGGAAAGGCGTAGTCACACGTTACATATACCTACCTACCGTAGCACCTTGGCGACGTGTGACTACGCCTTTCCAAACATGAAAATTTATCTCTACATAGTGAATATTACATACTTCAGAATAGTATTGTATAACATTATTGTCAATTTACAACGAAGGCATCTTGGTAGAGTCTACTGTATCCATTTACTTGCAACTACATTAGCAACTTTGTTAGGTTCAGTATTCTGAAAATCTTGTTTTATACTTTTTCAGCGTCGTTTTTTGTCGTAGTTGGGTTTTAGTTTTTACTTTTTATTATTTGTACTATTTTGGTGTTAAAGTGTATTTGTGGCGCATAATATTACCAAAAGTTAAATTGATGAACTAAAACTAGGTACTTGACATATTACATCTACACGCACATATAACAACATAAGTCCGAAGGCATATAGTGCAGAGGACATTTTTGTGGGAGTTTTAGCCAGTTATCAAACTGTTTCCGCCTTCACCGCGTGGAGTTACTCCCAGCTTATGTCGTTTTCATTAGTGCATTACATATTCTATTAATGTTCACACTGCTCTACATTGCATAAAGCGATTCACAGTTCCCGTGATCCGGGCTTTACTCTTATCGCTCATATTAACATCATTAAAGCATTCTTGTAATTATGTACAAGCATAAAGTACCCGTGAAGCTCTTTCACGTCTAAACACGGTATATTTATTTTAATTTTATACGTAGAACTTTTTGTCCGCTAGAGGGCGCAATACTAAATTTGGTGACAAGCTTTATAGCTCATAACTAACAGAATATCAAGGCCTTTCTAATGGTACTACAGTGATCTTATTCTGATAAGGAATAAAAAAGCTATGAACGAAAATATGTGAATTATATGCAACCAGCCCATGAATACAGGTAAAGTCACGAGCAAATGCTAGCAATATATATATATTCAAAATGTACAAGTAAAGAGCTTTCAAATGATACCAAACACGCCATATTTATCTTAACTTTATTTTTTTACTGTGTATGTTTTGTCCGCTAGAGGGCGCCACATTAGATTTTGTGAAACCCCATATAGCCTATAACCAGCGGACAATTAAGACGCTTCTAATGATATGTCATTTGTCGAATTCTGATAAGTAGTTTAGAAGTTACGAGGGAACAGATGAACATACATACATACATACATACATACATACATACATACATACATACATACATACATACATACATACATACATAGCCTGTCAAAATCATAACCCTCCTTTTGCTTTGCCGTAGTCGGGTAAAAAAGACGACCTTAGGCGATCTACTTCGGACTTCGATAGCAATTTGGAAGGGAATGAAACGGTTAGGAGGATGGCGGAGATTGATGCCACCGGTGCCACTGGACGACTGTCGGTGGTGTCGCTGACATCGAGCGAGGGGGGACGAGACACGCCGTCTGCCCATGGTGGTTCCGTGGGGGGAAGAAAGAAGGCCTCACGGAAGCACTGGTCAGGCAGCGCGTCAGAAGGTGAGGGAGCTGGATCCGGAAGCCCGGACAGACCAGCTCCCAAGATCCTGAGGAAGGGTGCTGGCAGGGGCGGGTCCCAACATTCGGTGGGGCTCTCCCAGGCCAGGAGATTTTTACAGACGTCTTGTCGAGGATTATTTCAGGGACCGTGTTGGAATCTGTGTAATTTCTGGTATTGTGGAATAATGTTGAAAAGAATAAAAAACAGTAAAACCAGTATACGATGGTTGCTATATTCAAAGTCAGTAATTTTTGTTTCATTTTACATTGACATTAGAACAACAAATTAAAAAGTACTTAGTACCAAATACACCAAGTAGTTTTACAACATCCGCCCTTAATGGAAATAAAAAGACAAAGTAGTAATGCTAAACACAATACAAAATAAAACATTACTACCAAACTAAATAGATACAAAATATAAACCGACCAAAAATAAATAGAAAATTATTCTACCTATTTATCAAACCCATATTAACAACGCACCTATGATGTTTTACGTGCCTTAAGGGCTTAGTTAGAAAGTCGGCTGTCATTTTATCCGTGGGTATAAATTTTATGTCTATAAGACCCTCCGTAACCTTTTCACGAATAAAATGATATCTCGTATCAATATATGTGGTTCTATTGTGGTGGACTGGATTGAGCACAAGTTTCTGTGCACTTTGACTATCGTTGTATAACAACACCCTATCGACAGAACCAGTAATGTCACACACTAACCGTCTAAGGAAAATAGCCTCCTTTGCAGCACTGGTCAAGGATATATACTCAGCTTCTGTAGAAGATAAGGCTACCGTCGGCTGTTTCTTACACTCCCAGCTAATAGGTCCATCTGCTAGCGTAAAGTAGTAACCGGTGTACGACCGGCGGTCATGCACACAGTTCGCCCAGTCAGCATCCGTGTATCCACACAGACGTGCACCAACTTTCCTGTAAGTACAGTAATCCACAGTACCTTTTAAATAGTGTAACAGCCTTTTTGCGGCCAACCAATGCCTCTTATCAAAACAGTTATTAAACTGACTTAAATAGCTTGTGGCATAAGCTATATTGGGTCTCGTATTCACAGCTAGGTACATGAGACATCCTATCAAGTTTTGATATGGATATTCGCCAAGAGATGTTGGATTACCTTCCTCTAACTTGTTATTCTCCAAAGGTGTAGACATCTCCTTACAATCTCGCAACTGCCCCAACACTGCCTGAATGTAGTTCTTCTGACTGACCACGATTTTATCGTCATCACGGATAATATTTAAGCCTAAACAATACGACAATTGTCCCAAATCCTTTAAAGAGAAAAAAATTTCCAAGTCATTTTTGACAATGTCTAATGAACTTTTTTCTTTGTAAAAGACAATAAGATCATCGACATATGTAGACTGCGAAAATTATAGTTTCACTACCAAACTTTTTCAAATAAACACATGATTCCGCAGATGTTCGTGCAAAGCCAATTTTTGATAGGGTTTGATGCAATTTAATATTCCAGGCTCGAGCTGCCTGCTTCAACCCATAAATGGATTTTCTGTGCAAACAGACTTTACCTTCTGCCCCGTGCTCAGCAAATCCCTCAGGCTGTTGCATGTACACCTCCTCCTCTAAGTCCCTGTAGCGCCGTCGCTACAATACAACAATAACACAAAGGATTGCCCAACTATTGACGTCCCAACGATTGAGGACTTTCCGCGAAAGGGTGCACATAAATCATACCAGTGTCAAATTGCTCTTCATTAGCGAGTTCACTACCGATATCCGACACGTGAGCGGGGCACAAAATATTGTCGCAGATGCACTATCGCGTGTCGAGATAATCGACACGCCATCACCTATCAACTACGACGAGTTATCTCAAGCTCAAGAAAACGACAGTTGTTTACCTGCATTAGCTCAACAGACCAACATACAACTCAAGAAAATCATCTTACCTGGTACCAACAATGTAATATTCTGCGAAACATCAACGTCACATGTTCGTCCATATCTAACAGCTGATTTTCGTCGCACAGCTTTCAATGCCGTGCACAGTCCAAGTCATCCCGGAGTACGAGCTACACGGAAGCTGATGCAAGAACGATTCTTTTGGCCCTCAATGAACACCGACATCAGGGAGTGGACCAAAGCATGCAATTCGTGTCAGCTCTCCAAAATACAGCGACACAATCATAGCGACATCGCAACATTCCCACCGAGCGAACGATTTCAACACATTCACATCGATATCGTTGGTCCGCTACCTACATCAGCATGTGGACACAATTACTTACTCACAATGATCGACCGGTGCACTCGATGGCCTGAAGCTGTACCACTTCAAGAGACAACCGCTGAAACCGTCGCAAGAAAGCTATACGAAGTCTGGATATCCCGTTTCGGTTGTCCAATAAGAATCACAACTGATCAAGGACGACAGTTTGAAAGTCGACTATTCAAAGACCTAGCTCAACTAATCGGCGCAGACAAAACCCTACCACCCGCAGAGTAATGGAATCGTCGAGCGTTGGCACAGATCGTTGAAAGCCGCACTCATGCCTACCACCCGCAGAGTAATGGAATCGTCGAGCGTTGGCACAGATCGTTGAAAGCCGCACTCATGGCTAGACTAGAAAACAGCAACAAATGGATCTACGAGTTGCCTACTGTTCTAATGGGTCTAAGAGCCGCTATCCGCTCCGACTCTGACACAAGCGCAGCGCAACTCACCTACGGTCAAGCTATACGCCTACCAGGTGACTTCATATCACCAACTCCAGCCACACCGACGATGGATCATGACTATGTCAATCACCTGCACGACATCATCACGAAGCTCACACCCACATACAAATCGCATGCAAACAAGCGATGTATGTTCGTGCACAACGATCTACAAACATGTAGCCACGTGTTTGTACGCGACTACACCGTCCGCAAACCTCTGCAGCATCCATACCAAGGTCCATACCAGATCATCGAACGCAAGGAAAAGTACTTCACAATACAACTACCCGGACGATCAAGCAACATATCGATCGATCGCCTCAAACCTGCGTACACTATCACCACAGAAGATGATCCCAAGCAAACAAACAGCGAGACCAGTCAAGCACCTGCAGTTACCACAGACGAGCAAGCCACAGCCAAGACTCCAGCACCTGCAGCGACCGCAGACGAGCAATCCAGCCTACTCCCAGCCCAGCATACGAGAGAACAACGCACTAGGTCAGGCAGGATCGTTAAGACGCCTGCACGCCACGTATGTTTCACCTTGAGGGGGAGAGTACTGTAGCGCCGTCGCTACAATACAACAATAACACAAAGGATTGCCCAACTATTGACGTCCCAACGATTGAGGACTTTCCGCGAAAGGGTGCACATAAATCATACCAGTGTCAAACAAGGATCTTGGAAGACAAAGCGCGTATATAAGACAAAGAGCGTGGCTCCTGACAGCCTCAGCGAGGGTGTCGCATATCTGTTAGTTAACCCATTGTTCGTTGGAGAAAACGCCGCGAATAACGCGGTTCTGTTAACCCATTGTGCGCCGCCGGAGAAAGCGCGCTGACCATATCGAACCGCCTTGCACGTGGACCGAAGGCGCGGGCCCTGTCCACCGGCCAATCAGACGGCACGTTCTCCCATGATCAACAAATCAGCATCAAGAACGCCCGATCCGTCAGCCCCACTCCGGTTTAGAGATAGCTGTATTATTGTTTAGTATTTAAGCTTGTGCATAGCTCGTAAGACATCTTATTCATATATTATCACACATTATTATCAGATATTATCAGACATTTCACACTGTAACATAGTCGCGTCTCTCCTCTTGTAATTAGGTAGTTCATAGCATACATTGTACTCTAGACTTACGTGCAATATACAACGTTCAATCTATTCGCGTTTTAATTACATAACACGCCCTACGCGCTAAATCCCCATTGAGGAATGCGGTATCAACATTCATGTGTTGTATTTTCAAATCCATTTCTGCCGCCAACGCTATAAGGGTACGCAGAGATGAATTTCGAACCACAGAGGCAAATGTTTCATTATAGTCAGTCCCCCAAACTTGACTAAAACCTTTTGCAACTAGTCGCGCCTTATATTTGACTATTGCACCGTGCGCGTTTGCTTGTTGAATTTCTGGATGATTTAGTATGAGGTCTATGTGTGATTTAAAAATTAACCACGTGTTGTTGTACCTGTTATTCAATATTTCCCAGCACACAGGGTAATTATCGGAACTGACTTGTAGATGCTGTAACAAACGCTCAGCTTCTCCCCGTACTTTGTTTTTAAGAAACTGCATCTTATGGGCGTTTGATAAAGAGATATTATTATGGATAGTGTGTCTTATAAGGATTTGTTTGTTGAACAAACAAATCCTTAAAAGACACCCAATTTTCATAATTGCCACTAGAGAACGGGATGTCAATTTTTGGTGTTTAGTTTTCCTTGTGAACTACGGACCCTAGTTTCCTGTTAATTGCAAATAGTTTCATGCCTTGTTTATGACGCCTCATATTCCTGATTCGTAATTCCCAATGTATGGAATCTATGATAGACCATCGAGTTTGTAGTGTACTTAAGGCTTCTTTCAACTCTCACTTTTCGGACATAATATCCAAAATCCCTGCCACAGTGCGCTGCAGGGCTCTGAAATTGCTTGCTTGCTTCTTTAATAGGTCATCCATCTTGCTAGATGCACCTCTGGAGAGATTTGCTTGAATGGCCTCCATGGTGAGAACTTGTTAAATTAAGAAATAATTGGAAAGATCTTACTTGAATGTCGTTGATGACTGCTTACTGCTTCTTGGTGATTTCTTGAGACACCTGCTAGTCTCACCTCCTGCCGACACAACAAACCTTGAGACACCTGTTAATCCCAAAGTCTAATATGCCTTCACTGACCACTGATAGTTTGTGGGTCCTTGTTGACCCTGAGACACTTGTTTGTCTCAAAGTTTGATTGTCACTGATCACAACACACGTTAGAGTCACTGGATAGCTTCCCGCTACAAGATCCATGGGCGCGAATGGACTTTATAGCGTGCGAAGCTTAATCGAAGGACCAAAAAGAATGTATGATAATGATAATGTGTGTGAATTGAGTGACACGTGGCCTTTGCTGGCCGTAATGAGAACGCGACGACCGCTTGATGGCTCAACGCGAACTGATGATTATTATAAAGTAAAATGAATGCGAGGCGTAAATGCTGACGATGCTATGCTGATGTACGGTTGCACCGTACAATGTTGAAACTTGGTAGGTAGATGTATTCTGTGAACCGCATTAAGATTTTGATGCAAAATAAAAAAAAAACAATAATTAATATTGGGGGCTCCCCATACTTAGAACAGAAACTAAAAAATTGATTTCATCAAACACATACGTGTGGGGTATCTATGGATAGGTCTTCAAAAATGATATCGAGGTTTATACTTTTTTTTTTAACCGAACAGTTAGCGCGATAGACGCTTCCAAAGTGGAAAAAAAAGTTGCCCCCTATCTTCTAAAATAAGGTAAAATGAAAAATCTAAAAAAAAACATATGATGTAAATTACTATAAAAACTACCAACGAAAATTGTTTTGAACGAGATCTAGTAAGTAGTTTTGTTTAATACCCATTGATAAAATATTAAACTAAGGTAGATCTGTCACTAGCGCACTAAAAATGAAACGTACAAAAGGAGGTAAGTCCTGTATCTCGCTTTAGTCACTCTCGATACACTCGTAAAAACAAACGACAAACACTAACAGCGCAAACGACAAACACTAGCCATCTTTTTCTTCTCTATGCTTTAGATTGCGCCCCATCTCATTCACACTGTACCAATGTATGCCTAATAAAAATATGCATGTGTGCTGCTGCTGTGTTCGGCACATTTTTTTTGGTCAGTTTGTTAGAATATATCGTATCTGTTTAATATTTTATCAATGTTAATACCTCGTAAATCGTAAACCGCTTATTTCCGCGTAATCTTTCATACAAATAACTTAAATTCTTTAATTTCATAAATCAATGGTACGGATTGTACGGAACCCTTTGTGCGTGAGTCCGACACGCACTTGGCCAGTTTTTTTATTTCTGGTGACGACAAATCCCAACCTAAAAATAAATACTAATATTTTTCGAAGTTCGTGGCGTTTAAATCGCCAAAATGAATATTAAACATTGTTTTTTAAACTTACAGGAATCATTTCTACTATATCTTATAGCTATACATTTACTTTCATGGTCAGGTTTTTCAATGTATGGAAAATGGGCACTGTTCTTTCAAAGTTCAGTGTTTGGATGCCTTTACTAATGCATAATTTTGATAATCCAGTATGCTTCTTACTCGTATCAGATCGTGACCGTCTCGTTAGGCGTCGTGAACGAGAGGGCCGTGGCTCTTGAAAGACACACGCACTCCACCGACACACGACATGGCGCTCCACGTTACCCTGTGCCGCGCGGTTCGCGCATCGCTGCGGGCGGCGCGGGCCCGCGGCACCTCCTCGCTGGCGCAGGGCGGCGGCACCTCCTCGCTGGCGCAGGGCGGCGGCACCTCCTCGCTGGCGCAGGGCGGTGGCACGTGCGAGGCGCGCGGCGTGCGGCCCGCCTGCCCGCCGTGCGTGCCGGCGCCGCAGCCGCCTTGCCGCGCGCGCAAGTCCCCCGCCAGGCAGGGCACGCGCATGGTATGTTGCGCGCCGCCACAGGGCATGCGCCCGCCCTGCCCGTGTCCCCCACCCACGCCCCCTCTTACCTGCAGGGACGCCGTCCACGAGGCAAGTACCGCAGCACCCGGCAGACGGTTCCTTGCTTGGAAATAAAACTAAGGCGTGGCCTACTCGTTCGGCTAGAATTTTTATACAGAAGCTTTGCCACAATTAAATTTCAACTTTTTGTATATCTACAATCAATCTAACTCGTTCTGATGATTTTAGGATTGTGTATCATCGAACCATACGTGTTTCCACAATGCACAGCCACCGCAACACCAACCAAGCGGCCATTGTTGTGAACAAGATCCCGTCGCTCTTCGACTGCAAATAGCGCAAAGTGCACGTCGAGCCGATTACGAATGGGAAGTGGCGTGCCGTTTAGCCGCGCCCCGCGCGCCCCCTGCGTGCCCTGCTCCCTACACCCTCGGCGTGGAGCGAGAGTGCGCGCGCGCCACCGACGGCTGCACATACGCGGTGCTGAGCGAGTGGTGCGCACGCGCGCCCCCGCGGCGCTGCGGGCCCGGGCGGACGCCGCCGCCGCCGCGCTGCGTGGAGCTGGCGCCAGACGACGCCTGTCGCATCGGGGGCGACGCACACCTCGACCCGTGCGCCCATCGACCACGCGTCATGATCGAGATAGATCGCAGTGCGTGCACCACGTCCACCTCGCCTCCACCAAGTTGCCTACAAACAAATTCATCCTCTTGCACCACCACTGCGTCAGCAAAGGCCGCACCGTGCACCATGTCCACCTCGCCGACAGCAAGTAACCCACAAACAAATTCATCTCTATGCACCGTACAAACCGCGCCGAGCTGCGTGACGGCGCGCTGTCGCCGCCCCACGATCGTTGAGAGACTTCGTACCCGCCTTCCAGATTGTCAAAACAAGAGACTCACTCACACATCTGTGACGCTTTTTAAAGCAGGAAAGTCTTTAAGTTCTGTGGCTGGTGGCTTAGAAGATATGCTTCGCTCAAAAAAACAGCTGAAGGAGGCTGGCCTCGGGCGCGTCATGACCGATGCGGGAGCGGGCCGAGCGAACCATGAGAAGCCCCCGGACGGCCGACTCGAGCTGAGCGTGCCGCCCGGCACGGAGCGCGTGGCCGTGTACGTGTCAATGGCACTCGCGGCTGGCGGCTCGTCCGCCTCGAGTCCACCCACTAACTTATCGAAGAGTACCTTCTCGTTTGTTAAGTCATCTGCGCCATGTGGCCCCGTCGCACCGCCGGGCGTGCCCTCCGCGCCGACACGCTGCAGGCCGTGCCCGAACACAAAAACCAAACGGTGTTCATCAATGCCTACGTTTATGTCAGACACTATCGTAGTCAAACCTTAACTGAGCCAGCCATAGTCGTGTGTGAGTGTAATATTTTCTAATAAAATCGTTAACTTCTTTATTTGTAATTATTGACTTTCCACCTCTCGTATTATATTGGTTTCTATGATTTATTTTTACCTCAAGATCTCCTTTATTTATAAGCCGATTTGCAAAAGTCTTTGTTTATGTGAAAGTTTACGGGCTATAGTAGTTAACTCCGTACAACAATTTGTCGTCGTGAAGGTTTGTAAGTTCAGGAGCTTTGTTTAAATTTTCGTAAGATTTCGTAGTAGCACAGATTACAGAATACTACGTAGTAATGTACATCCAACCCAAAACATTCTGTAAAAAAATGCCAAGCCTCGCTGGAGCTCCTGGTTTATCTCTAAAAAGTAATGAAATCTAGACAAAGCCGTGCCGAGTTGAAGGTTCCTTATTGCAATTTCTTCAATATTATATAGTTAATATTGTGTGACTTGGCCGTTGAACATTATACGTTAGTGCGATTTTGTTAACACGTAATTTCATATCTGTTATAACTACCTATCAGTGGCGAAGAGTCCATACAAGCCGATTCCCACCGGGTTACCTTTCAAAAATCAGTTCCATATTCATACAAAAGTATTTACATTCTATTTCATTAACAAAGTATTATATTATTAATCAAATGCCTGCGCGATTTACAATAGCAATAGTAATTCTTAGCAATACCCTAAGTATCACATTTCATTTTATAGTCGTAAATTAATCAGCGCTTAAATTTTTCGTACATTACATTAAAGGCAACTCGACGAATTACAGCCTACTTCGGTCAAACGTTTTACTATGAGGCGAAAAGAGACAGAGCGTGTCAGACATCTCTTTCTAATGATCGCTAACCGTCCGTAATTTTTGAGAAAAGATAGGCTGATGCCGACCGGCTTGCAGTTCTCTCCTCTCCTCTATTAGAATGAGACAAAGAAACGTTATAATGAAATCCTTCGCAAGTCATATTCTTTTTATTTTGGCATATTTTCGTGTTCCATTTCGTTTGGTTGAAAATAAATTATTGTTAGTATGTGACATGTGTTCGTTTTTCGTGTTTTTCGTTTGTTATATTTTAATATTTGTGGTATTTAAACTGTGACTGATTCTGTAAGGTTATTTAATCGCAGATTTGGTTAAATACTGTGTATTTTGTTTGTTATTATCGCTTTAATTCATATAGAGTGCTGCTCAACTGACTACCTGCTGAATGAACTTAAAGTCTTACGTCAGCGTCGTTAAATAAATTGGACACCTATGAGCTTTTTTTACAGCTCCAGAATACGTCTTTGAAAGACGCATTTTCTCAAGTTTCGACTCTTTGCAGTTTAATTCTGACCCTCCCCATTTCAGTAGCTTCAGCTGAGCGGTCATTTTCTGCTTTAAAACGCATTCACACATATGTGCGAAACTGCCAAAAAGAGCAGAGATTGTCCGATTTGGCTAACAGGTCAATTAAAAAAAATTTGCTTAATAAAATGAAAAGTAATCCGAATTTTTATAACATCATTTTAGGTCATTTTGTTAAAAAAAAACAGACGCATTGCATTACAATATAAATAACGTTGTGATTGTGTATAATTTGCTTTAATTTTGCTTAATATTTTTGTTGGTTTTGGATCGGTGGTTGTGTGGTTCGGTTTTTAACACTATTATTTTTGTAATTTTTTATTTTATTTTTTCTTGACTCTTATTCCCTAACAATAGGTACTTAACTTAGTACTTACTAACAAGCATGCATGTGTGGTATGGAGATGCACGTCGAAAAAGGCTTTTTTTTTCTTTTGCTGCCGCTTTTATCATACTTGAAAGACAATGTTATCAAATCATCAGTCCTTTTTTGTATGGTGAAGGTGGGGCTTTTAATACTATTGTTATCTGAAGACCTCCTCCAAGATATCCTGCAGTAGGTAAGTGTTTAAGTGTTTATTTTTAGGGTTCCGTACCTTAAAAGGAAAAAACGGAACCCTTATAGGATCACTTTGTTGTCCGTCTGTCTGTCTGTCTGTCTGTCTGTCAAGACCCTTTATCTCAAGAACACGTAGACGTATCAAGCTGAAATTCATACGAAATACTTGGGTCTATTGTCCCTTTAAGCTGTGAAAATATCAAACTTCTAAGCTAAGTCAATCAAAAGATACAGCCGATTATGTCGATATTTTCAACAAATTTTCGACATTCGCAAAGGAATCAAAACCTACAGGATACTTCCCGTAAACTCAGAATCTTGAAAATTGGCATGAAGCATTGTCATATAATGCAAATATAGGAAAAATTGCGAAAATCACATTTTTTAAGTTATATAATATAATAAACATATTTTAATAAAATGGAACTTACTACCTTATTTCTCACGAACGAATAAAGTTATCAGATTGAAATTTATACCAAATACCTAGGTCTATTGTCCCTTTAAGCTGTGAAAATATCAAACTTCTAAGCCAATCCAAACAAAAGATACAGCCGATATATCGATATTTTCAACAAATTTTCGACACTCGCAAAGGAATCAAAACCTACAGGATACTTCCAGTAAACTCAGAATCTTGAAATTTGGCATGAAGGATTGTCATATAATGTAAATATAGGAAAAATTGCGAAATTCACATTTTTTTAGTTATATAATATAATAAACATATTTTAATAAAATAAAACTTACTACCTTATTTCTAAAGAAAGAAAGAAAGAAAGAAAATACATTTATTCAGCACAGACTTAAAGACACACAATACATCTAAATTATTAATTATTATTAATTGTTGGTGTTGGTGTTGGTTGTTGGTTGTGGGTGTTGTTGGTTGTTGTTGGTGTTGTTGTTGTTGTTTGTTATTAATTGTTATTTATTTTTATTATTAATTATTATTATTATTCTTAATTATTTTTTATTATTATTTCTGTCTATCTAAATTTATACCAAATACCTAGGTATATTGTCCCTTTAAGCAGTGAAAAAATCAAACTTCTAAGTTAAAGCGATCAAAAGATACAGCAGTTTATACCGACACCTTAGACGAATTTCCGTCACACGCTAGGGAATCAAAACCTACAAGGTACTTCCCGTGAACTTAGAATCTTGAAATTCGGCACGAAGCAACGTTATAATATAATAGTACAGACAGATATAGGAAAAATTGTGAAAATGATAAATTTGAAGTTACATTAAATATTAAAATATTATTTTTGCTTACATGACATAAAATATTTTTTTAATAATTATAAACTTACTACCTACCCCTTTTCACATGAACGCGTAGAGATATTAAAGTTGAAATTCATATCAAACACTTCTTAAATCTAATTGCCTCTAAACTGTGAAAAATTCTAAATCAATGCTAGTGTTATAAATGCGAAAGTAACTCTGTCTGTCTGTTACGCTTTCCCGCCTAAACCTCTCAACCGATTTTGATGAAGTTTGGCACAGACAATCTTTAGACCCTGAGAAAGAACATAGGCTACCTTTTATCCCGGAAAAATTTGATGTTCCCGAGGGGAATTTAAACAGCGCGATATAACCGAACTCCACGCGGGCGAAGCCGCTGGCGGAAAGCTAGTACGTCATAAATTGTAAACCGCTACGTTTGTACGACGGAACCCTCGGTGTGCGAGTCCGACTCGCATTTGGCCGGTTTTTTGGACCGGCTTCCCTTTGTCAAAATTTCACCCTTCGCCACTGCTACCTATGTTTGTTATGTGAGAATAATAGCCCATACTGGTATTTGTAATTGGACTTAATACATTGTGCAACACATGTATTCAACATTGAAAATGATGACTTCTGTTCTTTATGGAGCGTCAAATCGACCACCTATCTAATATAAAATAGACGTACAGACGGAATTCTATGAATGATTAGTCCATCTGTACTGGAAATGACTTTTTTGCTGTTCGTTTCCGGCTCGTCTATACATAAGTATTTTTGAAATGCGCAACTTCATCAAGCCCTGGTTATTGAATCAACGTTTTCCAAGTGGCAATTTTCCATCGTCAATGGGTAGCGGTTCTGGCGACAGATTGGTGCAATGGTGTCATGGAGCACCTGAATTTGTAGCCTTGTATACCCTTCAACGGCCAAGTCAGACAATATTAACTACAATAATATTGAAGAAATCGCAGTAAGGAACCTTCAACTTGGCACGGCTTTGTCTAGATTTCATTACTTTTTAGAGATAAACCAGCAGCTCCAGCGAGGCTTGGCATTTTTTTACAGAATGTTTTGGGTTGGATTTCACTTCTTTTTGTAGAAGCGTATTATATTGATTATATTATTTAACACAGTCTTTTTTTCTTTTTAGAAGTAGTTATTACTTCCTTTTCTTTTTTCCGGTTCTGATTCTTGCTCTTGACAGTAGCAATAGTTTTATGTATTGCCCATTCGCGTCGCTTGCGTGGTTGTATTCAGTGATCGCTGAAGCTTGAGTTTTTATATTCTTGAAGTCAACATTTATGTTTACTTCTTCAATCAATATGAGGTGCGCCCAATTAAACTTGTTTACTCGTGAAAGCGCCATATAGGCTTGGCCACGAGAGAATATGGAGGTGCCAATGTCCATTTTTTAGAGTTAGAACTTGGCTCTTGTGAAATGTTAGGTCATACGCCACACAGATTGGGAATTTTTGTCTGTACAAGCATGCCCGGGGTATGATCTCAAATTATAACTTACATAATAAGTAATAATTCGTGAATCAAATTATAAGCAAGTTTTACTAACAATTGTTTAGGCTTTATTTGGTCTTCCGGGTCCCACCTCACTTTTTGTACTAGTCTATCGAACGATTAACTAAACCAAACATCAATGTTTCTCTTAAGCATTACTTTAGCTCCCTGTTCAATGATTATAGTTTCTTCCAGTCCAGCAGTCATCGTTGCTTCATCCTCATATTTTTGTTAACAAGCCCGGGCCTTTGTTATCATACATGTTGAACAATCCAAGGAATTTTTAGCAATTAACTTTATTTCGGATTCAACACATACATCCACACAACATTCCTTCATTAGAATGCGAGAGCAGAGGTATCAATCGGTTAGGCAGCATATCTCTGTCTGATTTAGTTGTCAATCCTACTTTGGTTCTTTTTGACATCTCAACAAACATAGAATCATCCAGCGGTCTAATATACAACGTAAGATCATTGTTTTAAAAAAATCAGTATAAAAGATTGAAATTTTATTTATTTTAATAATTATAAACTAGTGCCTGACTGCACTCCCGCCTGATGGCAAGCAGTGATGCAATCGTTGATGGTAAAGCGCGCTAGTTTATTAAGAGCCTATTTACTCAAAAAAACTGAGTCAATAGAAAGACGGCAGTTCAGCGAGGTGGTGTAATGTTAAACCCAACAACACGACCAACGATGCTGCGGCAAAGGGAAATCTCCCTTTGGATCTAGAGACCCTCCACGACCAAAATCCCGAAACAATAACATTTGACGCATCGTACCCGGCATAAATCGCATCACAACTGCTCAAACCCGTCCTCCGTACGGCTTCACCAGTCATTATGCCGGAACACGACGAATCGCTTGGCGGCAAGACTTTGTCTGGTGGGTGGTAACTTCTGCCGGCGGCGGAAGGCAAGGCCTACCACCTTTCTAAGAGGATTAGTTTTTTAAACGACGACTTTTCTCTGACGACACCCTAATTACGTAACACACTATTGATATTAACTGGAATCATTTTGAAGTATATTGCTAATCCATTGCTCCATATGTTTAAGTGCTCAAAAACGTTAATAACGCAATGAATGTTGTTGATCTGTCAAAATGAAACCCATTGCTACTGATGGCGTTTTACGTAATTACACTGCTTGTTTGAGTTGCAAAAGATCCCCAAACACTAAAATATGTTTTTTTCCAAACCAACCATCTTCTAGATCAGAAGAATCAAACACTTTGCATAAACGAAGATTTATGTAGGTTAATTAGATATCATAGACACTTCACCTATAATTAATAGTTCGACAGTTTTTAAGACTGTCCTTAAGCGGGTATTACCGCCACTCGTAAGTCCAATGCACTATAAGTTGAAGCTTTCTAAATACATATGAATGTGGTACTCTAACTTGCACTTGACCGCAATCCCGTCTGATGGTAAGCAGAGCAGTAATGCGATCGTTGGTGGTAAAGCGCGCTAGTTTATTAAGAGCCTATTCACTTTAGCCTTGAAGACACTCAAATTGTAGTGTGACGGAAACACCGCCGCTGGCAAAATATATAAATAATATAAATACTAAATACTACTAAATTTAGCTCAAGATTTACAAACTTCATTGGACCTTATATCTATAACTAGCTGCGCCACACGGTTTCACCCGCGTTTTTATTTTATATGCCCCGCTCCTATTGGTCGCAGCATGATGTTAAATAGCCTAAAGCCTTTCCGGATTAATGCGCTATCCAATGCAAAAAGATTTTTCAAATCGGACCAGTAGTTTCTGAGATTAGCGCGCACAAACAAACAAACAAACAAACAAACTCTTCAACTTTATATATTAGTATAGATAAGATAAATAAAGCAATCAATATCTACCCTTTAACGAAAACTCAATGTAAGGAAAAGGTTACAAAATACTTACAAAAACTGAATTACGAAGACAGAGACTGAGTTAATACTACATAAATACCACAGTGATTGACTATTTACCACATACACACACCCTCTTACATTCATACACACATAATCATATCACACAAATAGAGGACACACGTACTTTTCAGTGCTTATTCTTAATTTAATCTAATTTTAAGTTAATGTATTATTTCTGGTAAATTATAAAAATGTTAATTTTATTTGGTATGATGTTATTTTATTTTATTTCATTAAATTTAATTGATTTATTCTATTTTTGAACATGTAAATTTACAAAGTGTTGACTGTACTCAATGGCTACCTACATATATCTAGTGTCTACTTTTTAAGGGATTCTTCTTCAGCCTATAGATGTCCACTGCTGGACAAAGGCCTCCCCCAAGGCTTTCCACGCTGACCGGTCTTGTGCTGCCCGCATCCATCAGCTTCCCGCGACCTTCACCAGGTCATCGGTCCACCTTTTTGGGGGCCTCCCTACGCTGCGTCTTCCAGCACGTGGCCGCCACTCCAGAACCTTATTGCCCCATCGGCCATCGGTTCTACGAGCAATGTGCCCTGCACACTGCCACTTAAGTTTAGCGACTCGCAGAGCTATGTCGGTGACTTTGGTTCTTCTGCGGATCTCCTCATTTCTGATTCGATCACGCAGAGATTAAGGATTTTATTCGATTGGGCGCTGATAACTGAAACACAGGCTTTTGCCTAGTTCGGTTACAGATGTGTAATCCGATTGTAACAATAAATTATAGCCTATAATATATTTTGTGTAACAATGTAAATAATTTCTGAATAAACGTTATTATTATTATGTAATTGTTCCAGTCCCTCGATGTACGCGGAATAAAAGAGGGAGCAAAACGCTTCGTCGTTGAATTAAATCATGCAATTCCCTTGCACACTGATAGAGCAGCGGTGGGCTAGTAGTATCGTCCGCAATTTACAAGTTGTAGGCCGTAGGTTAGAACCCTATCAGGTGCTTTAATTTGTGTAAATTATTTCATCACTACTGCTCTCAAAACGGTACAGTGAAGGAAAACTTCGTGAGACAACCGGCATGTTTTAGAAGCAAAAACTCCGAAGGCATGTGAGATTTATCAACCCGCACTGTGCCCGCCTGGGCCGCAGTGGGCCGTAATCTACACGGGTAGATTACGGCCCGCTCTATCTCATCGAGAGGAGGCATGTGTCCTAGGAGTGGGAATATTTTAGGTTGATTATATATTCCTGATTTCTGTCTCAGTATGTCAAAAATGCATCCAATTACTCTATATTTATGAAAAAAAAAAATAAAAGTGAGTTTGTTTATTTGTTCCGCCTTCACGCCGTAACCACTGAACTAATTGCTTTGAAATTTTGTAGACACAAAGATAGAAGTCCGGATTAAATAATAGGGTAGTTTTTATCCCGGAAGAATCGATATTCCCAAGGAAAATCTAAAAAGCGGTATAACCTTATTCTACGCGGGCGATGCCGCGGGCGGAAAGCTAGTGGATTATATTTTGACCAAATTTTGAGTGAAATTTATTTTAGGGTAATTTGTTCATTTCATTTGTGTAATGTTTATGTTCGAGTTTAAAAGAGTAGTACTTAGTAATGGTTCGACTATTTCTTCGTGTAAACTAAAAAGTATAAAAGCCAGTCTAGTCTTATCCACAGTTTTTATCAAAGCTGAAGGGGAGGCATTTCCAGCAGTGGGGCGCTCTAAGCTAGATTAAATAAAAAGATATATGTGTCCCACTACGCTGGATTTTTGCAATGACAATCATTTTTTTTTCTGTAGCAACAGTAGATTTGATTACAGATTACTGAACGACGAACATTTCTTCCTTCTGATCTAATTCAAAGGTTACTGCAGACCATAATTTTAGCCCATATAGGTGCAAAGTTCTCATCAATATAAATGAATTAATTCCAAACACAAAGTAGCTACTGTAAAACGTTGGGAATCCCCTAACTGCCCTTCGTCTTCTTCATAAGATCTCTAATGACAATCCCAATTTATCTACGTATGAAGCTCTTATCAATACAAATTAATCAGGCACAAACACAAGGTAGCTGCTGTGAATCGCTGAGGAGTTCCTTCGTTTGTCTCTCGACTCCATCATCAAATCTACTTCAGACCTTCATTATAACCCATATGGATGCAAAGTCCTCATGAATATAAATGATATAAGTCCAAACACAAAGTAACTACTGTAAACCGTTGAGGAGTATGCGGGACTGACCTTTGTCTTCATCATCAGAGCCTTTAGGACAGTCACAACCCATTGAGGTGTAAAGTTCTCATCAATACAAATTAATCAAACATAAACACAAGGTAGCTGCTGTGAATCGTTGAGGAGTTCTCACGACTGTCTCCCAGCTTCATCATCAGATCTACTCCGTACCTTTAATAAATTGTAGTGTTTTCTAATACTCATTGAAAATACTTAGAAATGCACTAGTCACCCCTACGATTTTTGAAAGTTACCCTTGATTTCTCTGGTCTTCCATCATCAGATCCTGACCTGGTAACTATTGGACCACCTGAAAAGTATACCCTTTCAAACAAAAAGAAATTTGAAAATCGATACAGGCGTCTTAGGGTAATCAGTGAACACACCTACATAAAAAAAGAGATTACGACGAATTGAGAACCAGCTCCTTTTTTTGAAGTCAATTGATGAATCGGCCCACCAAGTTGAATATTTTATTGACGGTGGTACGTCAATCTCTACTAGTTTGGTTGGGCTCTTCTGCTTTCTAATCAAGGTCACCAGGTACTTCAGATCTTCGATTATTCTAGTTTTTATATTTTTCCCTTTATGTGACCATTAAACCCTGGCTGTGTACCAAATTTCAGCTCTCTGAGTTTATGGGAAGTACTACTTCTATTTTGATGATCATGAGTGAGTGAGTGTCGAAAACACGGAAATTTACTTTCGCTTAACTTCAGAACTGGATGAGCTACAGACTTGAAATTTTAGATTTGAAGTGTGTAAATACAGCTTACTGGATGACCAAAATTTCAGCGTTCTGGTACTATCCAGAGGTTCTTAATTAGGGGCCTGAAAATGCAGCGAAATGGTTCGGGTAAAGATGGAACGGCAGTGTTTGCTTCGCGCTCGACTTGGCGAGGGCACTGCCGTGCCCTCAGATATTGTGAATGATCTTGGTGTGTTGGTTGATGATAAGTGGTCCCTAAACCAACATGTCAAAAATATTGTACACTAGCTTTCGGTTTCTAGAGTTCGGTTATATCGCGCTTTTTAGATTTCCCTCGGGAACATCAAATTTTTCCGGGATAAAAGGTAGCCTATGTTCTTTCTCAGGGCCTAAAGATTGTCTGTGCCAAATTTCATCAAAATCGGTTGAGAGGTTTAGGCGGGAAAGCGTAACAGACAGACAGACAGACAGACAGACAGACAGACAGACAGATAGACAGACAGACAGACATACAGAGTTACTTTCGCATTTATAATATTAGTATGGATAATGCATTTAAGATAAATGGTTTTATTATGAGATCTTCTACTGAGTTCAATCGGGTTTCTACATACCTTCACATATGTAAAACTATTGTACAATCACAATGTTCCTAAAATAAACCTTTTTATGATTTTATTTTTATAATTGGAATACTTATGCCGTTTCGGTCTGGAACGACACCATTACCAGAAAGAAGTACATAGATGTCATTAGAAAGGTCCAGCGTAATTTTCTACGAGCCATGCACTGTTTAGGTGCCATGAAAAGTATTTGTCGAACCAACAATTACTGCATAAATATGGTCAGGTTAGCCAGGAATCTAGGCGAATGTATTTTGAAGCCTCTATATTGCATGTCATTGTTCATAGAGATTTTGATTGTATCGATCTCACAAGCAAATTATGTATATTATGTGGACCCACGCACTGTAAACATCTGAGGGCACGGCAGTGCCCTCGCCAAGTCGAGCGCGAAGCAAACACTGCCGTACCATCTTTACCCGAACCATTTCGCTGCATTTTCAGGCCCCTAATTAAGAACCTCTGGATAGTACCAGAACACTGAAATTTTGGTCATCCAGTAAGCTGTATTAACACACTTCAAATCTAAAATTTAAAGTCTGTAGCTCATCCAGTTCTGAAGTTAAGGGAAAGTAAATTTCCGTGTTTTCGACACTCACTCACTCATTATCATCAAAATAGAAGTAGTACTTCCCATAAACTCAGAGAGCTGAAATTTGGTACACAGCCAGGGTTTAATGGTCACATAAAGGGAAAAATATAAAAACTAGAATAATCGAAGATCTGAAGTACCTGGTGACCTTGATTAGAAAGCAGAAGAGCCCAACCAAACTAGTAGAGATTGACGTACCACCGTCAATAAAATATTCAACTTGGTGAGTCGCTTCATCAACAGACTTCAAAAAAGGAGCGGGTTCTCAACATTCGTCGTAATCTTTTTTTTTATGTAGGTGTGTTCACCGATTACCCTAAGACGCCTGGATCGATTTTCAAATTTCTTTTTGTTTGAAAGGGTGTACTTTCCAGGTGGTCCAATAGTTACCAGGTCAGGATCTGATGATGGAAGACCAGAGAAATCAAGGGTAACTTTCAAAAAGCGTAGGGGTGACTAGTGCATTTCTAAGTATTTTCAATAAGTATTAGAAAACACTACAATTTAATAAAGGTACGGAGTAGATCTGATGATGAAGCTGGGAGACAGCCGTGAGAACTCCTCAACGATTCACAGCAGCTACCTTGGGTTTACGTTTGATTAATTTGTATTGATGAGAACTTTACACCACGATGGGTTGTGACTGTCATAAAGGCTCTGATGATGAAGACAAAGGTCAGTCCCGCGTACTCCTCAACGGTTTACAGTTGTTACTTTGTGTTTGGACTTCATCATTCTCCTGCCCTTATCCCAATTTATTTGGGGTCGGCGCAACATGTCTTTTTCTTCCATGCATCCCTATCAGAAACCATCTCGGCAGTCACCCCCTTCTTAGCCATATCATCCTTCACACATTCCATCCATCGTTTCTTTGGTCTTCCCCTACTCTTATGGCCATCAACATTCATAATTAGGACTCTCCTCACGACATTCTCCTCAGTTCTCCGTAACACATGCCCGTACCATGACAACCGATTTCCACACAACTTTTCAGCTACCGGTGCCACTTTCAGACTTCCTCTTATGTACTCATTTCTTATTCTATCCATTCGTGTAACATACTTATACGGACTTATATCATTTATATTCATGAGGACTTTGCACCCATATAGGTTATAATGAAGGTCTGAAGTAGATTTGATGATGGAGTCGAGAGACAAACGAAGGAAGTCCTCAGCGATTAACAGCAGCTACCTTGTGGTTGTGCCTGATTAATTTGTATTGTTAAGAGCTTTATACCTAGATAAATTGGGATTGTCATTAGAGATCTTATGACGAAGACGAAGGGCAGTTAGGGGATTCCCAACGGTTTACAGTAGCTACTTTGTGTTTGGAATTAATTCATTTATATTGATGAGAACTTTGCACCTATATGGGCAAAAATTATGGTCTGCAGTAACCTTTGAATTAGATCAGAAGGAATAAATGTTCGTCGTTCAGTAATCTATAATCAAATCTATAATTGCTACATAAAAAAAAAAAATGATTGTCATTGCAAAAATCCAGCGTACTGGGACACATATATCTTCTAATTTAATCTAGCTTAGAGCGCCCCACTGCTGGAAATGCCTCCCCTTCTGCTTTGATAAAAACTGTGGATAAGACTAGACTGGCTTTTATACTTTTTAGTTTACACGAAGAAATAGTCGAACGATTACTAAGTACTACTAACTTTTCAACTCGAACATAAACATTACACAATTGAAATGAACAAATTACCCTAAAATAAATTTCACTCAAAATTTGGTCAAAATATAATCCACTAGCTTTAGGTAGGTTATATCGCTTTTTAGATTTTCCTTGGGAATATCGATTCTTCCGGGATAAAAACTACCCTATTATTTAATCCGGACTTTTATCTTTGTCTCTACAAAATTTCAAAGAAATCGGTTCAGTAGTTACGGCGTGAAAGCGGAACAAACACACTTTTCTTTTTTTTCATAAATATAGAGAAATTGGATGCATTTTTGACATATTGAGACAGAAACCAGGAATATATAATCAGCCTAAAATATTCCCACTCCTAGGACACATGCCCCCTCTCGATGAGATAGAGTGGGCCGTAATCTACCCGTGTAGATTACGGCCCACTGTGGCCCAGGCGGGCACAGTGCGGGTTGATAAATGTCACATGCCTTCGGAGTTTTTGCTTCTAAAACATGCCGGTTGTCTCACGAAGTTTTCCTTCACTGCACCGTTTTGAGAGCAGTAGTGATGAAATAATTTACACAAATTAAAGCACCTGATAGGGTTCTAACCTACGGCCTACAACTTGTAAATCGCGGACGATAATACTAGTCCACTGCTGCTCTATCAATGTGCAAGGGAATTGCATGATTTAATTCAACGACGAAGCGTTTTGCTCCCTCTTTACCGACTGGAACAATTATTATATAATAATAATAACGTTTATTCAGAAATTATTTACATTGTTACACAAAATATATTATAGGCTATAATTTATTGTTACAATCGGATTACACATCTGTAACCGAACTAGGCAAAAGCCTGTGTGTCAGTTATCAGCGCCCAATCCCTTAAAAAGTAGACACTAGATATATGTAGGTAGCCATTGAGTACAGTCAACACTTTGTAAATTTACATGTTCAAAAATGGAATAAATCAATCAAATTTAATGAAATAAAATAACATCATACCAAATAAAATTAATATTTTTATAATTTACCAGAAATAATAAATTAACTTAAAATTAGATTAAATTAGGAATAAGCACTGAACAGTACGTGTATCCTCTATTTGTGTGATATGATTATGTGTGTATGAATGTAAGAGGGTGTGTGTATGTGGTAAATAGTCAATCACTGTGGTATATGTAGTATTAACTCAGTCTCTTCGTCATTAAGTTTTTGTAAGTATTTTGTAACCTTTTCCTTACATTGAGTTTTCGTTAAAGGGTAGATATTGATAGTCCAATGAAGTTAGTGAATCTTCAGCTAAATTTAGTAGTATTCAGTATTTATATAACTTGCCAGAGGCGATGTTTCCGTCATACTACAATTTGAGTGTCTTCAAGGCTAAAGTGAATAGGCTCTTAATAAACTAGCGCGCTTTACCATCAACGATCGCATCACTGCTTGCCATCAGGCGGGATTGCAGTTAAGCACTAGTTTATAATTATTAAAATAAATAAAATTCCAATCTTTTGTACTGTTTTTTTTTAAACAATGATCTTACGTTGTATATTAGACCGCTGGATGATTCTACGTTTGTTGAGATGTCAAAAAGAACCAAAGTAGGATTGACAACTCAATCAGACAGAGAAATACTGCCTAACCGATTGATACCTCTGCTCTCGCATTCTAATGAAGGTTGTCTCGGATTCTAATGTTTATTGGAAATATGTAACACAATGTTTGAGGGACGTACCAGAAGGTACTGTTTGTTTACTACCGTCGAGAAATATGTGTATGCATAATACTATATTCAAAGCAGTCCCGCAATCCGAGATAAAGTTAATTGCTAAAAATTCCTTGGATTGTTCAAGATGTATGATAACAAAAGCCCGGGCTTGTTAACAAAAATATGAGGATGATGCGACGATGACTGCTGGACTGGAAGAAACTATAAGCATTGAACAGGGAGCTAAAGTAATGCTTAAGAGAAACATTGATGTTTGGTTTAGTTAATGGTTCGACAGGCTAGTACAAAAAATGAGGTGGGACCCGGAAGACCAAATAAAGCCTAAACAATTGTTAGTAAAATTTGCTTATAATTTGATTCACGAATTATTACTTATTATGTAAGTTATAATTTGAGATCATACCCCGGGCATGCTTGTACAGACAACAATTTCCAATCTGTGTGGCGTATGACCTAACATTTCACAAGAGCCAAGTTCTAACTCTAAAAAGTGGACATTGGCACCTCCATATTCTCTCGTGGCCAAGCTTATATGGCGCTTTCACGAGTATAAAATTATCATTGGGCGCACCTCATATTGATTGAAGAAGTAAACATAAATGTTGACTTTCAGAGTAAAAAACTCAAGCTTCAGCGATCACCGAATACAACCACGCACGCCACGCGAACGGGCAATACATAAAACTATTGCTACTGTACAAGAATCAGAACCGGAAAAAAGAAAAGGAAGATTTGTAATAACTACTTCTAAAAAGAAAAAAACTGTGTTAAATAATAAAATCAATATAATACGCTTCTACAAAAAGAAGTGAAATCCAACCAAAAACATTCTGTAAAAAAATGCCAAGCCTCGCTGGAGCTGCTGGTTTATCTCTAAAAAGTAATGAAATCTAGACAAAGCCGTGCCAAGTTGAAGGTTCCTTATTGCGATTTCTTCAATATTATTATAGTTATTATTGTGTGACTTGGCCGTTGAAGGGTATACAAGG
Source organism: Sesamia nonagrioides (assembly GCA_017933935.1). Lineage (NCBI taxonomy): Eukaryota > Metazoa > Arthropoda > Insecta > Lepidoptera > Noctuidae > Sesamia > Sesamia nonagrioides. Next base: position 893,380 of record JADWQK010002035.1, on the reverse strand, counting down.
CTACAAATTCAGGTGCTCCATGACACCATTGCACCAATCTGTCGCCAGAACCGCTACCCATTGACCATGGAAAATTGCCACTTGGAAAACGTTGATTCAATAACCAGGGCTTGATAAAGTTGCGCATTTCAAAAATACTTATGTATAGACGAGCCGGAAACGAACAGCAAAAAAGTCATTTCCAGTACAGATGGACTAATCATTCATAGAAATCCGTCTGTACGTCTATTTTATATTAGATAGGTGGTCGATTTGACTCTCTAAAAGGAACAGAAGTCATCATTGTCAATGATTAATACATGTGTTGCACAATGTCTTAAGTCCAATTACAAATACCAGTATGGGCTATTATTCTCACATAACAAACATAGGTAGTTATAACAGATATAACATTACGTGTTAACAAAATCGCACTAACGTATAATGTTCAACGGCCAAGTCACACAATATTAACTATAATAATATTGAAGAAATCGTAATAAGGAACCTTCAACTTGGCACGGCTTTGTCTAGATTTCATTACTTTTTAGAGATAAACCAGCAGCTCCAGCGAGGCTTGGCATTTTTTTACAGAATGTTTTTGGTTAGATACGTAGTACCCGAGCAGATGCCTTATTTGCTGTCAATAGCTGCCGAAAAATTTGCATGCCTAATTTAAGGTAGATAGTATAAGGGTCTGACATTATGTAAACATCATTATTTTGTATACCTACTTTCTGTGCAAATAAATTGAATTGAATTGAATTGAATTGAAATAATTCTGGGTTGCACTGCCCTATTCGCCGTATGGTTGAATCCTATTATACGGTGCAACCACACATCAGCACAGCATCGTCAGAATTTACGCCTCGCATTCATTTTACTTTATAATAATCATCAGTTCTCCCCGAGCCATCAAGTTGTCTTTCACGTGCCCGTCTAGAAGCAGCTCGGGTTTGTTGCACTACAACAGAATCTGGAGAAGAACCAGTCGACCTTGTCACTACCCCGTCATTGTCACACAGCTCTTTATCTATACTTCCTTCCGCATCGCTGTACGTGCTTGTGTGCTCAGTTTCTTCACTGTCACTGTCCTTCTACCCATGCAAGGAAGCAGAATGTGTCGTAGTATCTCCTGTGCTTGTATCCTCCTCTTGTTTGTTAAAAAGACTTGATAAGTGTTCTGTCAAACTCCCGCGTTCGGTAGAAGACTTATAAAGATATCATGGATCGGGTCGGATTAAATGACAAATATTGCCTGAGTAGAGTATACCTTTCTTACTCTAACTTACACAGACTAAATACAGAAAGAATAAGAAAGGTATAAAACATCACATGCTAAACATTTAAAAAAGTTTTCTTTATCGAAATTTAAAAAAAAAACAAAAACGGTTATGTCAACAGACGCGGCAGGTCAAAGAGTATAATTTAATAGGGTAACGGCAGGTGTCCAGTTTGACTATTTTTGTTCAGCTTGCAGATGCAAAACATGTACGTATAGAAATATCTGTTATTTTACTTGATTATTGTACAATTTTTGATTGTTCACGTTTTGAGAGTATGTTTTTATAATCGTCATGATTGTTACGTTGTGGTCGCAATCTTTCTGTAAATAGGTACAGGTAAGCGAGTTTCCAACCCAAAACATTCTGTAAAAAAATGCCAAGCCTCGCTGGAGCTGCTGGTTTATCTCTAAAAAGTAATGAAATCTAGACAAAGCCGTGCCAAGTTGAAGGTTCCTTATTGCGATTTCTTCAATATTATATAGTTAATATTGTGTGACTTGGCCGTTGAACATTATACGTTAGTGCGATTTTGTTAACACGTAATGTTATATCTGTTATAACTACCTATGTTTGTTATGTGAGAATAATAGCCCATACTGGTATTTGTAATTGGACTTAAGACATTGTGCAACACATGTATTAATCATTGACAATGATGACTTCTGTTCTTTTTGGAGCGTCAAATCGACCACCTATCTAATATAAAATAGACGTACAGACGGATTTCTATGAATGATTAGTCCATCTGTACTGATAATGACTTTTTTGCTGTTCGTTTCCGGCTCGTCTATTCATAAGTATTTTTGAAATGCGCAACTTTATGAAGCCCTGGTTATTGAATCAACGTTTTCCAAGTGGCAATTTTCCATGGTCAATGGGTAGCGGTTCTGGCGACAGATTGGTGCAATGGTGTCATGGAGCACCTGAATTTGTAGCCTTGTATACCCTTCAACGGCCAAGTCACACAATATTAACTATAATAATATTGAAGAAATCGTAATAAGGAACCTTCAACTTGGCACGGCTTTGTCTAGATTTCATTACTTTTTAGAGATAAACCAGCAGCTCCAGCGAGGCTTGGCATTTTTTTACAGAATGTTTTTGGTTAGATTTCACTTTTTTTTTGTAGAAGCGTATTATATTGATTTTATTATTTAACACAGTTTTTTTTTCTTTTTAGAAGTAGTTATTACAAATCTTCCTTTTCTTTTTTCCGGTTCTGATTCTTGTACAGTAGCAATAGTTTTATGTATTGCCCGTTCGCGAGGCGTGCGTGGTTGTATTCGGTGATCGCTGAAGCTTGAGTTTTTATACTCTGGAAGTCAACATTTATGTTTACTTCTTCAATCAATATGAGGTGCGCCCAATGATAATTTTATACTCGTGAAAGCGCCATATAAGCTTGGCCACGAGAGAATATGGAGGTGCCAATGTCCATTTTTTAGAGTTAGAACTTGGCTCTTGTGAAATATTAGGTCATACGCCACACAGATTGGAAATTGTTGTCTGTACAAGCAATCCCGGGGTATGATCTCAAATTATAACTTACATAATATTTTTTTTTTTTTGTTTACAAATTATACCTAAACCAGCGCTTGACCGCAATCCTGCCTGATGGTAAGCAGTGACGCAATCGTTGATGGTAAAGCGCACTAGTTTATTAAGAGCCTATTCACTCTAGCCTTGAAGACACTCAAATTGTAGTCCGACGGAAACACCGCCGCGGGCAAATTGTTCCAGTCCCTCGATGTACGCGGTATAAAGGAGGAGGCGAAGCGCTTCGTCCGGATCGTAGTGGTGTTAACAACGTAGGGGTGGAAACCAGCCGTACGACGGGTCGTCCGCTGGTGGAACGGAGATGGGGGAATTAAATCATGCAATTCCCTCGCACACTCCCCGAAATGCATCCTATAGAACACCGAAAGGCTGGCTACTCTACGCCTGTGCTCTAGGCTTTGGAGACCAACTCGAGTTAGATCAGGGTCACCAATCAGCCTCTTTGCACGTCTCTCCACTGTATCCAAAGTGGCCAGGTGACACTTGGCAGCAACAGCCCAAATGTGGCTGCAGTACTCCACACACGAACGGACCTGTGCTTTGAATAACATTAGAAGCTGCCCAGGTGTGAAGTACTGCCGGACCTTTGCGATAACGCCAAGTTTCCTGGCAGCCACCTTGGCCTTGGACTCAATAGTATATTGAAGTAATAATTCGTGAATCAAATTATAAGCAAATTTTACTAACAATTATTTAGGCTTTATTTGGTCTTCCGGGTCCCACCTCATTTTTTGTACTAGCCTGTCGAACCATTAACTAAACCAAACATCAATGTTTCTCTTAAGCATTACTTTAGCTCCCTGTTCAATGCTTATAGTTTCTTCCAGTCTTCGTCGCATCATCCTCATATTTTTGTTAACAAGCTCGGGCTTTTGTTATCATACATTTTGAACAATCCAAGAAATTTTTAGCAATTAACTTTATCTCGAATTGCGGGACTGCTTTGAATATAGTATTATGCATACACATATTTCTCGACGGTAGTAAACAAACAGTACCTTCTGGTACGTCCCTCAAACATTGTGTTACATATTTCCAATAAACATTAGAATCCGAGACAACCTTCATTAGAATGCGAGAGCAGAGGTATCAATCGGTTAGGCAGTATTTCTCTGTCTGATTGAGTTGTCAATCCTACTTTGGTTCTTTTTGACATCTCAACAAACGTAGAATCATCCAGCGGTCTAATATACAACGTAAGATCATTGTTTAAAAAAAAACAGTACAAAAGATTGGAATTTTATTTATTTTAATAATTATAAACTAGTGCTTAACTGCAATCCCGCCTGATGGCAAGCAGTGATGCGATCGTTGATGGTAAAGTGCGCTAGTTTATTAAGAGCCTATTCACTTTAGCCTTGAAGACACTCAAATTGTAGTATGACGGAAACATCGCCTCTGGCAAGTTATATAAATACTAAATACTACTAAATTTAGCTGAAGATTCACAAACTTCATTGGACTATCAATATCTACCCTTTAACGAAAACTCAATGTAAGGAAAAGGTTACAAAATACTTACAAAAACTTAATGACGAAGAGACTGAGTTAATACTACATATACCACAGTGATTGACTATTTACCACATACACACACCCTCTTACATTCATACACACATAATCATATCACACAAATAGAGGATACACGTACTGTTCAGTGCTTATTCTTAATTTAATCTAATTTTAAGTTAATTTATTATTTCTGGTAAATTATAAAAATATTAATTTTATTTGGTATGATGTTATTTTATTTCATTAAATTTGATTGATTTATTCTATTTTTGAACATGTAAATTTACAAAGTGTTGACTGTACTCAATGGCTACCTACATACAATATGTAAAGAAAACCCTGTCCGATCCGTGAAGGTATTGTTAGGTATCGTTAACTGATTCTAATAATGCCTACAAAGCCGGGCTAAACTTAAAAAAAAATCCCCCAAAATAATAAATATTATTTCGAAAAAGCGAGGTAACTTAATGCATGTGCGGTAGGCAACCCGATAGGCATACATGCGCGGGTGAAGGGGGGCGGGGCATGCGGCACGTGGTCGCATCGCTATTCGCTCCGTCACAAATGGTGTTGTCAGTTTTTTAAAAATTACCATATTTCGGGGAAATTGGAATTAATACCCGGGAAAAAAAGATTGTTTCAAAATTCATTATTATTGTTACTGTGATGATTATGTAAAATTTTATATTATATTTGGTCAAGTGTTTACCTAACCTTTATTATCCTTATGGGTCGGACAGGGTTTTCTTTACATATTGTATATCTAGTGTCTACTTTTTAAGGGATTGGGCGCTGATAACTGACACACAGGCTTTTGCCTAGTTCGGTTACAGATGTGTACTAGCCCCGCACGATGATATTGCGATCGGCGGCCATCTTGGTGACGTAGTCGACCTCGCACCGTCAGTACCGTTCGCAAGTTCAGTCCGCGCTTACCCACTTACGCACATCGAATATTTTTGTTAGTTTTTTGTTTTTGTTATCCTGTTTTATTGTTGTTCTTGAGTTTTGTTGTTTAGTTTTGTTAGCTGTTACTCGTTAAAATGAGTAAGAAATTAATTCACAATCGTGCTCGTGAAATTATAATTAAAGTGGACAATTATTTTGTTAAAGAAAAAGAGGACTGTAAGTTAGTTCTTGAAAGTATAAACCGTGCTTTAAAAAGTACTTCGGACACTACTGAGGACATTTTAATACCGAAGCAACAGCTAAACCAAAGTCACGGAGCGTGTGGCATGTGCCACAGGCGTTGCAAAAAATACTGTGACTAAATTGCGACGAGAGCATGAGTCGGCAACAGCCAGTGGCAGCAAAATGAGAACTCCTACTAAAGGAAAAAGACAAAAGAAGGAATATTTCGACGGGTTTTCCGTAACAGCTTTAAGAAATATTATACATTCAATGTATACGGTGAGGAGAGAAATACCCACAATGCGCAAAATCTTGGCGGCTTCAAAATTAGACCTTAATTATACCAATAGTGAAACTACATTAAGAAAAATAATTAAATGTGATTTAGGCTACCAATTTAAACGATGCTACCAAAAAAGACTGGCTCTAATTGAAAGACCCCAAATTCAAGCGTGGAGGGCTAGATATTTATGACGTATGAAAGAAAATGACTCGCTTGCTAATAACAAAAGACCCGTTATTTATCTCGACGAAACGTGGATACACGCACACTACACGGTAAAAAAAATGTTGGCAAACAGCAACCGATGTCGGAGTGAGACGGAACGACAGCCCCGGCCGCCGATGGATAATAGTTCACGCGGGAAGTGAAAGCGGTTTTGTTGACAATGCCCTTTTAATGTTTAAAGCAGACACCAAAACGGGGGATTACCATGATCAAATGAATGTTGAGAATTTCACCAAGTGGCTTACAGAAAAATTAGTACCCAACATACCACGCAACTCCATAATTGTGATGGACAACGCCCCTTATCACAGTAGGGAAGAGAATAGGCCACCAAGTATGAACAATAAAAAACAGTTGATGGTTGAGTGGCTACAAGCTCACAACATCGACTTTCCCAACGACAGTACAAAACCTGAACTGTATTTATTAATTAAACGGCACAGACCGCCGAAAAATTATAAAATTGTCAATTTATTAGCTGCCAATGGCCATGAGGTCGTTAGATTACCACCCTACAACTGCGACCTCAACCCCATTGAGTACATCTGGAACCTGGTAAAGATGAGGGTGTCAGAAAAAAATGTGGAGCAGTTGGAAAGTCGCATTGAAGCTCTGACATTGGAGGCGTTGGCGTCAATAACTCCAGATGACTGGCGAAAGGAAGTCAATCATGTTAAACGGCTTGAAGAGGAATATTGGAAAAAAGATCGAATAACTGACGAGTTATTTATCATAAATACGGCAGACGACAGTGAATCGGAAACGACAGACACAGAAAGCCGTTCTGATTCGGAAGACTGTATGAGTGGAATTGAATAAATAGAGTAAGATTATATTGAATTATATATAAAAAAAAATTTACATACTATCCTGGTGTTATTTGGTACTCTGGTTTAATTCCCGCTCACAAATTAACAGAAATGTAGTTAGCAAAAGTTAATAAACATGTAAGAAAGATATACGAATAAGTATATTTTTCTTACGTCTACAAGAATTATTTCCTTGAATTTTTTAATAATGAAAGTTTATCTGTCAGAATATGGATGAGTAGGTATGTGTATGTATAATAAAATTATAAAATACAAATAAATCCTTAACCCGAAAGAATGTTAAATGCAAAATTAATAAACTATAATTTTGCATTTAACATTCTTTTGCTAGCTGTCCTTTCGTGTGACAGATGACGTCACAAAGCTGTTATTGTGACAAGGTTCCGTCGCAATATCATCGTGCGGGGCTTATAATCCGATTGTAACAATAAATTATAGCCTATAATATATTTTGTGTAACAATGTAAATAATTTCTGAATAAACGTTATTATCTTTATATATATAATTCTGCTGTACGTGTGTATGTCATTGAACTCCTACTAAACGGCTTGACCGATTTTAATGAATTTTTCTATATGCGTTTGAGTGGCGACCTGGATCGTTTAGATTCACAAATCAACCCGGCAGATGGCGCTAATCGCTTGAAGAAGCATGTGATCTCGGAAACGGCCCTAACGATTTCGCTGAAAATTAATATGTGATGGTTTTCGGGGACGAAAAATCGATCTAGCTCAGTCTTATGTCTGGGGAAGCGCATAATTTCGAGTTTTCTTTTTCGCAATATTTCACGCATAATATGGGCGCTAATTTCGCGCGGCTTGACATAGCGGCTGTAGCGTAGTCGGTATTGGTATGGTTTACTCGCGATGGCTGGTGTTCCTCGGTTCAAACCCGGTCAATCACAAGTTTTTTTTTTTTGTTTTTAGACAAGTTTATAGTTTTTTTTAATTTTTTTAGTTACTTAAAAATATAATTGTACATAAGAACTAAAAGGCGAAAAAATAAAGATATTTTTTTTATTTTACTAAATTTGTACTTATGAACTAAAAGAGAAAAAAATAAATAGAAATAAATAATTATTTAATATTTTTATTTTACTTAACGAGACAGAAACAAGAGCTCTAGGGGTAGAGAGAGATAAGATAAGATAAGATAATTTTATTTGTAAAAACATGTGTAGGTGATAATAATACATGGCTGTGATCATTACAGGTGGAATGGTTATTTCGTTTCAACATGTTTGACCATGACTGGTGTACAAAAAATATACTTCAAGCTAATAAGATTATTAAGAGGTATGATATCTTTGTTACAAATTGTAATTGTACCTAAACTATCCTAGGCTGATAAAATTTTCGTTTTTCCTAATTGTGATAATATTACAGTTAAATACGGCTCTCCCTGCGGGAGAGGAAACACGCCCCAACCCCGCGTGTAACTGTAGGAATTCGTCACCAGACTTGGTTATCCTCCCACCGATATAAGAAATGAATTCCCATGTATTAAACCCCCGGTTCCCGCTTATAAAGTTCAAGGACCGGAGGGGGTCAGAGGAAGTTAGTATGGGAATTCACAGTTAGGACACACAAGTATACAATTTATAATAATAGATATGATATGACGCTAAGAAGACGAGAGGAAAAGCAAAATTATATAATGTAATATATTAAGAACTATTATATAAATGCTGCACGCGGGCTGTCTCCGCCATCTGTAATAAACCTTATTATGTGGCGTGGTGGGGGATCGTTACGCTTGCACTTTATAAGTAATTTTAGATCACGTTACTTTATCTACTACGAATTATACCCACTTTAGTGAAGCTGGGAACCGTTATATTAACGTATGCTTCGTTGCACGTGTTCTGTTAGACCTAACGCATAGAACCTCTGAGGATACTATTACGATTCTAACAGAACACGCTCCCTAGACACTAAATAAATGTCTCCTTCCACCCTAGGACAGGGGAACTGCGAAGCTCCCTGTTGTCGAGGGAGACAAGTTCTGAGTTTATGACTTGTAAATATATTATGTGATTGACACCCTTGACAAACCGTCCCAATTCTAAGGTATTACACAAGTTAGTACAAGCGTACCGTAGACTCAGTCTCTAGCAGAACTCATTGCGATTATTCCTGCTGCACACCGAGGTGGAATCTCGTCATCCTCACATCCCCTTAATCTGCCCCATTCGAAAGACGCATTGCATCTTGTAGTACTCGTGTTTCGATAAACAGTGACGATTCATAAATAGTCCTACAGAACGGACGGGTTGGATTTTATCGAAATACGTTCCCTAGTGTCTTTTGACACCTACTGATTCAGTTAGTGGTACTTAGTAATGCCTACCCCATCTCCCGGGAATGTGTGCGCGTCAAATCTTCACGCAAGTGCTCTGTGGCAAGACCTTTTTGGAAGCGGATATTATCAATAACGTTTGGCTGGTAATCTGATTCTAGATAGGCGGTTTGCCTAATTAGATTTGAATGAGCTGCGTGTATTACGGTTCTGCCCTCCTGTTATAGTCAGTAGTCGTCAGGAGTCTAGAGTCCAGAGCATCAGGGCTCATGGTCAAGTTAGGCGGAGGGCGGTCTCCGTAGGTACATACGATCCTTCCCCTATAGCCACCCGAAGCTGATAAATACCCGCTAAGGTAAGGACCAGGATATGGGCACATAAAACTAGACAAATCGGCTCCAATGATTGAATACAATCACATAAATGGTTTATCTGGAGTCAGTCTGGAATAAATTATCATTAGTAGCTTCTCTGCTGCATCACCCGTACTAAGTCCATACTATAAATGCATTTATAATATAAATAGGGACACTTATCTGTCTGCTTAATTACAGGAACTATAGTAACTTTATCAGCCTGGGATAATTATTATAATAAATGACTCACCCAATCACGCCAACACTTACACGCACTTAATATTCTATATTATATTATACTATACTAATCTAGTCTGGGCTTTAACCCGACTATGTCTGACGTAATTATTTCACTCACTACTTCGCGATGTACTAGGACATAGGCTACTTCCCAAATCTCCTAAATTAACTAGCCTGGACACTAGCCCTTGCCCTATCGCAGTTCAAGATCGACCCTCAACCGTCGCTTGTCGCGGCCAGAAACCAACTGCCTTTTCACCGTCTCTCCGTTTAAAATTCATAAAACCCCACGCTACCAAAAGGTCCATGCTGGAGTCATTCTACCATTTTTTTATGTAGCCGTCCGTCAATTGTCCTAAATGCACATGTGCGGGAGGCCGACCTCTTCCGTAATTTCTACAGAATACGTCGGCTTAAATTACTCTAAGTTATTGCTAACATCTGCAGGCAGCACCCCGACCTTCTCAGAATTTGTCCAAAATCTTAAAATGTTTTATTCTAAGGGCTAGGGGCTCGGAATGCCCATAAAATATGAACGAATAGCTTTCTAAGACGTTGTTTTTGCTCTTAATTACGGTCGGCTGACAGGCCATAAGATTAGAAATTAATGCATTCGTAAGTGGTTGCCATCGTATGACTTGTTATTTCTAAACTATTGATATAACGCATGTGGCCAGCAGTCACATTCCCCCCTCTGAAAATCAGACGCGTGACGCAGTACAGCGTATGAGCTTTCACAATAGGATGACCTATGCCTATGCAAACCTACCCTTATCTGATGCATTCATCTTATCAAATTCTAACTAGAATATTGTATGTATTATTGGCATTATTGTATTCAATCCTACAAGATTCCAACAGGATACAAGGTCTGCTCTTACTATGTCGCAGAAGAATCTTCACCTATCAATCGTTTCTTACACGTATCAATCGTTTTATAACATTCGAACTACATAATACTGTTCTGCAAATACTCTTTGTATATTAATTCAATTAACATTACCGCCTTCATTTAAGTCCAGAATCCTGTGCATGCTTATAATATTGTTTTACATACCAGGATCTCTTCAAGAGTATTTGTGTTATTGAGCCACGCTACCTACGGTGCTCGCTCGTTCTAAACTCGGCATGTTGTAGCCACCGCTGGCAGAGGCCTCTCCTTATGCTTCTCATGTTGAGTCAGCTTAATTCAGCTGCCGGCAGATATATCCAGGAAGCACTGAAATAGTTCGCACATGAGCATATTAGACTCGATTCCAACTAGATGCCCCCCTCTGATTGTAAGAGGCGAGAACAGTTTTGAATTCCTATAAGAGTTGGCAAGTTATAGTAATTCGAAAAGACATCCTATACTGTGTAATCAGTTATCGTCTTACTAGAACACTAATCTGCTAGCTGCTATATGATCATATCATTCTTTCGCGGTAACCAATCGTTGATACTGAGTGACGCTTATGACATAAGAGGAAATGTCCTTGAGCTCTTAAAATTTTATTTAAATAACAGAAAACAAGCAGCAGAAATAAGCAGAATAAGTTAATGTATATACCAAAAGAGAAGAAAGTTTTAGTAGTATAGTTGTAAACCCTATTTTTATTCGATATCACATTCTGACATTGACATTATCGCGAATGGCAGATAAGTTCACAAGAAACAGACGTTCTCAAGTGGGGCAGAACAGAACTTATGCGCCAGAGTATTTTTTTTCGATAGCTCCGATTATTTATAACATGTTGCCTAACAATTGTAAGGAGCTGATTAGTGTACACTCGATACCTCAACTAAAGTCATATTTATTTGACAATAAGCTTCCAAAAATAGTAATGAATTTCTGACAGAAACATTTATATTGACAGACTTTGATGCATTGTTGTGTCTCAGTTTTATTTTGATGCTTGTCTAGTCATTATTTTTATTTTATTTGCTTTTGTATGATTTTCATTAATTAGATGTATATATTTATTAGACTAGCATGATACACTCAACGTGCATATTAATTATATAAACTATGTGAAGTTGTAAATAGTACACTGTAGACCATCTACATTATCTCTCTCTCCTTCCCCTTACTCTTCCATCCAAAGGTTGTCTGCAAAAGATCGCTCTTAGCGACAAGACCGCCCATTGTGTCACCGTTTGTAAAATCTTCACATTTACGTTTTTGTAATCCATATGGTGCGCATAACAAAGAGTCTATTCTATTGTTTCTCGTGCGGACATTATTTTTTTTTTGTTTCCTAAATCCTTTATATATATACTAGCTTTCCGCCCGCGGCCTCGCCCGCGCGGAGTTCAGTTATATCGCGCTTTTTAGATTTCCCTCGGGAACACCAAATTTTTCCGGGACAAAAGGCAGCCTATGCTCCTTCTCAGGGTCCAAAGATTGTCCATGCCAAACTTCATCAAAATCGGTTGAGAGGCTTAAGCGGGAAAGCGTAACAGACAGACAGACAGACAGACAGACAGAGAGACAGACCGACAGACAGACAGACAGAGTCACTTTCGCATTTATAATATTAGTATGGATAATTTGCCTATATGTTTATGACTATAGACCATTGTTTTAAAACATGATCTTACAATATTTTATGAGTTAACAAAATATTTCACGTAGCTATAGTTAATGAAGTGTGTGTAACGAAAATGAAACTTAGCTTCGTAACAGGAGACACGCCTCAGCTACCGCCGTCGAAGTCACCTTATGTCAGCTGGATTCGAAGGAACCTTAAACCAACCGCAACTCACAAATCAAGTGCCCAGAGGTTCAGGCACATCTAGCGTAGTGGCAGCAGAGTGTAGACTTAACATCCTGGAATTTAAAATAAGGCCAAACGAGTATCCATTCAGTTATACATGCATCGCCTCCTAACGAGCTGGAGAGTTATTTTTTTTTTTTCCTAATGATGATAGCTGATATACCTCCCTAGTAAATACATTGTAATTATAAATAAGATTCACGTTCCATCGGTATCATTCGCTTATTATATTAGAACTACTCGTAATAAGGCGTACCTTACTCCTGAACGCATTCTCATTACACGCATAAAATCTCAAATGCACAAACACCTTCTTATATCCAAATACTATATTTGCATCCTCAGAGATTCGAGACTTTAATTACTGGAATCCACATATTGTCAGTCACAACACTCACATTTGCAGGGAGTCGAACCCATTATAACTGATATAACCTCTCAGACACTGATTTCACCTTTATTGGTTTAAGTAAACCGTATTATATTACTAGGTACTTACTGAAAGGTACTAAATTCACAATTTTAGGGGATCGAACCCTTTGTTCTAGATATAGGTACCTACGGCCAGATACAAAATTCTGCAGATATTTGAACTTAATATTAAGTAACTCAGCCACCCAATCAACATTCTTACCACTAAATATATTAACGTCGTAATCGAAATCCTACAATTGATGCGGGAATCGAACCTACAAGCCGTGACACAGAAATTCCAAATAATTACAGACATAATAACTCCACTGGTGATCGAACACGATATGAATGGTAATGCAATCTAAGCATCTTAGCAAATAGTCATGCGGGAATCGAACCCGCTCGTCAACAGTTGGCTTGTTTCAACCATCGTTACCAGACGATAACATAATAGGTGATTGTAAACGTAACATTTTTTTTTTTTTGTTGCCAATGTTTTTGTGGAGAATCCTAAAATTATGCTGGGTAATAAACCCATCGCCAACGTACACAATAGTTTTAGCTCTTTTGTCTACGTTGTGTTTTTATTTCGTAGCAACCCTTACTTTGTTTTTTTTCTCGTTGCACTGAACGTCTTTGTAGGGGACCATAGAATTAATAATGTAGTGAAAGTAATTTTGTCGGTCTCCGTGGCGCAGCGGTCAACCCGCCTGCCTGCGACGTGGAGGCCCCGGGTTCGATCCCCGGCCAGGTCATGATGGGAAACGATCTTTTCCTAATTGTCCTGGGTCTTGGATGTTTATCTATATATGTATCTATTATAAAATATAGTATCGTTGAGTTAGTATCCCATAACACAAGTCTCGAATTTACTTTGGGGCTAGCTCAATCTGTGTGATTTGTCCGTATATATTTATTTATTTATTTATAGAATTATGTTAGGTAATAAACCCATCGTTCCTGACAAAACAATAGTTTTGTCTCTTTGGTGTACGTTGTGTCTTTATTTCGTAGTAACCCTTACATTGTTCTTTCTCGTTGCACTGAATTGAATCAGTACATTTAATGACGAGAATCCTGGTCACGGCACCACATGTAATTGTACCTAAACTATCCTAGGCTGATAAAATTTTCGTTTTTCCTAATTGTGATAATATTACAGTTAAATGCGGCTCTCCCTGCGGGAGAGGAAACACGCCCCAACCCCGCGTGTAACTGTAGGAATTCGTCACCAGACTTGGTTATCCTCCCACCGATATAAGAAATGAATTCCCATGTATTAAACCCCCGGTTCCCGCTTATAAAGTTCAAGGACCGGAGGGGGTCAGAGGAAGTTAGTATGGGAATTCACAGTTAGGACACACAAGTATACAATTTATAATAATAGATATGATATGACGCTAAGAAGACGAGAGGAAAAGCAAAATTATATAATGTAATATATTAAGAACTATTATATAAATGCTGCACGCGGGCTGTCTCCGTCATCTGTAATAAACCTTATTATGTGGCGTGGTGGGGGATCGTTACGCTTGCACTTTATAAGTAATTTTAGATCACGTTACTTTATCTACTACGAATTATACCCACTTTAGTGAAGCCGGGAACCGTTATATTAACGTATGCTTCGTTGCACGTGTTCTGTTAGACCTAACGCATAGAACCTCTGAGGATACTATTACGATTCTAACAGAACACGCTCCCTAGACACTAAATAAATGTCTCCTTCCACCCTAGGACAGGGGAACTGCGAAGCTCCCTGTTGTCGAGGGAGACAAGTTCTGAGTTTATGACTTGTAAATATATTATGTGATTGACACCCTTGACAAACCGTCCCAATTCTAAGGTATTACACAAGTTAGTACAAGCGTACCGTAGACTCAGTCTCTAGCAGAACTAATTGCGATTATTCCTGCTGCACACCGAGGTGGAATCTCGTCATCCTCACATCCCCTTAATCTGCCCCATTCGAAAGACGCATTGCATCTTGTAGTACTCGTGTTTCGATAAACAGTGACGATTCATAAATAGTCCTACAGAACGGACGGGTTGGATTTTATCGAAATACGTTCCCTAGTGTCTTTTGACACCTACTGATTCAGTTAGTGGTACTTAGTAATGCCTACCCCATCTCCCGGGAATGTGTGCGCGTCAAATCTTCACGCAAGTGCTCTGTGGCAAGACCTTTTTGGAAGCGGACATTATCAATAACGTTTGGCTGGTAATCTGATTCTAGATAGGCGGTTTGCCTAATTAGATTTGAATGAGCTGCGTGTATTACGGTTCTGCCCTCCTGTTATAGTCAGTAGTCGTCAGGAGTCTAGAGTCCAGAGCATCAGGGCTCATGGTCAAGTTAGGCGGAGGGCGGTCTCCGTAGGTACATACGATCCTTCCCCTATAGCCACCCGAAGCTGATAAATACCCGCTAAGGTAAGGACCAGGATATGGGCACATAAAACTAGACAAATCGGCTCCAATGATTGAATACAATCACATAAATGGTTTATCTGGAGTCAGTCTGGAATAAATTATCATTAGTAGCTTCTCTGCTCCATCACCCGTACTAAGTCCATACTATAAATGCATTTATAATAATAAATAGGGACACTTATCTGTCTGCTTAATTACAGGAACTATAGTAACTTTATCAGCCTGGGATAATTATTATAATAAATGACTCACCCAATCACGCCAACACTTACACGCACTTAATATTCTATATTATATTATACTATACTAATCTAGTCTGGGCTTTAACCCGACTATGTCTGACGTAATTATTTCACTCACTACTTCGCGATGTACTAGGACATAGGCTACTTCCCAAATCTCCTAAATTAACTAGCCTGGACACTAGCCCTCGCCCTATCGCAGTTCAAGATCGACCCTCAACCGTCGCTTGTCGCGGCCAGAAACCAACTGCCTTTTCACCGTCTCTCCGTTTAAAATTCATAAAACCCCACGCTACCAAAAGGTCCATGCTGGAGTCATTCTACCATTTTTTTATGTAGCCGTCCGTCAATTGTCCCAAATGCACATGTTCGGGAGGCCGACCTCTTCAGTAATTTCTACAGAATACGTCGGCTTAAATTGCTCTAAGTTATTGCTAACATCTGCAGGCAGCACCCCGACCTTCTCAGAATTTGTCCAAAATCTTAAAATGTTTTATTCTAAGGGCTAGGGGCTCGGAATGCCCATAAAATATGAACGAATAGCTTTCTAAGACGTTGTTTTTGCTCTTAATTACGGTCGGCTGACAGGCCATAAGATTAGAAATTAATGCATTCGTAAGTGGTTGCCATCGTATGACTTGTTATTTCTAAACTATTGATATAACGCATGTGGCCAGCAGTCACAAAATGTAGATGACAATGCTTTCCATGGGTTTCTTCTTTCCATCCTAAATCTGCTGTACGTGTGTACGTCACTGAATTCCTCCTAGGCTGGTCCGATTTGAATGAAGTCTATGTATGTAAATGAAAGTCGTGTTAGTTACTATATTTATAACTCAAGAACCGCTTAACCAGTATGGCTCAAAATTGGTAGGGAGGTAGATAAGAACTGGAAGAAGGACATATCACATAGGATACTTTTTATCCCGTTCCCGCGGTTCCTGTCGTTCCCGTGTGACGTGACATAAGACATGGTTTAACAAAACGCAACTGACATGGAATAACAAAACAACTCAGTCAAAATATAAGTTAGCGGTTCATTTGTTAAAAATGGTACAAACACACTCCTACACTACTCAGCATATTAAAAAAAAGTCTTACCGGTTGAATGTTGATGCATTTATTTAAAGCAAGGAATATAAATGCTCTCTGCCGGTTTAATTTTTTTAATAAAAGCCCCAAAGCAACCTTCAACTTCAAAAGGAGAATGCCACCCGATGGGCCCCTAATTTGTGATAGAGTGTCAAGAATATTTTCTTATTAAAAATCAAGTCGTAATTTTATAAAACTAACTATTTTTTTTCAGAATTTCTTGTATGTACCATAGCATTGAAAAACAAAATTAATATTTATTTTATTGAATCTTAGCTAGTTCCGCCATTATAACTTAACCTGAATGTTGCCAGGTAGACGACAGACTATCTTATTTAAATGAACGAGGTGATCGATTGAAAATATCGATAAAATATATTTCTATTCAGGTCACTAAAAGTGCCAAGATGAAGTTACAATAGTCAGTAAAAGTCTGACATTATTTTCCAATCCACCCAAAGGCAGGGGTTGTCACTTAGATGATTTTAGCTCACCGAAAAACAATTATGTTATGTTTTGCCCCCAACCCTTGGCGTCGGAGCTGGATCCGCCCTTGATGGTCAAACCAAGACTTTTCACTTAAAAAAATGTGGGCGGTCTCTGTCTTGTAGCGAAGAATTAGGTTGCAAAATAACATTTTTCTCTTATATCATAATGCACAAGTATATCTTAAGTATGCACTCGTAAATAGTAAACAAGAAAAGAAGAAAGAAAAACTGTTTACAACTGTTGCATAAACAATCAAATATCAACACTAACAAAAGTCACCACTAAACTATATCTATAAAACGGTTACGCCATACATGGAACACAACAATTAGTAAATGATATTATTTATAAAAAATCGATTTAGGAAATCGATTAACAAAATATTTAACCTGGTAACATCTACTCGGAACGCGAGGCTATGATTTATCTGTCAAATCAATACGTCATTCAAATTGTTTTCAAAAATCTTTACAATTAGTTATTTACCGGGAATCGGTTGGATTGATAGCTGTCAGTCGTGCTGGAGAGTTTTGTTTTTTCCTTAATATTTTAATTTAGCAAAATATCAGTGTTTCTTTAATATTTCTTTGTAGTTTTGTGCGTTTTTTTTTTGTCCTTAGGTGGTATTTTTTATAATTATGGACCCTCCTCCTCCCCCTCCGGTTCCTCCTGATCCCCCTGATGCTGTTCAGTCGTCTGCAGCGGGTAAGAGACGCCTCCTTATTGACCCAGAGACGATCGAAGTCGTCTCTAAAAAGACTATTAAAAATAAAGATATGGCTGTTGCGGCCATACAAACACTATTTATTCATCCCTCTCTTAAAGAGGGTCTAATTTATTCAGACTCGGACAAAGGGCCTTTTCTGGTCCACGTTTCGCGAACTGAACCGGATCCTTCATCCGGAACTATCATCCGTCCTATTAAGTTTGGCCAACTTTTATTTATTAATAAAATAAAAAACATCTGCAGGGATGGAATTAAGAGAGTGGGCAGAAATAAAATTTCTGTCCAATTCACTACTGCTGAGGCGGCCAACAATTTTTTAACCCACCCAGTTTTAGACAAAAAATATACTGCCACCATTCCTTCCTACAATTCCACAAAAATGGGGGTCGTCCGTCAGGTGCCGGTCGACATGTCCATGGATGAATTCGTTGAGTCGGTGTTCCTCCCTGATGGGTGCGGGATCATTGTTAAGGCACGTAGGCTAAACAGAAAAAACAAACAGGAGGGCATGTCCTCCTGGATCCCAACTCAATCCATTGTCGTAACTTTTAAGGGTCAGACTCTCCCTAGTCGCATTTTTTTGTATCACACTTCCCTACCAGTGGAGGTATATCAATACCCCACAATTCAATGTCAAAATTGCTGCCGTTTTGGGCACGTCAAGGCACAGTGCCGGTCCAAGGCAAGGTGCTTCAAGTGCTCACAACCCCATTCTGGGGATAGTTGTGATGTTGATGAAACCAGAGCCACATGCATCCATTGCCTGGGCCGGTACTTTGCCTTTTATGGTAGCTGTCCGGAGCAAGGGAGACAAAAATCAATTAAATTGTTAATGTCTCAGGACGGTATATCGTACGAAGAGGCATCCCGCTCCATTCCTAGCTCCAAAAAATCGTACTCACAAGTAACCCAAATTGCGATTCCATCTCAGTCTTCTTATTCTTCTTCCCAACCCCCTATTTTCTCCCCCCCTGTCTCTTATAAAAAAACTTTCTCTTCTACTCCTAAACCTAGAGCTCCTCTAGGCAAGTCTTAAGACAGGGCCTTGCATAATGCTATCGTTGCTGAGGTTCCTTCTCCATTACCAAATGGTTTCTCTCTTTGTTCGCAAAATTCTCCTCCCTCAAAATCTCCACAAGAAGACAGCCTCTTAGAGTTACTTCTAACCCTTTTGATTAGTTTAGTTTCCCGTGATAATTCCACGTTACCGCCCCACGTTGCCCATAAACTTTCCCTGCTCCTCTCTAATAATAATAATGGACCTAGTCTCCACACTTCAGTGGAACTCTCAAAGCCTTCGGCCGAAGAAGCCTGAACTTTTATTTTTAAATAATAAATTTCACCCCTCTGTCATCGCCATTTCGGAGACTTGGTTGGTGCCTGGTTCTCGCTTTCGGGTCCCAGGTTACTCCTGTCTTCGTGATGATCGAGCTGACGGATATGCGGGTAGCGCCCTTCTTGTGAGGCGCTCCCTCCCTTTTTCTCTAATATCTCTTCCCCCTTCTTCTCCTGATATTAACATTGTTGCTGTCAGGGCTTTTAATATAACTTTTCTCTCCGCATACATTCCTCATCCTCATTCCAGATTAATTCCTGACCTGCTTTGTATTTTTTCTTCACTTCCATCTCCAATCTTTTTTTTTGGTGATTTAAATGCTCACCATCGTTCATGGGGTTCGAGCCATGACGATAACTTTGGTCGTGCCCTCCTTGAAATTTTTGATGAAGTTAACTTATGTGTCATTAACAATGGTTCGCCCACTAGGAGGGTTCGCCCTTCACAAAATCCAATCTCGGCTGTGGATATTACAGCATGTTCTGCCTCTCTTGCCCCCATTCTTTCCTGGAGTATCCTGCCTCATTGTTATGGTAGTGATCACTACCCTATTATTGTATCTATCTCCGATAGAGTAGTACCTGCCCGTAATTTTAATCCCACTTTTAAATATATATTAAAAGATGCAAAATGGTCTTCTTACTCCGACTCTCTTGAAAACAACTTGCTTTCTCTTCCCCCCCCCCTAACAGTAACAATCTCGTTGAGTGCTATTCGAAATTTGTAGATTCAATTATTTCAAGTGCTGATGACAATTTTCCTTATAAAAAACCTCACAGGTTCAAAGTCTCGACTCTTGGTGGGACTCAGACTGTACTTCGGTTGTCAAGGAAAGAAAATTAGCAGAAGTGCAGTATTCCAATTCTATGACTCTTCCAAATTTTTTAGTGTACCAAAGAAGAGCAGCCTTTGCTAAAAGGACTCTCTCCAAAAAGAAAAAAGAAGGTTGGCTTCGCTATTGCCAAAGCCTATCTCCCTGTTCCCCTTCTTCCCTAGTATGGAGGCAAATCAAAAGATACCGAGGCTCCTTCAATTCTGTTGATATATCAGCCAATGATCCTTCTTCCTGGATTGAAGCTTTCTCGGACAAACTATCTCCTCCTTCAGTTCCTAGTTTGAACTCCTTTCCCTCTTCTCCGTGTTTCCTTGCTTCTGAAAATAATTTCGATGCCCCCTTCTCTTTTTCTGAACTCCGATTGGCTCTTGATGGACTCGTTGATTCCTCTCCTGGTGCAGATGGGATCCCTTACTCTTTTCTGAAAAATGCCTCAAATAGTACAAAGCAATATTACCTCGATCTCTTCAATAACTTTTTTGAATTCGGTTTGGTTCCTCAACAGTGGAAGCACCAGTTAATTATCCCGATCATTAAACCAGGCAAAAACCCGACAGACCCAAACAGCTACAGGCCTATTGCTTTATCGTCTGTTTTGTGTAAGGTTGCAGAGCATATGATGAAGCATAGACTTGAGTGGTTGGTGGAGAATAGGAACTTGTTGCCAACATCCCAGTTTGGGTTCAGAAAAGGAATGAGCACAATGGATAGTCTCAGTATATTAATTTCTGATATTCGTATTTCTTCTCTTCGCAAACAGTTTTTAGTAGGAGCCTTTTTGGATATTACCTCAGCATATGACAATGTTTTGCTCCACGTGCTCAAGGATAAACTCATCCATCAGCTAAATATTCCCGTAAAATTGGTTCGCTTCATTTGCAACTTATTAATGGAGAGAACCATCTCCATTAAAACTCGAGACTCCTCTCTCCCTCCTAAGACTATCTGGAAAGGCTTACCTCAAGGTTCAGTTTTGAGTCCTCTCCTATTCAGCCTTTACACTTTCGATTTACACCTTTCTGTAGATTCATTTTGTCAAATATTGCAATATGCTGATGACATAGCTTTATACTTTTCTGGTAAATCTCTAGATGAGGCTAGTTCCCGTCTAAACTCCGCTCTGGGGTATCTATCCGTTTGGCTTTCACAGCATGGCTTAGCCTTAGCAGCCTATAAGAGCTCTGTGGTAGTGTTTACAAAAAAAAAAGATTATTCCTCCTGTTGACATTAAAGTTAACGGCGAAAATATCTCTAGGATGGATAATGTTAAATTTTTAGGAGTTTGGTTAGATGCAAAATTATCCGGTATTCCCCACACTGACTTTGTTTCTCAAAAATGCGAAAGAAACGTTAATGTTCTTCGTTCACTCTCTGGGGTTTGGTGGGGTGCTCACCCGTATACTCAAAAACTAATCTACAACGCTATAGTTCGTAGTCATTTTGACTATGGCATGTTTTTATTAGACCCTTGTAACAAATCTGGTCTCCAAAAATTCGATAAAATTCAGGCAAAGTGTTTACGTATTATTCTAGGGGCGATGAAGTCGTCCCCAATTAATGCCATGCAAGTTGAGTGTGTTGAATCTCCCCTCTCAATTCGAAGACAATTTTTGGCAAATAGATTTATTTTTAAACTTGTGCAAAATTCTAATCACCCTCTTCTTGGTAAACTGGACCAATTATCATCCATCTTTGACTCGTGTCGTCATCGTTCTAATATTGAGCTTCCTTGTCTTCTTCGTGCCTACCTTCAATTCACGCGTCTTCCTAGTCCACTTTTTCAAAACCCCATTTTATATCTATACTCGGTGCCGTATAATGCCCTGGTATTCCATCCAGAGGTCGTTTTGGACTTTGGAATTAGCAAAAATACCCTCGAACCGTATAAGACATTTGTGCAAAAAGTTTCCTCTAATTATAAGAACTGGACTACTTTATTCACTAACGCCTCCAAATCCTCTGATGATAGTCCGGTGGGAGTTGCTGTTTGGATCCCTCATACAAAAATCATTCTAAATTATAAGTGTCCTTCAGTTACATCCGTCTTTACTGGTGAATCGATTGCTATTTTCGAAGCCATTTACTTTGTTTTGTCTCATAAATTGAATAACTCCATAATTTTCTCTGACTCAAAAAGTTGCCTTCAAGCCATTTTAACTAATCCTTTCAGATCTAAGTCGAGATTCCCTATAATTCTTAAAATCAGAGATTTGCTGTTCAAGTGTCATGAACTTGGCATCCATGTCGTCATAGCCTGGATTCCTGGTCATGTCGGTATTCTTGGTAATGAGTCAGCTGACTCTTGCGCCAAAAATGCTGTTCGCACTGGGGCTCTTGCCCACTCTGAAGTTTATTCCCATGATATTTGTACTACTCTTCCTCTAAATTTGTTTAAATCTTGGTCTAAAGTTTGGAAAATCTCTAAGACCGTAAAGGGTAAATTTTATGGAGATATTCAACCTGAAATACCTCACAAACCTTGGTTTTTTAAGTATCAATTGGGCAAAAAATCCACAACCTCAACTATCTGTCGTATACGGTTAAATCATTGTTGCTCTCCCCATTTCTTGGCCAAACTTAGGATTAAGAATAGCTCTCTTTGTGAATGCGGTTTAGATGAAGGAAACGTGGACCATTTATTTTTCTCCTGTCCTAAATTACGCTTCTCCTTTCATGAAATCATTCCCCCTCATATTCCTCGTCCTACCTCGGTCAAATGTCTTCTATCTTTTGTGTTTACGCGTTTTATATTCAAATTAAGCAAATTTATTGAAATTAATAAAATTAAGCTATAACTCTAAGCTGTAACCATTATTATTATTTTTTTTCTCTCTCTTTCTTCTTCTTCACTGTCCATCGTGATTTCGTGATATATCGTAAACGTAAAGTCATTTTCGTATCCATAATCTGTGATCTTCTGTCAATCTGCGAAGAAATATTTTATTTTAACACAACAAGAATTAAATTAATATTATTTTAATTTGCGCTAAATACTCTCCAGCGTTTGATGGTTTATTAATCGTTCGCACGTGTTCTTGGCAAAATTGTGGCGTCTCTCCCACAAAGGCCATTAATCAAGAATTGAATTGAATTGAATTAGTTATTTACCAAAATCGATGTGAGGTAATAAATTGAATTTAAATAATCTTTGTATGTATTTTATATGACTTCATTAGTTAACTATCTAAACTAACTTACATTTTATTTTGTCATTTTTTACAGATATCGTCTGATGACATCCTGTGTGTGGAATGTTTTGTATTATTACAAAACCAGGCAGCTTAAAACACAAATCTGTCACTTGTATCACCTGCTCTTGGACACCTAAACATATGCTATGCATGTGGCTTGTCAATAGCAAGTCGTAGAACTCATAGAGTCAGTCAAGATTGTCCTCAAAGGAATGTTATAATATGATGGACACCAGCACATCACGTAAGTGTTTATTCTTATTTATTTATTTATACTTAATGTATGAATGCGTATTTATGTGTGTTGAACTAATGAAATATTAATGAATATCAAGTATCTAAATATAATATTTTTGTTTTTAGGTGTTGCATTTGGAACGAGTTTGTCTTCAACACACACTGACTGACAAGTCCAGACTGAGAGACAGTTAGACTTTAATGACATAAACTCAATGGATTCTCATTTATGCCATTATTGGTTAGGACTTACTGCAGAGCAGTTCAATGAAGTTTTAAATTGTAATCCTTTGTTATACAATCACTTTCCAAATCCTTCTGTTGCTCTCAGTATATTTTTAGTAAAACTCAGAACAGGTGACAGTAATCAAAGACTATCAACTCCTTTTAAAATGCCAAGATCCACATTGGAAAAAAAAATTAACATTGTGAGAAATTGTTTAAATGAACAGTTTGTTCCTCGATATTTAGGAATAAATCGTTAGGAATAAGTTGTTTTAATGATATAAGCGCTCCAGCACAATTTCTAGACAATAATATATTCCTTGAAGAATAAATGTCTATTATTTTAATTGGTTGTTTTTTTTCTTATTAAACATCTGTATAGCATTTACTATATTTTAAACTCCTTTATAATTAAGCCCTTTCTAAATAAACTACAGCTAATCATGGATGGCACAGCGATCTTACTAAGTAGCAGGGCAGTGATTTTACTTTGTCGCTTGCAGGAGATGCTGTCCTATATGGCATATATACACGTATATGTATACTAGGTACCTAGCATTTTGCCAACTATCTTGGGGTCGGCTTTTAGTCTAACCGATGCAGCTGAATACAGTATTGCTCAAAGAGTGACTGCCCATCTGACCTCCACACCTGATACACTGGGTTATAACATGTTACCTCCTGGTAAGAGGTTGTCACACTTGCGGGATTCTAGCTACTCGTAACAAGTATAAATAATGCACCCAGTATCAACAATTTGAATGTACTAGCAGCCATCCAGGTGAAGTTTGTAATGGATGGTCACCCATGTGCAATCTGAACAAGTAGCTTAACTTAAGATATCTCATTGTGGCTGTTGTAACGTAGCCACATGCTCCTCCAACCAATTTAGCCCTAAGTATATTTATTTCTACTGGTGCCAGCAAAACCTACTTCCGCTGACTGCAAGGTAAACAGTTTAATATATTATTTAGCAAGAAAAGATGATATCTAATGTTTTTTATTTCATTTGGGAATCAATATTAATACTAAAGATATTTTATTGTTTTAATGTAAAATGTTTTTGAAAAAATATTGTTTAATAACCTCAATTTCTTCATCAGAAAAAATTCAATAATTCTCGGAAACTAGGGTGAAAAGTTATAAATTGTTTTCAGGATCTGAAAAGGTAATTGTAGTTCTTCAAAATAAAGTTAAAACCACCATGGCACGCAAATTTTTTCTGGGGGCCCAAATCTCCTAACAAAACGGGCATTCTCCTTTCTAATATTGTATTGCTGTGCCATTTACCACTTCACTACATACTATAAAACAAAGTTACTTTCTCTTTCCCTATGTTCCTTTGTATGATTAAATCTTTAAAACTGCGAAACAGATTTTGATGAGGTTTCTTTTAATAGATAGAATAATTAAAAAGAAACGTTTATATGTATAATAACATCCATTAAATTGTAAAGCAACACTATTCCTCGCCTAATGTGGGAGTGATGAGAGGAGGCATAACTCTGTTGCCGCGAAAAATCGCAGTACAGCGGACAGAGCTCCGGCGGGGTCTCATGGCGACATGGAAAGTGTGATTGTTGCAATCCAGCACTGAGCACGCCGCAATAGCGGCGGTAAGTCCTCTCTTTGAGGAGTAGCTAGAGAGGCGCCACGGCGTCCTCACCTTCCGACTGACGTAGATCCTCACCGGACACGGCTGTTTCGGGCGGTTCCTGTTCCGTATAAGGCGGGAGGAAACGCCAGGGTGACCACTGTGTGCATCGCCCTGAGGACACGGTGGAGCATAAGGTGGAGGTCTGCCTGGCTTGGATAGAGCACAGCCGTGTTCTCGTGGCGGCGATCGGCGGCGATCTCTCGCGTCCGACCCTGGTCCGGGCCATAGTCCGGAGCAAGAGTGCATGGCAAGCTTTCACCTCCTTCTGTGAAGCAGTGATGCTGGCAAAGGAGGAGGCGGAGCGGGTGAGGGAGCGGAAATCCTACTACACTCACGGCTCAAACCGCCGCAGGAAGCGCCCTGGTCGGGAGGCAACATCGGACTCCCAATCGCCGTAGGCGCGGGCTTGCGGGCGGCGAGGGATAGGCAGCTCGCCTCCTTGTAAGAACCAGGCCCGGGTTGACGGCCCATTGTGTTTCACACGTGCCTCAAAGAGATGTCAGTACACCTTGACGGTGTCCACGAGGACTGGTCCACAGGGTTACGGGTTAATTAAAAAAGAAACCATGGCACTGGCCGTTGCACAGGCAAGTGAAGGAACACGGGTGGGTTTTACTCAATAAAATTCTGACACGCCCTTCCGCTCCGCCCAGAGCCGGAGAGGTCACTTGATGATTTCCCATCCACAACAAAAAAAAAACTGGAGAGCAAGAAATTGCACTTGAAGGCGCAGCCTTAGTATGGCTCGACTTCGTGCTTCTCACTCACCAGAGCAAAGGGAGGCAGCCCGTGAAAAGGCTCGGTTGGCAATGCGAAATCGTCGAGCAAACCTCAGAGATCAAGCGCTAGATAATTTACGAAGCACAAGAAGAAATTCATCAAATACCGATTTGAATCGGGCAGCGTTTCAATACGCATATAATATAGCGCAATGGCGTTCGCATTGGGCCAATGGATGTTGTTTGCGAGTATTATAGCACATTAAAGATTTCCGGAGAATCGCCAGGATTGTGCTCCCAAATAAAGAATCATTGAATAATAATATTCATTTATTTAAAATTATCCTAATTTAAAAAGTAGTCATGTGATACTGCCTTTAAGGCGGAACGAAGTTCGCCGGGTCAGCTAGTTATTATATAATAATTGTTCCAGTCGGTAAAGAGGGAGCAAAACGCTTCGTCGTTGAATTAAATCATGCAATTCCCTTGCACATTGATAGAGCAGCAGTGGACTAGTATTATCGTCCGCGATTTACAAGTTGTAGGCCGTAGGTTAGAACCCTATCAGGTGCTTTAATTTGTGTAAATTATTTCATCACTACTGCTCTCAAAACGGTGCAGTGAAGGAAAACGTCGTGAGACAACCGGCATGTTTTAGAAGCAAAAACTCCGAAGGCATGTGACAATTATCAACCCGCACTGTGCCCGCCTGGGCCGCAGTGGGCCGTAATCTACACGGGTAGATTACGGCCCACTCTATCTCATCGAGAGGGGGCATGTGTCCTAGGAGTGGGAATATTTTAGGCTGATTATATATTCCTGGTTTCTGTCTCAATATGTCAAAAATGCATCCAATTTCTCTATATTTATGAAAAAAAAGAAAAGTGTGTTTGTTCCGCTTTCACGCCGTAACTACTGAACCGATTTCTTTGAAATTTTGTAGAGACAAAGATAAAAGTCCGGATTAAATAATAGGGTAGTTTTTATCCCGGAGGAATCGATATTCCCAAGGAAAATCTAAAAAGCGATATAACCTACCTAAAGCTAGTGGATTATATCCGTACCAGGCGTGAATAACTTAGCAAATCGAAAACACTAATTTTTCAGGGCAGCCATTTTTACCCGACTACGGCAAAGCAAAAGGAGGGTTATGATTTTGACAGGCTATGTATGTATGTATGTATGTATGTATGTATGTATGTATGTATGTATGTATGTATGTATGTTCATCTGTTCCCTCGTAACTTCTAAACTACTTATCAGAATTCGACAAATGACATATCATTAGAAGCGTCTTAATTGTCCGCTGGTTATAGGCTATATGAAATTAGAGTAAGACCACTGCAAAACCATTAAAAAGTCCTTGATATTCTGTCAGTTATGAGCTATAAAGCTTGACACCAAATTTAGTATTGCGCCCTCTAGCGGACAAAAAGTTCTATGTGAATATAAAATTAAAATAAATATACCGTGTTTGGACGTGAGAAAAGAGCTTCACGAATACTTTATGCTTGTACATAATTACAAGAATGCTTTAATGATGTTAAATATGAGCGATAAGAGTAAGGCGTGGATCACGGTAACTGTGAATCGCTTTATGCAATGTAGAGCAGTGTGAACATTGATAGAATATGTAATGCACTAATGAAAACGACATAAGCTGGGAGTAACTCCACTCAGTGAAGGCGGAAACAGTTTCACAACTGGCTAAAACTCCCATAAAAATGTCCTCTGCACTATATGCCTTCGGGCTTATGTTGTTATATGTGCGTGTAGATGTAATATGTCAAGTATCTAGTTTTTAGTTCATCAAAATAACTTTTGTTAATATTATGCGCCACAAATATACTTTAACACTAAAATAGTACAAATAATAAAAAGTAAAAACTAAAACCCAACTACGACAAAAAACGATGATGACAAATTATAAAACAAGATTTTCAGAATACTGGACCGAACAAAGTTGCTAATGTAGTTGCAAGTAAATGGACACAGAAGACTCTACCAAGATGCCTTCGTTGCAAATTGACAATAATGTCATACAATACTATTCTGAAGTATGCAATATTCACTATGTAGAAATAAATTTTCATGTTTGGAAAGGCGTAGTCACACGTTGTCAAGGTGCTACGGTAGGTAGGTATATGTAACGTGTGACTACGCCTTTCCAAACATGAAAATTTATCTCTACCTAGTGAATATTGCATACTTCAGAATAGTATTGTATGACATTATTGTCAATTTGCAACGATCGGCATCTTGATAGAGTCTACTGTGTCCATTTACTTGCAACTACATTAGCAACTTTGTTCGGTTTAGTATTCTGAAAATCTTGTTTTATACTTTTTCAGCGTCGTTTTTTGTCGTAGTTGGGTTTTAGTTTTTACTTTTTATTATACATTCCACAGTAGTCCGTAGTCATCTAGTTTATTTCATCAAAATATTAAGATTTTTAGATATTGAAGGATTGAATTATACAAATAAAAACCACCAACACTGTTGTTCCGACATATGTATGTATTATAGGATTTAGAATGACGTGACACCGTAAGCTATGTATTGTTATCCAACCTGAATGTGTGCACACAATTTCAGGTTTAAAGATATCTGTCTCAAAATAAATTTTCAAGCTTTAGAGGTCCGCCACTCGGGGCCCCATTTCGGCATCACGTGGGCCCCACTGCTGTCACTCGAGCCCCGCGGCGCCGTCGCGCGGGTCCCATTGCGGCGTCGCGCGACTCTGCCACACCTGTAACATGTGATTGTCAGTCTCCCGCTATCGCACCGAGCGCCCTCGAGCGACACTTACGTATAGCTCGTCGCCCGCCAGCACCAGCAACTCGCCCGCTCGCGGCAGCACGCAGCACAACGCCGCCGCGTCATGCACTAGCGGTGCGCCGCGAGCTCTCGACGCTACCGCCAGCCACTCCACGCGTGCCGAGTACCCGCCCGCCGGCCTAAAGTGAAACCAACCTTATACTATTGTTACGGACTGGGGGTAAAATGCCGGTTAAGGGTTACGGGGTTTGTAGACAACGAAGGTACAGTCGAACTGATAGTAGGGAAAGACAAGTAGAACGTAGTTGATGTGAACTGTGACGAGACCCGACGAGACGACGGTATCGTTCAGTAGGTCTCCTTAGGTCTGGCAATACAGTTTTTAGATCGTACCTCTACAATACCTAGGTCTCAAGGCTTAAAAGTTACGCGAGGCATGTCACGCATTGGATACGCCGCAATAGCGGCGGTAAGTCCCCTCTTTGAGGATTGGCTAAAGAGGCGCCACGGCGTCCTCACCTTCCGCCGGACGCACCGGTGTGACTGGGTGTCACCATGACTGTGGGGATCGCCCTGAAGACACGATAGACAATATGGTGAAGATCTGCCCGGCTTGGGTAAACCACCGGCGAGCAGTAGGCAGCTCGCCGTCCGGTAAGGCTGCGTTTCCACTGCAGTGACCAATTTAAAGATAAAAAAAAATCCATACTAATATTATAAATGCGAAAGTAACTCTGTCTGTCTGTCTATCTGTCTGTCTGTCTGTCTGTTACGCTTTCCCGCCTAAACCTCTCAATCGATTTTGATGAAATTTGGCACAGACAATCTTTAGACCCTGAGAAAGAACATAGGCTACCTTTTATCCCGGAAAAATTTGATGTTCCCGAGGGAAATCTAAAAACCGTGAAAAAAACATAGAAATGCCCTAGGCGCCCCTATGTTTTTTTAAATTTCTCCTAGGTTTCTTTAGTCTTCCATCACCAAACCCTAATTTCCTTAACATGAGAATACCTTGAAGATATAATCTTTGTAATTAAAAAAAAAAAACATGTGGCACTCGGGAACTGCCGCGGTAAAGCTATTGCATAGCATTTTTTATCAACTCATGCAATAGGGTATTTGACTAAAATACCTAATTAGTCTGTCAGTCAGATTTCCAAAAAATACTCATCATCATCATCATCATTTCAGCCGAAAGACGTCCACTGCGGGATATAGGCCTCCCGCAAGGTCCTCCACGAAGACCGGTCCTGCGCCTCCCGCATCCAGCGGTTTCCCGCGACCTTCACCAGGTCGGCGGTCCACCTTGTCGGGGGCCTACTCAAAAAATACTAGACACATATTTTTTTCTTTTTTCATATAAACAAAAAATGAAGACGACACAGTGCTTTGAAAACTCGTGTGACGTCACTGCACGCTACACTTTTTAGCGGCCAGTGACGTCACCAGCAGCCATCACTCCTGATCTTTGATGCCTATTATATTTGTCAATTTTTATTGATTTGATAAAACAAAATATACGAAATGTAAAACGTATATAATAAACCAATCCAATATTTTTCTATAATCTGAATGACGGACTAATTAGTTTTTTTTAGTCAAATACCCTATTATTTATATTATAGTAAAGTGATCCGCAAACAAACATAAAATACATATAACCTCCCTTTTGAAATCGGTTAAAAAAACGAACACCAAAATGAACATCAATAACAGAGACACTTTATGATAGTATTATACTCTATGCGACATGCGGTGCGTGAGCGAGCAAGCACATGCTTTCTCGCTCACGCGCCGCCCGCTATGCTAGCGGACCGCGCGATGACGAACGACACGGGTTCCCCCTTCGAGAGCTTGTGGCATACTGAACAAAGAGTATAATAATAATACTGAATCTCAATAGCTCGGCCAAGGAAATGATGGGGAATACGCTCAGATTGTTGAATAAAATATTTGTTTTGGTCGTTTTAAAAAAATATTTCTACAATAATGTTCGTCATGAAATTGCCTATCCATTAGTGTAAGAACGCAATCTAAATAATGCTTACTTTTCGAGGAGATGCACTTTTTTGATAATTATTTCTCTTGTCAGAGGTTTCGTTGTGAAGGAATTATTTAAACATTATGCTTAGTAAAAAAAAAAAAAATCTACAATTTTGGAGCCAAGATTATGCAGAAAATTTATGTATTTTTAATAAGTTGATATTTCTTTTGGATAAAGAGTGGATAGCTCCGAAAAACTACATAAAACGGCCTGCGGTGTGTTTTTCCTCTGGAGCCGCCTTAACTGTCGCTGTTTTCGTATCGCTAGTCGAGTGTAGACTGACTCTGCGCTGGCGTCACGGCGCTATATACAATATGTAAAGAAAACCCTGTCCGACCCATAAGGATAATAAAGGTTAGGTAAACACTTGACCAAATATGATATAAAATTTTACATAATCATCATAGTAACAATACTAATGAATTTTGAAATAACCCTTTTTTCCCGGGAATTAATTCCAATTTCCCCGAAATTTGGTAATTTTTAAAAAAGTGACAACACCGGTAGTATTATAAGCGAATAGCGACGCGACCACGTCACAGGTGCCGCGTGCCCTGCCCCCCGCCGCCCGCGGAATGGTGTTGCTTACCGCACATGTATTAAGTTACCTCGTTTTGCGAAATAATATTTATTTTTTTAAGGGGATTTTTTTTTAAGTTTAGCCTGTTTTTGTGGGCATTAGTAGTATCAGTTATCGATACCTAACAATACCTTCACGGATCGGGCAGGGTTTTCTTTACATATTGTATAGGCCAGCTAATCGAACATTCCAGAATCCTCTAGACGTAATAATAATACTGCATAACTTCGAGGTCACCGGCCAAGTAAGTACCTACGATAATTCCCGGAAACGGGTTTCTAGAAATTTCGATGTCGACACTTTGTTGACAAAACTGTTGAGACCTGTACCATTCGATAGGCCATCCTAAGTCTAGTAATGCGTTTTTATATTGTACCTAGAAAATGTCTAGATCTGGGAAAATAGGGCTTAAAAGTGACACACTGCATGTCACGCGATATTGAACCTTATACAATCGACATAAGGTCCATTCGTAACAATATTATATCAATGGATATATGTATGAAACTGTTGAATTTCTGTTGTTAATTCGGTGTCAAGGTCTTCTGGATATGTATTTACTAGATTTGTACTGTGCTGACTGTATTCTGCAGTTTGATCGAGACACATAATTTTATCGGCATCGAGTATTTTATTCAATAATGAGAATTTGTCTGCTGTTTCTTTGTTTAACTCTCTTTTTCGCATCTCTGCATTTAATTTATCAATTATGCTATAAAAACACGTTATTTTGAATTGTTCTCATGGGCTGAAACTTACTTCAGGAGCTGAACCATCATTGGGCATTTTATTTCTTCGTCTTTGACGGGTGTCTTTGTATTCCACATCTGGTAGCTTTTCTTTTGCGCGGGCTTCTAAAGAATCAAAGTCGCACAGCACATCCGGTACGTTGGAATAGCCGAATGCACTAGCGGGCAGCGAGTGGGCAAGCGGGAGCGGGGTTATGTTACAACACATCTGTTGATCTGTCCGGATTAGTGGTCAGCAGAAGGTCCAAACAATTGGTGGTATGACCAACTACATCGGGCACCCTAGTCGCTTGTCCTACCAGCTGGGAAAGGCCCATTGTCAGCAGCCTCACTGAGGTGGTCAAATATTCGAATCTTCCTTCGTAATTGGGCCCCCAAATACCTAGATCTCGCTACCCTCCACGACCAAACTCCCGACACAACAACAATTGGCGCATTGTACCCGGCACACAACGTAACAAAACTGCTTAGACCCATCCTCCGTACGGCTTCACTTTCGGCTTTTCTTTAGTATTAATCGCTTCGAATTGAGCAGCTCACATAATTATGATAGAATTTCACATACAGGTAAGTTCGTTTTAACATTAACTAGCGGCCGCCAGCGACTTCGTTCGCGTGCTTTAGTTATTCTCCGCTCCTATTGGTCGCAGCGTGATGTTATATAGCCTAAACCCTTCCTGGATTAATGGGCTATCTAACGCAAAAAGAATTTTTCAAATCGGACCAGTACTTCCTGAGATTAGCGCGAACAAACAAACAAACAAACTCTTCAGCTTTATACAGGGAAACTTTTTTTTGAGTGCGCAAAAAAAGTGGGTGGCTCAGAATCAATAACAGAACAAATCTGCATTATTAGTTTAAAATAAAAAATCATGTTTTTGTCCGCCCTAAAATCAGTAAATGAGAGACACAAATTATTCATATCAATATCGTAGTATTAGCATATGGCCGCGTAGTGAATATGCGGGCGGCGCGGGCGCGCGGGGGTCCTGTGATGTTCCCGCCGTCCCCACTCCGCCGACCATGAATGGGACCGCGTGCGGTGACCATAACATCGATTTCATAATAAACATCTTTCGTTATCAATAACTATTTTTTTTTTGTACTAAAACATATCAAAGTAATAATATTGTTACGAATGGACCTTATGTCGATGGCATAAGGTTCAATATCGCGTGACAAACAGTGTGTCACTTTTAAGTCCTATTTCCCTGGATCTAGACATTTTCTAGGCACAATGTAAAAACGCATTACTAGACTTAGGATGGCCTATCGAATGGTACAGGTCTCAACAGTTTTGTCAACAAAGTGTCGACATCGAAATTTCTAGAAACCCGTTTCCGGGAATTATCGTAGGTACTTACTTGGCCGGTGACCTCGAAGTTATGCAGTATTATTATTACGCCTAGAGGATTCTGGAATGTTCGATCAGCTGGCCTATATATAGCGCCGTGAGGCCGGCGCAGAGTCAGTCTACACTCGAC
This sequence comes from Sesamia nonagrioides, assembly GCA_017933935.1. Classification (NCBI taxonomy): domain Eukaryota; kingdom Metazoa; phylum Arthropoda; class Insecta; order Lepidoptera; family Noctuidae; genus Sesamia; species Sesamia nonagrioides. The sequence continues at coordinate 859,697 of JADWQK010002035.1, read as the reverse complement.
TAGCGATACGAAAACAGCGACAGTTAAGAAGCGATCTTTGAGAATAACTACTGCGACAACTGTAACGAGAACTGTAAGTACTAGGTGAAGTAACGTCTGTAGTGTTATTGCGTGTTTACGACACGGACTCCGTGGACTTTAGTGAAGACTTCGGTGCGACGTCAGCTACATTCTACTTGTCATTGCCTACTGTACCTTCGTTTACAATAAACTTCGTAACCCTTAACCGGCGTTTTAGTACCCCCAGCCCGTAACAATATTTTTATCTATAAAACTTATTTAGCTATAAGTTGACAAAGTTTGCGCACTGGATAAAATTTTATCCTGTATATTAGTATAGATTATTGTAAATATGTCTTTGGTGTGCCTTATTAAATAAATAAATAAACAATTGTAGCCATCATAAATTGACCTGCACTTTGACTCCTTTAGCAAACTGAAAGCCATAATTTACAAATATCTCCTGGGTTTTAATTAGCACACACTTTCTGGCAAGAAATGAAACATGTCTTTTCCAATAACTTCTTTTAAGTTTTAGTTTTAGGTTAAATTAAATAGATCATACAGTGTAAACAGTTGTTGGTAGATCAAAATAAATAGGTAAAACAAGAACCCTTTTTCTACGCATGACCCAATCTATAAAGTTTAGAATATACTTGTTGGAATCTGTGTAATTTCTGGTATTGTTGAATAAATGTTGAAAAGAATAAAAACAGTAAAAACAGTATATGATGGTTGCTATATTCAAAAGTAAGTCAATCTACTTATTTCTTTTAATATTGACATTAGAACAAAATATCAAAAAGTACTTAGTACTGAAAAGACCAAGTAGTTTTACAACATCCGCCCTTAATGGAAATAAAAAAGACAAAGTAGTAATGCTAAACATAATACAAAAAATAAAACATTACTACCAGACTAAATAGATACAAAATATAAACCGACCAAAAATAAATAGAAAATTATTCTACCTATTTATCAAACCCATATTAACAACGCACCTAAGATGTTTTACGCGCCTTAAGGGCTTAGTTAGAAAGTCGGCTGTCATTTTATCCGTAGGTATATATTTTATGTCTATAAGACCCTCCGTAACCTTTTCACGAATAAAATGATATCTTGTATCAATATGTTTGGTTCTATTGTGGTGGACTGGATTGAGCACAAGTTTCTGTGCACTTTGACTATCGTTGTATAATAACACCCGATCAGCAAAATCAGTAATGTCACACACTAACCGTCTGAGGAAAATAGCCTCCTTTGCAGCACTGGTCAAGGACATATACTCAGCTTCTGTAGAAGATAAGGCTACCGTCGGCTGTTTCTTACACTCCCAGCTAATAGGTCCACCTGCTAGCGTAAAGTAGTAACCGTTGTACGACCGGCGGTCATGCACACAGTTCGCCCAGTCAGCATCCGTGTATCCACACAGATGTCCACCAACTTTCCTGTAAGTAATACAGTAATCCACAGTACCTTTTAAATACTGTAACACCCTTTTTGCGGCCAACCAATGCCTTTTATCAAAACAGCTATTAAACTGACTTAAATAGCTTGTTGCATAAGCTATATCGGGTCTCGTATTCACAGCTAGGTACATGAGACATCCTATCAAGTTTTGGTAAGGATATTCGCCAAGAGATGTTGGATTACCTTTCTCTAACTTATTATTCTCCAAAGGTGTAGACATCTCCTTACAATCTCACATATTAAACCGCTCCAACACTGCCTGAATGTAGTTCTTCTGACTGACCACGATTTTATCGTCATCACGGATAATATTTAAGCCTAAACAATACGATAATTGTCCCAAATCTTTTATTGAGAAAAATTTTTCCAAGTCATTTTTGACAATGTCAAATGAACTTTTTTCTTTGTAAAAGACAATAAGATCATCGACATAGACTGCGAGAATTATTGTTTCACTACCAAACTTTTTCAAATAAACACATGATTCCGCAGATGTTCGTGCAAAGCCAATTTTTGATAGGGTTTGATGCAATTTAATATTCCAGGCTCGAGCTGCCTGCTTCAACCCATAAATGGATTTTCTGAGCAAACAGACTTTACCTTCTGCCCCGTGCTCAGCAAATCCCTCAGGCTGTTGCATGTACACTTCCTCCCCTAAGTCCCCATTGAGGAATGCGGTATCAACATCCATGTGTTGTATTTTCAAATCCATTTCTGCCGCCAACGCTATAAGGGTACGCAGAGATGAATTTCGAACCACAGGGGCAAATGTTTCATTATAGTCAGTCCCCCAAACTTGACTAAAACCTTTCGCAACTAGTCGCGCCTTATATTTGACTATTGCACCGTGCGCGTCTCTCTTTATCTTGAACACCCATTTACATGGAATAACCCTTTTATTTGGTTTATACACTAATGTCCAAGTTTGCTTATTCAACAAGGCATTGTACTCATCATTCATTGCGGAGATCCAGTTATCTTTATCAACGCTATTAATAGCTTCACGATAACTTTTCGGATTCTCACATAACAAGTCATCACCGAGAGTGCCGTATGAATAATAATCTGGAGGCTTGCGTACTCGTACAGGATATCGTCTTACGGGATAAACATCACTGGATTCATTTGAAGGAACCAGAGACAGATTAGTTTGTTCACCCGATTGTGAAGACTCCACGTCACCTACATCACCCGTTTCATCAGTTGCGTCCACAAAAACCTCAGCTTGCTCTACCGGGGCCATCTCCACGTCTTCTGAAGTAGGTGAAGAAGAAGTAGAAGCAGATGAGATAGAAGTTGCCAGTGGCGATGTGGTATCTGAAGAAGTTTGTGAAAACCAGTTAATGACATTAGGACTCATAACAAGATCAGGCTGAACAGGCTTATCCTTTAATCCTGAAAAGTTATTTTCAAAAAACGTAATATCCCGTGACTTAATCAATCTCCGAGGGTTTTCCGCGCTACGGAAATAATAACTTCGTGGATCGTCTGAATATCCAATAAATATACATTCAGAAGCTTTCATATCTAGCTTAGTTCTTTGGCATGAAGGCACGTGAACTAAAGCTCGAGAACCAAACACCCTTAAATGAGACAGGTTGGGTTTACTCCCACACCACATTTCATATGGCGTCTTACCATGAAGTGCACGATGAGGTGACCTATTCTTTAAATAAACACTGGTCTCAACAGCATCTTGCCAAAAAGCTTTCGACAGAGAGCTCTGTGCCAGCAAGGAACGGGCCTTCTCCACAATACTACGATTGCAACGTTCACTTACCCCATTTTGTTGAGGGCTACAAGGTACAGACGTTTCATGTCGAATCCCTTGAGCCTGCAAATAGTCTGTCAACTCCTTATTGACATACTCAGTCCCATTGTCTGACCGAAGGGTTCGAATTTTAATGCCAGTCTGTCTCTCAACAAGTGTTTTGAAAACACAAAAATACTTCTGAACTTCTGTCTTAGATGACATACAATATAAGGTTATAAAACGTGTATAATCATCTACAAAAATAATAAAATATTTATTGCCTTTAAAAGATTCAGTGGACAGGGGTCCACAAACATCCGTATGGACCAATTCTAATGGTGACGAAGCCTTCTTATATTTTATCCCTTTGAAAGGCTTCCGGGCCTGCTTACCTTCTACACAAGGTACGCATGGTTCTTTGTCAACCTCAGTATACTCCACACCAACAGCTAGACCTTTTCTGAGTAGATCCATACCGATACGGCAGAGGTGCCCTAGACGCTTATGCCAAAGCTGAAACTGGGACAAATTAGTGTGAACATTATAAGCTGAAACACTTTGCGGCTTTACTGTACAATCTAAAGTGTACAATCCACCACAAATAGAACCATGTAAAACAGGACCATTTGTAAAAGAAACATCATTAGAATTATAAAAATTACAGCCATTACTATCAAAAACAACTGAGAGACCGTTCTCTACTGCTTTTTTAACCGACAGTAAATTACAATCTAGATCAGGAACATGTAGGGGGAGACGGGGTACATTGATACAAGGGGTACATAGATACAGTCAATATTCGCCGAAAACAAAACGCGTTAGAAGAGCCATCCGCCACCGATAAGGAGGTAATTAGTAAAGCCTACAGGCACACTAGCGCAGAGCAACGTTCACTCGACGACTAGCGACTAGCACGTAAAAAACTGTTTCTGATGTTCGCAACAAAATTTTGGTACTTTCCTTTCGGATGTAATTCTTCTAATTTATTTAGTGTTACCTGTGTTATATTAAGACATTTGGTAAGTACATATCTGTCATCACATTAAATAGACTTATATTATTTAATTATTTATTCCTTTAATTTTTATAAAATGTTGATTTCGATTGTAGTAGGCAGGGGCACATAGATACAAGTGGTCTTGGGGCACATTGATACCCCAATATTTTATGAAATATACATGTATGTGAGACTTAGGTAATATATTTTATTTTCTTTATAGAAAAATGGTTTGAACATTTAAACGCAAGATGAATAGAAGTTCCATCAATGGAATTTCCGTGGCTTCTGCGATATCTGATGTGTTGGAAGAAAAATTATCAATAACAAAAGCAGCGAATAAATATAATTTCAAAAAATCAATAATTAAAGGTCAGAAAAATCAATAAAACTTGTTTAATTTATTGGAATATTTCTATGAACCAAAGTACCAGTGTATGTATCAATGTACCCCGCATGTGGGGTACATTGATACAAATTTCATTTTTTAGTAAATAGGCTCTAATACGTTTTGTGATTAAATGTATCGGGTAATTTGTATGTAACAAGTTAACTGAATATATATTAAATATATTATGGTTATTAAATTGGATGTAACTATCATTAGATCGTCTTTTATTGGGTCTAAGTAAAAACCGTATCAAGGTGCCCCACTTCCCCCTACAACATTAGAAATCTTCTTGTAATTGGTATTTGTGTCAATCGCAACGTCTCCTAAGCCCACAGCCGGCAAACTTTTACCATTTGCGACAGTTATCTTCCCATCATGGGGTTGATAACTATTAAACCATTCAGCATGTGGAGTCATGTGAGTAGTCGCACCAGAGTCGATAATCCATTTCTCAGATATCTGAACATTAGGTGCAGACAAAGCCAGTTCCGTGACACCATCCAAAACCAATTTCGTGACATTTCCTGAACTTGAAACAACTAATCCCTTATCCTTAGAACAACTTTCTGTAGAGCAACTCGCCTTTGCCTTTTTCTCCTTTTTTTTGAGAGGGCAATTAAGGCTCTTGTGCCCAGGCTTCTTACACCTAAAGCAAATAACTTGTTTTGTTTGCAACGCTGTCACATCATCTTTAGTCTCCTTCGTCATTTCGCTCAACAACTTAGTCCTCACCAAATCTGTTGTGACTTCGACGCTCCCATTCTCAAGCGCCATGATCTTGCTGCCAGAGAACTATCTTCTATGGTCTTGCCAATATCGACCAGGTCTAGTGCTGTTGTAGTTATTGCGGTTAAGTAAGCCTCTAAGTCAGAAAAGTCAGATAAGGAGTACCTGTACAACTTGCGTTCCAGTGACAATTTACGACCCAAACTGCGATCCTCGTAGGATTTTTGAAGAGCATCCCACGCTTCTTTTGCGGTCTTAGCTGGTCGAACAATCGAAATAGCAGCACCATCTACAGTAAGGCATATCTTAGAAAGAGCCTTTTCATCCTTACGTACATCGTCGGGCGTCTTATTCCCTTCAAATGTTCCGCTTACTGTTTCCAATAATCCTTCATGCATTAACAACATTCGCATTTTAAATTTCCACACTGTGTATCCTTCTCTATTACAAAGCATCGGAATACCATTTAGGGACATACCAGAAACTGCAGCCGACATGGTTACTAGGTATATTTTCCACCACCAATCTCCTTTTAAATTTGATTGTAAAATATACAGAGCATCGTGCTGATAACGTATGTTGGAATCTGTGTAATTTCTGGTATTGTTGAATAAATGTTGAAAAGAATAAAAACAGTAAAAACAGTATATGATGGTTGCTATATTCAAAAGTAAGTCAATCTACTTATTTCTTTTAATATTGACATTAGAACAAAATATCAAAAAGTACTTAGTACTGAAAAGACCAAGTAGTTTTACAACAATACTTAAAGGTGTTACGTTAGATTTTAAAATTAATAAATGTTTATACCTACTTGATAATAATAATTCATTTATTTGAGATTAAGGCGGTTCCAGGGGCAAAACGCACCGCAGGCCGTTTTTATGTAGTTTTTCGGAGCTATCTACTCTCTCTCTTTATCCAAAAGAAATATTAACTTATTAAAAATACATACATTTTCTCCATAATCTTGGCTCCAAAATTGTATATATATTTTTTTTTTTTACTAAGCGTAATGTTTAAATAATTCCTTGACAACGAAACCTCTGATAAGACAAATAATTATCATAAACGTGCATCTCCTCAAAAAGTAAGCATTATTTAGATTGCGTTCTTACACTAATGGATAGGCAATTTCATGACGAACATTATTGTACAAATATTTTTTTAAAACGACCAAAACAAAAATTTTATTCAACAATCTGAGCGTATTCCCCATCATTTCTCTTGCCCGAGCTATTGAGATTCAGTATACCACAAGCTCTCGAAGGGGGAACCCGTGTCGTTCGTCATCGCGCTGTCCGCTAGCATAGCGGGCGGCGCGTGAGCGAGAAAGCATCTGCTTGCTCGTTCACGCACCGCATGTCGCATAGAGTATAATACTATCATAGAGTGTCTCTGTTATTGGTGTTCATTTTGATGTTCGTTTTTTTAACCGATTTCAAAAGGGAGGAGGTTATATGTTTTTTTATGTTTGTTTGCGGTTAACTTTACTATAATATAAATAATAGGGTATTTGACTAAAAAAAACTAATTAGTCCGTCATTCAGATTATAGAAAAATATTGGATAGGTTTATTATATACGTTTTACATTTCGTATATTTTGTTATATCAAATCAATAAAAATTGACAAATATAAAAGGCATCAAAGATCAGGAGTGATGGCTGGTGACGTCACTGGCCGCTAAAAAGTGTAGCGTGCAGTGACGTCACACGACTTTTCAAAGCACTGTGTCGTCTTCATTTTTTGTTTATATGAAAAAAGAAAAAAATATGTGTCTAGTATTTTTTGGGTAGGCCCCCGACAAGGTAGACCGACGACCTGGTGAAGGTCGCGGTAAACCGCTGGATGCGGGAGGCGCAGGATCGGTCGTCGTGGAGAACCTTGGGGGAGGCCTATATCCAGCAGTGGACGTCTTTCGGCTGAAATGATGATGATGATGAGTATTTTTTGGAAATCTGACTGACGGACTAATTAGGTTTTTTTAGTCAAATACCCTATTGCATAAGTTGATAAAAAATGCTATGCAATAGCTTTACCGTGGCAATTGTACGTGCAGTGCTTCGTGTTTTTTTTTTTATTAGAAAGATTATATCTTCAAGGTAGTCTCATGTTAAGGAAATTAGGGTCTGATGATGGAAGACTAAGGAAACCTAGGAGAAATTTAAAAAATCATAGGGGCGCCTAGGGCATTTCTATGTTTTTTTTCATTAAGTGTTTTAACGCACTACAATTTAGTAAAGTTCGGAGTTGATGATGGAGCCGGGAGACAGCCGAGGGATCTCCTTAACGATTCACATCAGCTGCCTCGTGTTTGTGCTTAATAAATTTATATTGATAAGAACTTTACACCTAAATGAGTTGTGACTGTCATTAAAGCTCTGATGATGAAGACAAAGGCCAGTTAAGGGAACTCCTCAAAGGTTTACAATAGTTACCTTGTGTTTGGACTTAATTCATTTATATTGATGAAAACTTTACACCCATATAGGGTTAAATGAAGGTCTGCAATAGATCTGATGATGAAGACCATAGACAGTCGAGGGAATTCCTCAACAATTTACAACACTGTACTTTAACATAGTACAAACACTACCTACTCGTCATGCTTATGCAAAAATCAATTAAAATCAAGGGACTGAATTTAAGTTGTGTTATTTCATTGCGTTATTTCTAGAAATGCTCATACTTTCATTGTGGTCTTATAGGAATTAAAGCAAACGAAATACGTCGTTTGCTTGCAGGCCTTTGGTCCCGATATTGTATTAGTCAGATGTTTATTATTATTCTGCAAAAGGAAGCTTTGTGTAAATAATATTATAGTATATGTATTTGTTTTCTTATACGTTATAGTTTTATTTTTTACCATTTACGTATTTGTTTTATTAAATGGGAATAATAATATAATTTCAGTCTTGCCTGAGCCCAAAAAAAAACATCAAATCTTTTTTTTATGTAGGTTTCCTGTCTGCCGAAATTTATTTGACCCTGATCTGAGGGCACGGGAGTGCCCTCGCCAAGTCGAGCGCGAAGCAAACACTGCCGTACCATCTTTACCCGAACCATTTCGCTGCATTTTCAGGTCCCTTATTAAGAACCTCTGGATAGCACCAGAATGCTGAAATTTTGGTCATCCAGTAAGCTGTATTAACACACTTCAAATCTAAAATTTCAAGTCTGTAGCTCATCCAGTTCTGAAGTTAAGCGAAAGTAAATTTCCGTGTTTTCGACACTCACTCACTCATGATCATCAAAATAGAAGTAGTACTTCCCATAAACTCAGAGGGCTGAAATTTGGTACACAGCCAGGGTTTAATGGTCACATAAAGGGAAAAATATAAAAACTAGAATAATCGAAGATCTGAAGTACCTGGTGACCTTGATTAGAAAGCAGAAGAGCCCCACCAAACTAGTAGAGATTAACGTACCACTGTCAATAAAATATTCCACTTGGTGGGCCGCTTCATCAACTGACTTCAAAAAAAGGAGCGGGTTCTCAATTCGTCGTAATCTTTTTTTTTTATGTAGGTGTGTTCACCGATTACCCTAAGACGCCTGGATCGATTTTCAAATTTCTTTTTGTTTGAAAGGGGTCTTAAGGGGTCACTTTCCAGGTGGTCCAATAGTTACCAGGTCAGGATCTGATGATGGAAGATCAGAGAAATCAAGGGTAACTTTCAAAAATCGTAGGGGTGACTAGTGCATTTCTAAGTATTTTCAATAAGTATTAGAAAACACTACAATTTAATAAAGGTACGGAGTAGATCTGATGATGAAGCTGGGATACAGTCGTGAGAACTCCTCAACGATTCACAGCAGCTACCTTGTGTTTTTGTTTGATTAATTTGTATTGATGAGAACTTTACACCTCGATGGGATGTGACTGCCATAAAGGCTCTGATGATGAAGACAAAGTTCAGTCCCGCGTACTCCTCAACGGTTTACAGTAGTTACTTTGTGTTTGGACTTATAGCATTTATATTCATGAGGACTTTGCACCCATATGGGTTATAATGAAGGTCTGAAGTAGATTTGATGATGAAGTCGAGAGACAAACGAAGGAAGTCCTCAGCGATTCATAACAGCTACCTTGTGTTTGTGCCTGATTAATTTGTATTGATAAGAGCTTTATACCTAGATAAATTGAGATTGTCATTAGAGATCTTATGACGAAGACGAAAGGCAGTTAGGGGATTCCCAACGTTTTACAGTAGCTACTTTGTGTTTGGAATTAATTCATTTATATTGATGAGAACTTTGCACCTATATGGCCTAAAATTATGGTCTGCAGTAACCTTTGAATTAGATCAGAAGGAAGAAATGTTCGTCGTTCAGTAATCTATAATCAAATCTACTATTGCTACATAAAAAAAAAAATGATTGTCATTGCAAAAACCCAGCGTAGTGGGACACATTTATCTTCTAATTTAATCTAGCTTAGAGCGCCCCACTGCTGGAAATGCCTCCCCTTCTGCTTTGATAAAAACTGTGGATAAGACTAGACTGGCTTTTATACTTTTTAGTTTACACGAAGAAATAGTCGAACGATTACTAACTACTACTAACTTTTCAACTCGAACATAAACATTACACAAATGAAATGAACAAATTACCCTAAAATAAATTTCACTCAAAATTTGGTCAAAATATTATAATCCACTAGCTTTAGGTAGGTTATATCGCTTTTTCGATTTTCCTTGGGAATATCGATTCTTCCGGGATAAAAACTGCCCTATTATTTAATCCGGACTTCTATCTTTGTGTCTACAAAATTTCAAAGAAATCGGTTCAGTAGTTACGGCGTGAAAGCGGAACAGACACACTTTTCTTTTTTTTCATAAATATAGAGAAATTGGATGCATTTTTGACATATTGAGACAGAAATCAGGAATATATAATCCGCCAAAAATATTCCCACTCCTAGGACACATGCCTCCTCTCGATGAGATAGAGTGGGCCGTAATCTACGTGTAGATTACAGGCCACACAGGCCTTTTTCAGGTCAGGTCATTCACAGTTGTGATGCGATTTATGCCGGGTACGATGCGTGAAATGTTGTTGTTTCGGGATTTTGGTCATGGAGGGTCTCAAGATCAATCTCCCTTTGGCGCAGCATCGTTGGTCGTGTTGTTGGGTTTAACATTACACCACCTCGCTCAACTGCCGTCTTCCTTCCTATTCACTCAGTTTTTTTGAGTGAACAGGCTCTTAATAAACTAGCGCGCTTTACCATCAATGATTGCATCACTGCTTGCCATCAGGCGGGATTGCAGTTAAGCACTAGTTTATAATTATTAAAATAAATAAAATTCCAATCTTTTGTAATGATTTTTATTAAACAATGATCTTACGTTGTATATTAGACCGCTGTATGATTCTACGTTTCTTGAGATATCAAAAAGAACCAAAGTAGGATTGACAACTCAATCAGACAGAGATATACTGTAGGCAGTATTATATTATACCGATTGATACCTCTGCTCTCGCATTTTAATGAAGGAATGTTTAATGGAAATATGTAACACAATGTTTAAGGGACGTACCAGAAGGTACTGTTTGTTTACTAGCGTCGAGAAATATGTGTATGCATAATACTATATTCAAAGCAGTCCCGCAATCCAAGATAAAGTTAATTGCTAAAAATTTCTTGGATTGTTCAAGATGTATGATAACAAAAGCCCGGGCTTGTTAACAAAAATATGAGGATGATGCGACGATGACTGCTGGACTGGAAGAAACTATAATCATTGAACAGGGAGCTAAAGTAATGCTTAAGAGAAACATTGATGTTTTGTTTAGTTAATGATTCGACAGGCTAGTACAAAAAGTGAGGTGGGACCCAGAAGACCAAATAAAGCCTAAACAATTGTTAGTAAAATTTGCTTATAATTTGATTCACGAATTATTACTTATTATGTAAGTTATAATTTGAGATCATACCCCGGGCATGCTTGTACAGACAACAATTCCCAATCTGTGTGGCGTTATGGCGTATGACCTAACATTTCACAAGAGTCAAGTTAGAACTTGACTCTAAAAAACGGACATTGGCACCTCCATATTCTCTCGTGGCCAAGCTTATATGGCGCTTTCACGAGTAAACAATTTTCATTGGGCGCACCTCATATTGATTGAAGAAGTAAACATAAATGTTGACTTCAAGATTATAAAAACTCAAGCTTCAGCGATCACTGAATACAACCACGCACGCCACGCGAATGGGCAATACATAAAATTATTGCTACTGTACAAGAATCAGAACCGGAAAAAAGAAAAGGAAGATTTGTAATAACTACTTCTAAAAAGAAAAAAAAAGTGTTAAACAATAAAATCAATATAATACGCTTCTACAAAAAGAAGTGAAATCCAACCAAAAACATTCTGTAAAAAAATGCCAAGCCTCGCTGGAGCTGCTGGTTTATCTCTAAAAAGTAATGAAATCTAGACAAAGCCGTGCCAAGTTAAAGGTTCCTAATTGCGATTTCTTCAATATTATTATAGTTAATATTGTGTGACTTGGCCGTTGAAGGGTATACCAGGCTACAAATTCAGGTGCTCCATGACACCATTGCACCAATCTGTCGCCAGAACCGCTACCCATTGACGATGGAAAATTGCCACTTGGAAAACGTTGATTCAATAACCAGGGCTTGATAAAGTTGCGCATTTCAAAAATACTTATGTATAGACGAGCCGGAAACGAACAGCAAAAAAGTCATTTCCAGTACAGATGGACTAATCATTCATAGAAATCCGTCTGTACGTCTATTTTATATTAGATAGGTGGTCGATTTGACTCTCTAAAAGGAACAGAAGTCATCATTGTCAATGATTAATACATGTGTTGCACAATGTCTTAAGTCCAATTACAAATACCAGTATGGGCTATTATTCTCACATAACAAACATAGGTAGTTATAACAGATATAACATTACGTGTTCACAAAATCGTACTAACGTATAATGTTCAACGGGCAAGTCACACAATATTAACTATAATAATATTGAAGAAATCGCAATAAGGAACCTTTAACTTGGCACGGCTTTGTCTAGATTTCATTACTTTTTAGAGATAAACCAGCAGCTCCAGCGAGGCTTGGCATTTTTTTACAGAATGTTTTTGGTTGGATTACGTTTTCCCTTAAAATAATGAATAATGATAAATTAACCTTTATTATATTATTTTTCTATCCCTTTAACCATCTGACTTAGCTAACTTTCAATCTACAAAACTAACTTTTAACCCTGAAGTTACAGTCATAACATATTTAGTTGTAAAGGTCTAATCAATACAAATTAAGTAAGCCCAAACACATGACAGTTGCTTCCGATGTGGATTCCCTTGATTCTCTGTCATCTCCATCATCAGGTCAGGCCCAAATCTTCACGGTTTTATAGTATGATCCGATATAAATACGAGTATCAAGTTTTCACCCAAAGCGTGCCTACAATTTTCGATAATTGGCCTAAATTTCTTAGAATTTCCATTATCGACACTGACGTGGTAACAATGAGATTACATAGGCAGCATACTCATTCATATAAAAAAGAATGGTCAAAATCGGTTCATTAACGATAAAGTTATCAGCGAGCACACATACATCGAATTGAGAACCACACTTTTGTCGGTTAAAAAATAAAATACGCAAATTTTTATATTGAAGTATCGTCAACATTTGTTTCAGTCTATAATAACCAAAAGTATTTGGGCGCACCAATAAACAAAAATAAAAGTGCCATGTCTGTTACTTCTGTGGTCTATGAATTTAACTTGTAATTTGCAAGTACTTCGTCCGCCAGACGGCGCTAGTAATATTTTACGAAGTATTGTAGAGGTGGGGCGCGGTGAAGAGGGACCAAATGCTCAAGGTCATTTGGTGAGGGTACGGCCTTAAGTAAAAGACGCTCAAGTGACTCACGACTGGCCGCCGCGTGGCCAGTGGTGAGTCACCGTTTTTGTTCGTGGCAATGGGCGCCCACTTACCACGCTACAAGCGATGCAGACGCGGCGGGCTGCACGTAGTGCATGCCGGCACCGCTCACGCCCGGCGCCGCGCCCACGTGGACCAACAACTGCAGCGCAGCGACCGACACGCACGCGGCACTGCCGTCGCTGCACACGGCCCACATGCATCGCTCGCTATTAAATAAAACTGCCGTGGTTACTGAGCACTGCGACCGACGTGCCCCACTAACACTATACATTGGCTCACCTCTCGTGAAGCACGAGCCCGACGAGCGGCGCAGCAAGCCGGCACAGGTGCTCGGGTGGCGTGCAGCCAGCTCGCACCGCAGCCTCGTCAGGCTCGGGAGCGTCCTGCTGGGGAGCATCCTGCAAGGGCGCGGCGCGGCGCATGCGATGACGCCGCACGCGCTCCGCCAGCCCGCCACCTGCCAGCGCCACCAAGGGCGGGGGACGCGGCGCCAACACCTGCCACGAATTTAAGCAGCAGCCCGCACCAGCCACCAGCAGGCGCGTGTCTTGCTCTAGCCCGGACTGCGCTGTCAACGCGTGCCTGCGGGGAGGCGTCCGGTGAGCACGTGAGTGCAGGGAGGGGGCGGGTGAGCGCGTGCATACGGATAAGGGACGGGTAAGCGAAGCAGCGCGTGCACGCAGGGAGGTGACGATTGAGCACGTGCCTGCGGGTGAGCGGGGAAGCGCGTGCCTGAGGGAGGAGGCGGCAAGCGAGTGGGGATGCGGTTGGAGTGCTGCTCACGTCAGGTGGGCGCCGTCTTCGTTGTAAATCCTCAGTAACGGCGACGTCACCCCTGCATATTCAGATTCCGTCTCCTGTATGCAAGATTTGCATGAATATGAAGTACAAACCTAGTGGGTGACTTGTAATTTGAAATATACCTTTCAGCACGTGCAGGTTTGACCTTCTTGCAACAACTAAGCAAACACAATACAAGTTTTTGTTTTACTAATGATAAGTCCAGCTGGTAGAGAATCCCTAAGGCAGTAAGTGCGCCTCTGTGCATTTCATGTGCGACGCCCCCCGGGTGCAAATCCGTGCGAAGCCAGGACGAGTCGCTAGTTTTTTTTTTATATACAGGCTGTTAGGGTAAACACCGTTAACCTTGAAACCAGTGGTTTGGTTTCACTAGCAGAACGTAAATTCAATGCATATATTTTTTTTTAAAGTAGAATCTCCATTTATCCACAATTAATTCACCCTAACATCCCGGCGGTCATCATCGCCGCGCGGCACCTCTCCCACACGGTACCCTCAGTGTCAGTCAGATCGATCGCACGTGTACGCTATATAGCAAACGCCGCCCTCGTGTGTTGTTAGTGGTGTGTAGTAATTGTGTCATACATAATCGTACAGTGTTCAAAATGAATGAATGAATGTGTGTAAAATGAATGGCTCGGCTTTACGCCGTGGCTGGTGATAACCTGAACGAGGCCCGAAGAATGTACATAGAGTTTTTCCCTCGACAGCCTGTGCCAAACCAGCAGTGTCAGCAGCGCTAGTTGACCTTATGGAACGCATACTGGATTTATTCGTGGAGAACTCAGAGGAGAGTACAAGGCGGGCCGTTCGTTTTTCATCGTTTTTAGGGTTCCGTACCTCAAAAGGAAAAAACGGAACCCTTATAGGATCACTTTGTTGTCCGTCTGTCTGTCTGTCTGTCTGTCTGTCTGTCTGTCTGTCTGTCTGTCTGTCTGTCTGTCTGTCTGTCTGTCACCACCCTTTATCTCAAGAACGCGTGGACGTATCAAGCTGAAATTCACATGAAATACTCGGTCTATTGTCCCTTTAAGCTGTGAAAATATCAAACTTCTAAGCCAAGCCAATCAAAAGATACAGCCGATTATGTTGATATTTTCAACAAATTTTCGACACTCGCAAAGGAATCAAAACCTACAGGATACTTCCCGTAAACTCAGAATCTTGAAAATTGGCATGAAGCATTGTCATATAATGCAAATATAGGAAAAATTGCGAAAATCACATTTTTTAGTTATATAATATAATAAACATATTTTAATAAAATGGAACTTACTACCTTATTTCTCACGAACGAATAAAGTTATCAAATTGAAATTTATACCAAATACCTAGGTCTATTGTCCCTTTAAGCTGAGAAAATATCAAACTTCTAAGCTAAGCCAATCAAAAGATACAGCCGATATGTCGATATTTTCAACAAATTTTCGTCACTCGCAAAGGAATCAAAACCTACAGGATACTTCCCGTAAACTCAGAATCTTGAAATTTGGCATGAAGGATTGACATATAATGCAAATATAGGAAAAATTGCGAAAATCAAATTTTTTTAGTTATGTAATATAATAAACATATTTTAATAAAATGAAACTTACTACCTTATTTCTCACGAACTAATAAAGGTATCAAATTGAAATTTATACCAAATACCTAGGTCTATTGTCCCTTTAAGTACGACTGGACCTAACTTCGGAATGTTTTTCTATGAATTATTTATATTTCGTCTGCAATTCAAATTTAAAAAAAAAATCTTAGTTCTAGAAAATTTTCCATTATTGTAATAAGCGCCCTCTATTGTTGTGTAGTTTTACTATTTTCTTGTAGAGATGTAGTAATGTTGTTTATCGATTTAGTTATCGATAATACTTATTAAGATGAATACATTTTGTTGTATTTTATTGACATTTAAAATATAGCTAAATAAACTTAAAATATTACTATATTTCAAGTTTATTTATTATTAACTCTATTTAAACATAATCATATCATATTAATAAACAAAATTGAATGAACAATTACTATTCATTTATCTAGGTTTTTGTTATTTTTGGTTTCCGAATAAAAATAATGTCATAGGGAAAAAGTGGATACGATTTGTCCAGATAGACCGTAGAGAAGAAAATTGGCTTCCGTCTCATTCGTCGAAATTATGCTCAATGCATTTTAAAAGAGAAGTTATCTACTTTGGAAAGACTTGTCGATCAATTGAAAAAAAAAAAGAATCGGTACCTTGTATTAGAAATGAAATAGTAAGTTATTAATTTCAGTACTTTTCTACTTAACCGTAAAAATTGGAATAAAATTTACGGTTAAGTGGATAAGTACATAGATTACATAACTTATTTATAATGAAATATATTCATAAAATATCTAGGTACGTATATGTAGTACAATGATTGCGAGCTACTTTGTGATTTTGAGGATTCCGTACCTAAAAAGTAAAACGAACCCTTTTCATGAGACTTCTCTGTTCGTCGGTCCGTCTGTCACCAGGCTGTATCTCATAAACCGTAATAGCGAGATAGTTGTAATTTCCAGAGATTGTGTTAGTATTTCTGTTGCCGCTATAACAACAAGTACTAAGAATAAAAATAATAAAATATTTAAGGGGGCTCCCATACAACAAACGTGAATTTTTGCGGTTTTTTGCCGTTATTAATATGGAGCAAAAAACGGCAAAAATTCACGTTTAATTTTATTATTTTATTAAGCTTATTAATATTCACATTACAAATAAATAATTAAAATAAAATAAATACTGAAGGCGGGCTCCCATACAATAACCGTGATTTTTTTGCCGTTTTTAAAGATAATGGCGTACGAATCTTGTAAAGGTCTTGCTCCAGCAGACTACCATTTTTGTCGTGATTTGGACAATTATCTACGTGACAAGAAGTTTTCTTCCCAGGAGGCAGTTCTGCTTTCACACAGTTTGTGCAGTCTAGATCCTCAGAGTTCTATCACAAAGGCATAAACGACCTTCCTATATATTGATTATAAATGAATTATTTAAAAATTCAAAAATAAGCAATTATTTACATTTTCAGTACTAATCGGCAATTTTAAACTTTAACGCCTATTATATTAAAAGAATTATATAAATAAGAAACTTGTGAACTTGAAATTACCCATAATTATTCTGCTTCCTGCTTTTTTGTTTCAAGCTATCATAATGCGAAAAAACATCGTCGTAGTAACTTCTTTGAATATTATCGATAACTTTATATCGAAATGATACAAACCCTACCACAGTTTTTTGCATTGCCATTTAAAAATATTTGCAAACAAACGTGTAAAAAGGATAATTTTGCTAAAAACGAAATGCAAACGAAAATTGCAAAACAAAATGCGCTTTATGGCCTAAAAGGTCTATTACACTCAAAAATCGCAATAAACTGAGCGTTAAAATAATTCATAAGCATAAAACATCTAAAATGCCAATAGACGGTGTCACGGTAAATGAATAGTAGCGAATAAAATTCTAAAACAGTTTTTGTTTGTACAAGACAAGTTTCACTTAATTTATTTACTTTTCAATATTTATTTACCCGATTTGAACTATACTAGGGTATTAAATCGGATCTGGCAACATAGACCACACTGGCCACCTACCGAGCAATAGCTGAATATATTTTATATAAACTTATTTCATTTTTACTATTTGATGTCTCCAATTGTCGATCTAATTTTGCTATATTGTACTAGATGGCGGAACTGAGCCATGGGATCACAGTTTTTCTATGCCATTTTGACACATCTCTATATATCTTAAATCTCTTTGCCTACAAGGTACTTTTTTTTTTTTTTTTTTAGGATGGGAAATCATCAAATGACTTCTTCCGCTCTGGGCGGAGCGGAAGGGCGTGTCAGACTTTTACTGACTAAAACCCACCCGTGTTTCTTCACTTGCCTGTGGGACGGCCAGGGCCACGGTTTCTTGTTTAACCAACCCGCAACCCTGACCCAGGAGGCATCGGTCTTCGTGGACCCCGTCACGATGTGCTGACAACTCTTTGAGGCGCGCGTGAAACACGACGCGCCGTCGACTCGGGCCTGGTCCTTACCGGGCGGCGAGCTGCCCATTGCTCACCGCCCGCAGGCCCGCGCCTACGGTGGCTGGGAGTTTGGTGTCATCTCCCGACCAGGGCGTCTCCTGCGGTGGCTAGTGGCGTGAGGGCGCTGGGATTCCCGTTGCCTCACGCGCTCCGCCTCCTCCTTTGCCAGCATTACTGCTTCGCAGAAGGAGGTGACGGCCTGCCATGCACTCTCGCTCCGGACCATGGCCTGGACCAGGGTCGGACGCGAGAGATCACCGCCGATCGCCGCTACGAGGACACGGCGGTGCTCTACCCAAGCCGGGCAGACCTCCACCGTATGCTCCACCGTGTCCTCAGGGCGATCCACACAATGGTGACACCCTGGCGTTTCCTCCCGCCTTATACGGAACAGGAACCTCCCGAAACAACCGTGTCCGGTGAGGACCTGCGCCAGGCGGAAGGTGAGGGCGCCGTGGCGCCTCTCTAGCCACTCCTCAAAGAGGGGACTTACCGCCGCTATTGTGGCGTGCCCAGCACTGGGTTGCGACAATCGCACTCTCCTTGTTGCCATGAGATCCCGCCGGAGCTCTTTCCGCCGTACCGCAATATCTCGCGGCAGCGGAGTTATGCCCCGGCGTTTTGCCTCCTCTCGCCACTCCCACATGTGGGCGAGGACTTTGGCCTCCAGATCCCATGGCGCCAATCCGGCAAGAAGGCTCGCCGCCTCAGCGGAGACCGTACGGTATCCCCGTATCAACCGAACGGCCATGACCCTCTGGGACGCGGTCAGGCACCGGGCTGGTCGCTTCCTTAGCGACCGCGCCCACACCGGTGCCCCGTAAAGGGCCATGGACCGCACGGCCCCCGCATAGAGCCTCCGGCAGGAGGCGTTTGGTCCCCCTAGATTGGGGAGGAGCCGCCTTAGGGCAGCCCCGGCCCGTTCCAGTCTGGGTGCCAAACGTCGGAAGTGCTCCTCGAAGTTCCACCGGCTGTCGAGGACGAGTCCCAGGTACTTCATCGTCGACCCGACGCCGATGTGAACCCCTCGCCTACAAGGTACTTCCCGTGACCTCAGAATCTTGAAATTCGGCACGAAGCAACGTTATATTATAGTACAGACAGATAACGGAAAAATTGTGAAAATGATAAATTTGAAGTTACATAAAATATTATTTTTGCTTACATGACATAAAATATTTTTTTAATAATTATAAACTTACTACCTACCCTTTCTCACATGAACGCGTAGAAATATTAAAGTTGAAATTCATATCAAACACTTCTTAAATCTAATTGCCTCTAAACTGTGAAAAACTCTAAATCAATGCTAGTATTATAACTGCGAAAATAATTATGTCTGTCTGTTACGCTTTCCCGCCTAAACCTCTCAACCGATTTTGATGAAGTTTGGCACAGACAATCTTTAGACCCTGAGAAAGAACATAGGCTACCTTTTATCCCGGAAAAATTTGATGTTCCCGAGGGGAATTTAAACAGCGCGATATAACCTAACTCCACGCGGGCGAAGCCGCTGCCGGAAAGCTAGTAGGTACGTCATAAATTGTAAACCGCTACGTTTGTACAGCGGAACCCTCGGTGTGCGAGTCCGACTCGCATTTGGCCGGTTTTTTGTTTGAGGTTAATGTAAGTGTACTTAATTCAATCAGCGTAGATATTCAATTGGTGTAAATTTAACAAGTAATTTTTAATTAAACTGTAGATAAAAATGTGATTAACTTTTAAATACGCTAAAAATACCTACCCAGCTGTTGTTTCACGCAACACAGGGTAGGTAGCCTGTCCTAAGCCAGGAAAAGTATGAAGAAAAGGTTATGTCATCATCATCATCTTAGCGTTTATCCTGGTTGCATCCGCGGCTTTCGCGTTGGAGCCCGGGATCCGCTTTCTTGCTCGATTTTCTCCATTTCGCGGGAGTTCCTGATACGGTCCTTCCACGTAACTCCACACATCCACCGCAGCATATTCATCTCCGTGACACGCAGCTCCTGCTTGTGTCGCTCAAGCACAGGCCACGACTCACTGCCATACAGGAGAACAGGTCTAATGATGGTCTTATAGACCTGCCCCTTAAGCTTAACCGGCATTTTGGGGTCACAAATAACACCTCCTCCTCACCTCACTCCATTTTGTTCAAGCTGCGGAAATACGTGCCCTGATGTCGCAATCAATGACGCCGGACGCATGGAGTACAGACCCCAAGTATTTAAACTGGTCTGTGCACTCGACCATGTCACCGCCTGCGCACAGACATGGGGTCTGTCGTGTTGCTAGTCATATACACGGTCTTCGCCACATTGAGTTTCAGAACTCCGTTCTCAAACGAGTCCTTCCACACATTTATACGCCGCACCAACCGATCCCCATTCGCGTCTGCCAGCACGATATCGTCAGCATACATAGGCAACCAAGGAGGTTGCTCATGTGAAAGCCTGATGCTATCCGACAAGACGTCTAATATCACGTTGAATAGAAACAGACTAAGGACGGAACCTTGGTGGACTCTGACGGTGACGGGGAAGGGTTTAGTGTCACCAACAGCAGTCCTAACAACGGAATCGGAATTGAGGTACATGTCTCGAATTATGTCAACATAGGCTTCTGGCCCCTTTGGACCTCAGTGCCCACCAGATCACCCCCCGAGGGACACAGTCGAAGGCCTTCTCCTTCTATCAAGAAAGAGCATATGCAGAGACGTGTTCTTCGATCTGTATCTCTCCATGGCGATCCTTAGTGCGAAGATAGGATGGTTCCGTACCCTGAACGAAACCCATATTGACACTCCGAGACAGCACACTCCTGCCGGATCCGTGAGTCTATAATCATCTCAAAGATCTTCATGGTGTGGGACATGACCTCTATACTGCGATAGTGGCCACACTCCTGTACCGAGCCCTTGCCTTTGAAGACTGGAGTAATAATACTCAGTCTTGGGATAAAACCCGCCACACTGTTCCCAACCCACTGCAACTCCTGAAAGCCAGAATCAACAGTGGAGACCGCCAGAAAAACGCCGAGCAATGAAGCTCGACGAGTCCCGGAGAAACGTTTCAACTGTCTTGGGTCCCGCAACGAAATTAATCAGAAAAGAATAGCGGAGGAGTAAGAAAAAAGATATTTTTTCCACTTCCCTCCATAATAAGCAGGAGACAGAATAGAACTAGGCCAATCGGCACAAAGGGACATTATTGCAACTGGGAGAAGCCCAGATTGCCAAGCACCACGGAATAACATTTGATCAAGTTAATGGGTCCTAAGTAGGTATTTGCTGTTACAATTGATTCCAATAATAGGTATGGCAAAAGCGCCTGAACGCACGGAAATTAGTTCTAGTTTCAACAAGGTCCGTATAATAAACAACTCCGGATGTAACTTGTACACTATCCAACATAATATTGCGTTCATTCTGCCAAAGAATAAGTACACTCCCACAAGATGTGATGTGCGGTCTGTTCAAATTCACAGTTCGATGTAGAACACTGACACAAAGGCGAAGGAACAAGTTTAACAGAATACAGTTTACTTTTAAAGTTGCCGTGACCTGTGAGAAATTGGGCAACGCAGTGGTCAACCTCCAGCCATGTCTTAGCCAGCCGATCGCCAACGGATGGAAAGAACAGATGGAGGTTGGATGGAGGCCCTTAATGGAATTATCCCACCTACTTTGCCATTCGGATAAGAGGTCCTCCCAGACGTCAATAATACTCAGTCTCCATTGGCTCGGAATTTTGCCATTCAGGAGCACGCGGTTCAAAAAGCTAGCTAACATGCTCATACCGCGAGGACCCATCGCCTTCCAGGCCTCAATAGGGACTCCGTCAGCTCTGACAGCTTTCCGATTCGCCATGCGACGAAGAGCCGTATGGACTTTCTCAGGCGTTATCGGGGGCACTAATCCAAGATTTGGAGGAAGTTCCGGTGTCTGCGCCTCTTGGTGCTGCTTGTTCAGCAGCTCGTGGAAGTACGAGCGCCATCTCTCCTTCACCGCGAGGTCTTCTTATAGTAGGTTGCCAACAGGGTCTTTTACACAGCGGCACTTGGAATATATCCTGTGCCACCTTTGACCCTGGAACGTGCCAACTTGTAAAGGAGCTTATGCACAGGTTATGTGTATTGTGTTTTTATCGGAATGTAGTTAGTTAAAACGGACGGCTAGTGCAGCAGGTCATCGCCCTTTGCACTGATGACGCAACACGGGCGTAATGTATCTATGAATTGTTGGCCGGTTTAGGACAGAAACTTTTAAAAAAATTTGAAGGAAAAATCATTTGTTTATTTTTAAATTCAGATAAACATTTTTATAATTAAGTCTAAACTATCTAAGTAAGTCTAAGCTACCTATGGTTTTAGTGACAAAGATGTTTACTCCTACAACCTGTATGTATTATATAATATTTGTGTATTTGTTAGTATTATGTGTTTACGTTAGTGTTGTTAATGTTTGGTTTAGGGACCGCCTTCTGCGGTATAAGCCTCCTCCAAACTTTGTTACATTTCTTGTATATACCTATAGGGTGGTTAAATTTTAAGGGCCGATGTTGAATGTGAACTGCACCTAAACCTCAAGATTTTTTCTGCATTTCATTTGAAATTTCTGAATTTCAGACTAACTCAATTTGAATTATGGAAAGATACACAATGCAACGTGTTAAAGTTATTTAGGCTTACTATGAAAATGGACATTCAAATCAAAGTGCAGTTCGTGATTTTTTCGGTCAATTTAATCGTCCAAATGTGCGTACAATTGGAAAAATCGTGCAAACATTTGAGTAAACCGGGTCTGTAGGAGATTCGAGTAAACCGGGTCTGTAGGAGATTCGAGTAAACCGGGTCTGTAGGAGATTCGAGTAAACCGGGTCTGTAGGAGATTCGAGTAAACCGGGACTGTAGGAGATTTGAGTAAACCGGGTCTGTAGGAGATTTGAGTAAACCGGGTCTGTAGGAGATTCGAGTAAACCGGGTCTGTAGGAGATTTGAGTAAACCGGGTCTGTAGGAGATTCGAGTAAACCGGGTCTGTAGGAGATTCGAGTAAACCGGGACTGTAGGAGATTTGAGTAAACCGGGTCTGTAGGACATTTGAAAACACCAGTGCATGCTCGTACAACTCGTACTGCAGAACATATTGCTGCTGTTCGCGATAGTTAGGCTGAAGAGCCGTCCACATCAATGGTGAAATGGTGTTTGCTATCGTGAGATGATGTCGAACTTTCTATGGCCAAAATTGGAAGTTATGGATGTGGACGATATATGTGGTTTCAACAGGACGGTGCCACTTGCCACACAGCTAACGAAACAATGCCTCTTTTGCGCTACAAATTCAATGGGCGTGTTATCTCACGTGATAGCGATGTCAATTGGCCGCCAGATCATGTGATTTGACACCGTTGGACTTCTTTCTTTAAGGTTATTTGAAATAAATTGTATATGTCGATAAGTCAGCAACAATTCAACAAGTAAAAGATGAGATAATTCGGCACATTAACGTAGAACCTCAATTATGCCTCAGAGTCATCGAAAATTTGGATCATCGAATGGAGATGTGCCGCCGAGCTCCCGGCGGTCATTTGGACGAAATCTTTTCAACATTGAAAGATACCATGTTATCATAATAAAATGTAATTACAATAATTTCCTAAATAATTTGTGTTTTATTCAAAATGAACATCGGCCTTCAACTGTAACCACCCGGTACAACGTTAATATTTGTTTATACGAAACTAAATAATTTGTGTTTTATTCAAAATGAACATCGGCCTTCAACTGTAAGCACCCGGTACAACGTTAATATTTGTTTATACGAAACTAAATAATTTGTGTTTTATTCAAAATGAACATCGGCCTTCAACTGTAACCACCCGGTACAACGTTAATATTTGTTTATACGAAACTAAATAATTTGTGTTTTATTCAAAATGAACATCGGCCTTCAACTGTAACCACCCGGTACAACGTTAATATTTGTTTATACGAAACTAAATAATTTGTGTTTTATTCAAAATGAACATCGGCCTTCAACTGTAACCACCCGGTACAACGTTAATATTTGTTTATACGAAACTAAATAATTTGTGTTTTATTCAAAATGAACATCGGCCTTCAACTGTAAGCACCCGGTACAACGTTAATATTTGTTTATACGAAACTAAATAATTTGTGTTTTATTCAAAATGAACATCGGCCTTCAACTGTAAGCACCCGGTACAACGTTAATATTTGTTTATACGAAACTAAATAATTTGTGTTTTATTCAAAATGAACATCGGCCTTCAACTGTAACCACCCGGTACAACGTTAATATTTGTTTATACGAAACTAAATAATTTGTGTTTTATTCAAAATGAACATCGGCCTTCAACTGTAACCACCCGGTACAACGTTAATATTTGTTTATACGAAACTAAATAATTTGTGTTTTATTCAAAATGAACATCGGCCTTCAACTGTAACCACCCGGTACAACGTTAATATTTGTTTATACGAAACTAAATAATTTGTGTTTTATTCAAAATGAACATCGGCCTTCAACTGTAACCACCCGGTACAACGTTAATATTTGTTTATACGAAACTAAATAATTTGTGTTTTATTCAAAATGAACATCGGCCTTCAACTGTAACCGGTACAACGTTAATATTTGTTTATACGAAACTAAATAACGCAGGTTTTATTCAAATGAACATCGGCCTTCAACTGTAACCACCCGGTACAACGTTAATATTTGTTTATACGAAACTAAATAATTTGTGTTTTATTCAAAATGAACATCGGCCTTCAACTGTAACCACCCGGTACAACGTTAATATTTGTTTATACGAAACTAAGAAGTTTTATTCAAAAATGAACATCGGCCTTCAACTGTAACCACCCGGTACAACGTTAATATTTGTTTATACGAAACTAAATAATTTGTGTTTTGCCCAAATGAACATCGGCCTTCAACTGTAACCACCCGGTACAACGTTAATATTTGTTTATACGAAACTAAATAATTTGTGTTTTATTCAAATGTACCGAACATCATTCTCAACTGTAACCACCCGGTACAACGTTAATATTTATTTATACGAAACTAAATAATTTGTGTTTTATTCAAAATGAACATCGGCCTTCAACTGTAACCACCTGCACAACGTTAATATTTGTTTATACGAAACTAAATAATTTGTGTTTTATTCAAATGAACATCGGCCTTCAACTGTAACCACCTCGGTACAACGTTAATATTTGTTTATACGAAACTAAATAATTTGTGTTTATTCAAAATGAACATCGGCCTTCAACTGTAACCACCTGGTACAACGTTATTTGTTTATACGAAACTAAATAATTTGTGTTTTATTCAAAATGAACATCGGCCTTCAACTGTAACCACCGCTGGTACAACGTTAATATTTGCTTATACGAAACTAAATAATTTGTGTTTTATTCAAAATGAACATCGGCCTTCAACTTAACCACCCGGTACAACGTTATTTGTTTATACGAAACTAAATAATTTGCGTTTTATTCAAATGAACATCGGCCTTCAACTGTAACCACCCGGTACAACGTTAATATTTGTTTATACGAAACTAAATAATTTGTGTTTTATTCAAAATGAACATCGGCCTTCAACTGTAACCACCTCGGTACAACGTTAATATTTATTTATACGAAACTAAATAATTTGCTTTATTCAAAATGAACATCGGCCTTCAACTGTAACCACACTGGTACAACGTTAATATTATTTGTTTATACGAAACTAAATAATTTGTGTTTTATTCAAAATGAACATCCAACTGTAACCACCCGGTACAACGTTAATATTTGTTTATATACGAAACTAAATAATTTGTGTTTTATTCAAAAATGAACATCGGCTCTCAACTGTAACTTACCCGTACAACGTTAATATTTGTTTATACGAAACTAAATAATTTGTGTTTTATTCAAAATGAACATCGGCCTTCAACTGTAACCACCATAACGTTAATATTTGTTTATACGAAACCAATAATTTGTGTTTTTATTCAAAATGAACATCGGCCTTCAACTGTAACCACCCGGTACAACGTTAATATTTGTTTATACGAAACTAAATAATTTGTGTTTTATTCAAAATGAACATCGGCCTTCAACTGTAACCACCGGTACAACGTTAATATTTGTTTATACAATGAAACTAAATAATTTGTGTTTTTATTCAAATGAACATCGGCCTTCAACTGTAACCACCCGGTACAACGTTAATATTTGTTTATACGAAACTAAATAATTGTGTTTCTTATTCAAAAATGAACATCGGCCTTCAACTGTAACCACCCGGTACAACGTTAATATTTGTTTATACGAAACTAAATAATTTGTGTTTTATTCAAAATGAACATCGGCTTCAAACTGTAACCACCTCGGTACAACGTTAATATTTGTTTATACGAAACTAAATAATTTGTGTTTTATTCAAAATGAACATCGGCCTTCAACTGTAACCAATTCGGTACAACGTTACATTTGTTTATACGAAACTAAATAATTTGTGTTTTTATTCAAAATGAACATCGGCCTTCAACTGTAACCACCCGGTACAACGTTAATATTTGTTTATACGAAACTAAATAATTTGTGTTTTATTCAAAATGAACATCGGCCTTCAACTGTAACCACCCGGTACAACGTTAATATTTGTTTATACGAAAACTAAATAATTTGTGTTTTATCTAAATGAACATCGGCCTTCAACTGTAACCACCCGGTACAACGTTAATATTTGCTTATACGAAACTAAATAATTTGTGTTTTTATTCAAAATGAACATTTGGCCTTCAACTGTAACCAATTCGGTACAACGTTAATATTTGTTTATAATGAAACTAAATAATTTGTGTTTTATTCAAAATGAACATCGGCCTTCAACTGTAACCACCCGGTACAACGTTAATATTTGTTTATACGAAACTAAATAATTTGTGTTTTATTCAAAATGAACATCGGCCTTCAACTGTGTAACCACCCGGTACAACGTTAATATTTGCTTATACGAAACTAAATAATTTGTGTTTTATTCAAAATGAACATCGGCCTTCAACTGTAACCACCCGGTACAACGTTAATATTTACTATACGAAACTAAATAATTTGTGTTTTATTCGGGAAATGAACATCGGCCTTCAACTGTAACCACCTCGGTACAACGTTAATACTTGTTTATACGAAACCAAATAATTTGTGTTTTATTCAAAAATGAACATCGGCCTTCAACTGTAACCACCCGGTACAACGTTAATATTGTTTATACGAAACTAAATACTTGTGTTTTTATTCAAAATGAACATCGGCCTTCAACTGTAACCACCCGGTACAACGTGTTAATATTTGCTTATACGAAACTAAATAATTTGTGTTTCTATTCAAAATGAACATCGGCCTTCAACTGTAACCACCGGTACAACGTTAATATTTGTTTATACGAAACTAAATAATTTTGTGTTTTATTCAAAATGAACATCGGCCTTCAACTGTAACCACCCGGTACAACGTTAATATTTGTTTATACGAAACTAAATAATTTGTGTTTTATTCAAAATGAACATCGGCCTTCAACTGTAACCACCCGGGTACAACGTTAATATTTGTTTATACGAAACCCGAAACACGTCTCCAGTACGATTAAGTAAAGAATCTATAAACGAAATTTCAAAAAGATATCATGAAAAACCACAAAGTCAGGGCACCGCTCGCTCGCCCCCGCCTGTAGCCGGGCGGCGCGAGTGGCCCCTTCTCATTGTGCTCCTAGTACTATGTACCTGTAGCGGTGCGGCGCGAGAGGTCCCTTCTCATTGTGCTCCTAGTACTATGACCTACTGTCAGCTGTGTGCGCTCGGTAATCACACTGCCCAAATTTCTAAACGTAGGTATTTGGGCAAAAATATAATTATGTGTAAAAATGACTGGAATCAGTACAGTTGCTTATATTCTGTACAAACAATATATTCAGGTTTCGTATAAAGTAAAAGTAACTTTGTACATAAACATTATTATTATTTAAAAAAAAAAAAAACATATGTAAGGAAGGACCTAATATTTCCCAGAATTCGACAATAAATATCACTTTTCTCAAAACTCTTGTACAGGTATACCATATGCGATATTGTAGCACAGTTAACATTCAGATACAACTACCTAAAGAATTTGCGAGGTCAAAGACTGTGAAGAGTGGAAGAGTTCCACAGTTTTTACCATGGATAATTCTTTAGGTAGGTAGTTGTACCAATAAATTCACCCAAAGCACTACAATAAATGGCCAAGTCATTAGAAATTAGATTGAATGCGGAGCGCGCTCGTGAGTCGCTGTTTTGTTTAGTTGCTGCAAAGAGGTCATCAGACGCTCGTGAGACGCTCAGAAAGTTTTGCGACAATAAAAATAAAATTTTATAGGTATCTACATCTTTTGAAAGTACTCTCCACCACCCTCTATACAAAGTTTCATGCGTGTGAACCAGTTTTCGAAACACTTTTTCCAGTCCGCCGAAGACACCTCGTTTACAGTCCGCTCGAACGCTAACAACGCATTCTCCGGCGACGAAAATTGTATCCCTTTGAGCTGATCTTTTATTTTTGGGAATAAGAAGAAGTCACATGGTGCTAGGTCAGAGTTGTAAGGAGGGTGACCTAAGAGTTTGGCCGGTGTACTGTCCAGAAAGTCCCTCGTTTTGATTGCGGTGTGGGCGGGCGCATTGTCATCACGAAGCAGTAACCCGCGGAGCCCTGTGTTTGGTCGCTTGTTACTCAGAACAGAGCAAACTTCTGTCAAGCATTTGGTAGTATACCATTCAGCACTAACGCTTCTTTCGTAAAGGAATTGACATCAAGTAGCCAGTTTAACTAAAAAAGCTCGCGATCAAAACCTTAATTAACCCCGCTTCTAGATCGCTTCACTTTGGTAGGCGTTGATTCGTTTTGAAACACTCAAGCCTTCGATTGGCGCTTCGTTTCTGTATCGTATGATAAATCCAAGATTCATCACAAAACAAAGAACACATAAACATACCAAGACAAGCCTGCTTCAAATTTTTCTTCAATATCATGGCACCATTCCACCCGTGCCTGCTTCTGAGCACCAGTGAGTTTGTCTGGTACCCAGCGTGAAATTATCCTCCGCAACCGAAGATGCACATGTAGAATCTCGTGAATGCTTCCTGATCCAATCTGCTCTTTATGCTGAAATTCTTGCTATGTAATTCGTCTATTGTCTTGGATCAAACTTTTCACTGTTAGCACGTTTTCTTCTGTAACAGCCATCAAAGGGCGACCATTTCTTTCTTCATCCACTTCATTATACCACCGATACACGGTTGCCTTAGAAGAGCCTTCTTCCACGAATGGCATTTGAAGTCTATCGTACGATTCGTCTGGTTTCAAGCTCCATTTGAAATTGTAAAAAATCAGAGCGTGAAAATGGTCTCGACGCAAGCAAATCCAGTTTTCAAAGAGACGCGATAATTTAACTTTCTTTTTTAAATTAAAATTATCGTATTTATTTTCAACTTTTTAGTTCGATTCTCTTTAAAAAAAAAAAAAACGAACGAACGAACGTATTGAAAAGCGTAACATTTTACAGTAATGAGCTGCTCACTCGTAGTCCAAAGAGTTAGAGACGGACAAACAAACAAGCAAGCAACCATACAAGTGAAGCTAATAAAAAGCATGTAATAAATAGCCATTATGTTCAAATAATTTTTTAATGGCCAGTTTCCAGTTCTCCATATAAACTTTTTGTCGCAATATTTTCTGAGTAACCTGGTAAATATCATCACGTTCTGGAAGGATACATCCAAATTAAAATCACCCTGTAGAATCGTCACCACTCGATCAGACCGAAAATGCCAAAGTATCTAACCTGTGTTGCGGCATTAAGCCATATGGTTGTGCAATAGAGGCCGGCCCCGAGGCAGTGAAGCTCAAACGAAAGAAACGCGTCGCCGTTTGCATCAGCCCAGCAGCCCGCGGCGCCTGCACTGCACCGCACTCGGCTCACCACCGACCCACAGCTTCCATCCTCTGCGATGCAACAGAAACATTCAATGACCAGAATCCGTCAGCACGTAGCAGCAGGTAGGAAAATACGTTAGCCGAAGAAGGTTCCCGTCAGACCTTCAACACGCAGCACAAGCAGCTCCCAGTCGGCGACGAGCGCGAGCGGGCCTGCCAACAACAGACGGTCGCGACCCGCCCACTGCGCGCGCGCCACTGCACTCCAGCCACGCGGACGCAGGCTAGTGCGCCCCACCTCTCGCCACGCGGCGTCGCACCGCCACACGGTCAGGCTGGCGTCGGCGCCGCCTAGTGCCAGCAGCGCGCCGCGCTCTTCGCTGGGCGTCAGCGCCGCGTGCAGCAGCGTGTCGGCGGCCCGGTGGCGCGCAGCCAGGCTCCAGCCCGCGTGGCTCCGCACGAACTCTTGGCGCCATGCCACATGGGACCCGGCTACAACCGAGAGGGGGCAGCTGCAGTTAACTTACAAAACTAGGCCACACTAATTGGGCTTGGCTTGTTAGTTACATATGTTGTGGTCGCATGGTCTTAACTGCTTGAATAAATTTAAGTAAACAAGTTTTTAGGAGATGGTTATATTGTTTGCTTCGACTAGGTCATTCAAAAACGCTGCCCACGTGGATCTGATACAACTGCGAGCGATTATAAACATATTACTTACTTACCGTTGGGAACTTCAAAACACTGTCTGGTGAAGTCTGTATCGTCCTTCTCCCCACCAGATTGCGATTCACGTGGTGAACGGCGAATGTGGCGATACAAGTCAGCAGATTGGAATGAGGTGCGCCACTTCTTTGTGTCTTATCCTTTACAGAAGGTCTACTTCTCTTCTAACAATCCGTCGAGCTGTGCGGACGCTATATCCAATGTGGTGCGTCAAGCTATGGAGTACTTTATCCCCTTCAGTGGTGTGCCCGTCGGTGGCTCGGCTCACCCATGGATCAACGCCGACTGTGCTAAGCTGAACAGCGTAAGCACACGGCATTTCTCATCTGGGTTGACGCTCGCGACCACAGAGCTCCGGATCTAAGCTCAAAGAAGAGAGCCTTTAACAGTGCTGCCAAGTCCTACAAAAAGGCGCTTAAGAAGGCTCGCCTCGATCGTATTACTCATATTGGCATATTACAAGTTATCTGCGCTACCATCCGGTAGCAGATCTTTCTGGTCCCTCGCCAAATCAGTCGAGGCGAACTTCTGTCGGCCCACACTGCCGCCACTGGTTAGGCCTGATGGAACACTGCCTCGTACGGCGAGAGAGAAAGCAGGTCTCTTTGCATCTCTCTTTGCCCATAACTCCCGTCTTGATACTGGCAGTGCTGCTCAACCTAATTTACCCCATTGCGGAACTTCAATGCCTGAGGTTCGCAGGAACAAGGAGGTTCTGAGAGTGCTTTGTGGTCTGGACGTGAATAACCACAAGGTCCAGATGGTATACCAGCGATTGTTCTGAAAGCATGTGCGCCCGAGTTTTCTCCTGTATTGACTCGCTTGTATCGCCTCTCATTTAGGAGTGGTATAGTGCCCAAGTCCTGGAAGCTTGCCAACGTACGGCCCGTGCCCAAAAAGTGTATTCGTGCCGATCCTACCAACTATCGGGCGATTTGGATAACCCCCAAAATGGACCGTATGTTAAGCTCGCGCCTCTTGGCATACCTCTCAAGGTAACGATCTCCATAATGACCGACAGTACGGGTTTCGCCGCAATCGCTCAACTGGGGACCTACTAGTGTATGCCACTCACTTGTGGGGCGAGGCCCTGGAGAAAAATGGGGAAGCGATTGAGTCTTCGAAGGCTTTCGATTCGCAGGTTTTCTGACCTTCTGGTTAAAAGACTTCCTGACTGTCTCACCGAGTTATTGTCGACGGATGCTCATCTGAGCCCATGTCGACTAATGCCGGTGCCGGTGTTCCTCAGGGGTCTGTTCTCTCTGCAACTCTGTTCCTGGTGCATATCAACGATCTGCTGATGCCTGATATCTATAGGTATGCAGATGACAGCACAGTAATAGAGAGATACCTGCCGGATGCTCGGGCTAGTGGGGATCCAGTCCGGTCCGAAGGAGAGACTAAGGTGGAGCGTACGAGTGTTGCACTACGGGCAGTCTCCGAATGGGGCAAAGCCCAATCTATGTAGCATTCAATGCCGCTGAAACACAGGCGTGTCTTTTCACCCCCAAAAGGAACCCGTTCCTTGCTCCTAGGCTCCTGCTTTTCGGAATGTATCCTTGGAGTGCACCAATCGCCTTCAGTTTTTGGGAGTAGAGATTTCCTCGAACCTTAACTTTGGACGGTTTATTAGGTCTAAGATCAAGGTGGCTGCCAGAAAACTTGGCGTCATCGCAAAGGTTCAGCAGTACTTTGGACCAAGGCAACTTCTAATATTGTACAAAGCACAGGTCCGTTCGTGTGTGGATTACAGCAGTCACATTTGGGCTGGTGCTGCAAAATTTCACCTGGCTACTTCAGATTCAGTGGAGAGGCGTACGAAGAGGCTGATTGGCGACCCAGATTTAACTCGAAACGGTCTCCAAAGCCTGGAGCACAGACGTAGAGTAGCCAGCTTTTCGGTATTCTATAGGATGCATTCTGGTGAGTGTGCAAGGGAATTGCATGATTTAATTCCCCCATCTCCGTTCCACCATCGGATGACCCGTCGTACGGCGAGTTTCCACCCTTACGTTGTTGACGCCACTGCGATCCGGACGAAGAGTTTTGCTTCCTCTTTTATATCGCGTACATCGAGGGACTGGAACAATTTGCCACACTGAATCCACAGTATCCAGGTGACATTTCCCAGCACCAGCCCAAATGTGGCTGCAGTACTCCACGCACGAGCGGACTGTGCTTTGTACAACATTAGAAGCTGCGTAGGTGTGAAGTACCGCCGGACCTTTGCGATGACGCCAAGTTTTCTGGCAGCCACCTTGACCTTGGACTCAATGAACCGCCCAAAGTTAAGCTTCGAGGAAATCTCTACTCCCAAAAACTGAAGGCGATTGGTGAACTCCAAGGATACATTCTGAAAAGTAGGAGCCAAGGTGAACGGGCTCCTTTTGGCGGTGAAAAGACACGCCTGTGTTTTGGCGGCATTGCATGCTACAAGATTGGCTTTCCACATTCGGAGACTGCCTGTACCCAGCACCACCCAGCACTCGTATGCTCTACCATAGCCTCTCTTTCGGA
The DNA here is from genome assembly GCA_017933935.1 of Sesamia nonagrioides. Lineage (NCBI taxonomy): Eukaryota > Metazoa > Arthropoda > Insecta > Lepidoptera > Noctuidae > Sesamia > Sesamia nonagrioides. The sequence continues at coordinate 826,354 of JADWQK010002035.1, read as the reverse complement.
CTGGATTGTTTCCTTACTAGAACGAGCTCCCGGCAGGTCATCATCATCATCATCGGCCCCTACTCGTCCACTGCTGGACATAGGCCTCTTTCATGGCACGCCAACAAGCTCGATCCTGAGCAGTTTTCCGCCAGCCACTACCAGCCACCTTTTTGATGTCGTCGCTCCATCTCGCCCAACGGCGTCCCACGCTACGTTTGCCGAGACACGGTCTCCACTCGAGAAATCGTTTACCCCAACGGTTGTCGGTCCTGCGGCATATGTGACCAGCCCATTGCCAGTTCAGCTTGCTAATCCTCTCAGCTATGTCGGTGACTTTGTTCCTTTGTCGGA
>JADWQK010002035.1:600000-825921 GCA_017933935.1 Sesamia nonagrioides | reverse complement strand
AATATTGCATACTTCAGAATAGTATCGTAAGACATTATTGTCAATTTACAACGAAGGCATCTTGGTAGAGTCTACTGTGTCCATTTACTTGCAACTATATTAGCAACTTTGTTCAGTTCAGTATTCTGAAAATCTTGTTTTATACTTTTTCAGAGTCGTTTTTTGTCGTAGTTGGGTTTTAGTTTTTTAACTTTTTATTATTTGTACTATTTTGGTGTTAAAGTGTATTTGTGGCGCATAATATTAATAAAAGTTAAATTGACGAACTAAAACTAGGTAGTTAACATACGACATCTCTTTTGACTTATGTATCGGCGTATAGTAATATGTAGAGATGTCCTATTTTACTATTTTGTAGCGCTTGGAGCGTAGCGCGTATAGCAACGGTTTCCCCGTATGAAGCTCCCGGTTTTTCGTAGTAGCGACGCACATTTGCGTCGATGGCACCGAATGGGTCATGAATTAGTGGATGAGGCCGTTAGTATAAATAGATTGGATGTTTTTCTAACGGTGGTAGGCCATAACATCGGCTGCCGGCAGAAGTTTCCACCCACCAGACAAAGTCTTGCCGCCAAGCGATTCGTCGTGTTCCAGCATGATGTCTGGTGAAGCCGTACGAAGGACGCGTCTGAGCACTAGTGTTGCGTTGTGTGGCGAGTACGATGCGCCAAATGTTGTTGTGTCAGGAGTTTGGTCGTGTTGGTCTTGGATTTAACATTGCATCACCTGGCTCAACTGCCGTCATCCTTGCTATTCCTAAGTTTTTTAAGTGAATAGGCTTAATAAACTAGTGCGCAGGCATCAAGGATTGCGTCACCGCTTACCATCAGGCGGGATTGCAGTCAAGCGCTAGTTTATAATTATTAAAAAAAAAACTTATATTAAGAGGACCTGGGAAGATTTCTTAATCTATCTAATTCTGCTAACGATCGACTGTCATGTGGATTTTTAAGTAATTTATTATGATCAAAGGCACTTATAAATAATCCCTCTATGGTTTTAACTCTACTGAGAGCGACATAGGCCTGTCCTTTAGCAAACAATGACTTTCCTAGATCTGTAACTTTTTTATCTAGAGTACAACCTTGTAATTTATGTGCAGTACAACCCCAAGAAAGAATCAGCGGGAGCATTTTACGCTGAATTTGCCCAGAACCCCTCAAGCCGTCAAATTCAGTGAGGCAAGGCTCGATTTTGATAAGTCCGTTAGTATCTGCTTTTATGGATGCGTCGTCAAATTGTATGAGAACAGCACTTGGCTGTTCTCCTGTTCCAACTGATCGCGCCGAAGAGCAGGCCATTCGAAGGCCTTCACCACTCCCATCGCTCCGTTTACCAAACCCTGGTTTACATTCAAATTTCTACGAAGCATTACTAGGGATTATGTACAAACATAAAGTACTCGTGAAGCTCTTTCAGATGATACCAAATACGATATATTTATTTTAATTTTGTATTAACATAGAACTTTTTGTCCGCTAGAGGGCGTAATACTAAATTTGGTAACAAGCTTTATAGCTCATAACCAGCAGAATATCAAGGCCCTTCTAATGGTGCTGCAGTGGTCTTATTCTGATAAGTAGTAAAGAAGCTATCTATGAACGAAAAGATGTGAATTATATGCAATCAGCCCATGAATACAGGTAAAGTCACAAGCAAATGCTAGTAATATATATATATTTAAAATGTACAAGTTAAGCCCTTTCAAATGATACCAAACACGGCATATTTATCTTAACTTTATTTTTTACTCTGTATATTTTGTCCGCTAGAGGGCGCCACGTTAGATTTTGTGAAACTCCATATAGCCTATAACCAGCAGACAATTAAGACGCTTCTAATGATATGTCATTTATCAAATTCGAATAAGTAGTTTAGAAGTTACGAGGGAACAGATGAACATACATACATACATACATACATACATACATACATACATACATAGCCTGTCAAAATCATAACCCTCCTTTTGCTTTGCCGTAGGCTTCGGCGGTCACACGTGCGGCGGGTCGGCCACCATTCGAGGTGGCTGACGTGACCCGAACTCCGGGTTTACCGTCGGGCAACCCGGTCTCCTCATTGAGAGGAGCTGGGGGCCCCGTTTGCCTCCGGGCAAACGAGTGGGGCTAAGAGGAAGGACACCTCGCTAAAAAACCCTTGGCTGCTGTGTCTTCTCGCACAAAAAGACGTACCCAGCCCGGCCCCTCCCTGTGGAGTGGAGGCACCACTGTGGGCCCGCCCTAGGCGGGAATCGCCGGCGGGGGATTGGTAGTTAGGCTGTGCCATTTTCCCATGACCCCGCCACTCAGGCGATGTCGTTGTGCCGCTGTGGGTTTAGTGGGTATTCCCGGCTTCGGCTGGGCGAGTCCCACACACGCCCTTCGGGGTATGGTGCGTAAACGCATTACCACAGCGTCAAAAAAATAAAATAAAAAAGGTGATGCAATGTTAAATCCAAGTCCAACACGACCAACCATGCTGCGCCAGAGGGAGATTTATCTGGAGACTCTCCACGACCAAACTCCCGATACAACAACATTTGGCGCATCGTACTCGCCACACAACGCAACACAAAGTGCTCAGACGCGTCCTCCGTACGGCTTCACCAGACATCATGCTGGAACACGACGAACCGCTTGGCGGCAAGACTTTGTCTGGTGGGTGGTAACTTCTGCCGGCAGCCGATGTTATGGCCTACCACCGTTAGAAAAACATCCAATCTATTTATACTAACGACCTCATCCACTAATTCATGACCCATTCGCTGCCATCGACGCAAATGTGCGTCGCTACTACGAAAAACCGGGAGCTTCATACGGGGAAACCGTTGCTATACGCGCTACGATCCAAGCGCTACGAAATAGTAAAATAGGACATCTCTACATATATATAACTACCTAGTTTTTAGTTCGTCAATTTAACTTTTGTTAATATTATGCGCCACAAATACACTTTAACACCAAAATAGTACACATAATAAAAAGTAAAAAAACTAAAACCCAACTACGACAAAAAACGACGCTGAAAAATTATAAAACAAGATTTTCAGAATACTGAACTCTACAAAGTTGCTAATATAGTTGCAAGTAAATGGACACAGTAGACTCTACCAAGATGCCTTCGTTGTAAATTGACAATAATGTCTTACAATACTATTCTGAAGTATGCAATATTCACTATGTAGAGATAAATTTTCATGTTTGGAAAGGCGCAGTCACACGTTATCAAAGTGCTACGGTAGGTATATGTAACGTGTGACTACGCCTTTCCAAACATGAAAATTTATCTCTACATAATGAATATTGCATACTTCAGAATAGTATTGTAAGACATTATTGTCAATTTACAACGAAGGCATCTTGGTAGAGTCTACTGTGTCCATTTACTTGCAACTATATTAGCAACTTTGTTCAGTTCAGTATTCTGAAAATCTTGTTTTATAATTTTTCAGCGTCGTTTTTTGTCGTAGTTGTTACATATTTTTGTTGTCAGCATTCATAACTCACCAATAAACATTTCAAAAATACTTTGTAAGTTATTAGATTTGAACTCGAACCACCTTGAACGCCAATCAAGACGAGAACCGCTAGGCTATTTAAACACTTACTGTGAGCGTTGAAATTAGTAAGTAGTACCTAACAATCATAAGCGGGCAGCAAGTTGTCAAAGTGTATAAGTGTGTATCAAACTTTATTATAGAAGAAGGTTGTAACTACAACTAGTATTGCTTGGCCATAGTTTTGTGAGATTGTAACTCGACTTTTGGTCTTGACTGTATGTATGTATGTATGTTCATCTGTTCCCTCGTAACTCTCAAACTACTTATCAGAATTCTACAAATGACATATTATTAGAAGCGTCTTAATTGTCCGCTGGTTATAGGCTATACGGGGTTTCACAAAATCTAATGTGGCGCCCTCTAGCGGACAAAACATACAGAGTAAAAAAATAAAGTTAAGATAAATATGCCGTGTTTGATATCATTTGAAAGGGCTTTACTTGTACGTTTTGAATATATATATATTACTAGCATTTACTTGTGACTTTACCTGTATTCATGGGCTGATTGCATATAATTCACATCTTTTCGTTCATAGATAGCTTCTTTACTACTTATCAGAATAAGACCACTGCAGAACCATTAGAAGGGCTTTGATATTCTGTTCGTTATGAGCTATAAAGCAAATTTAGTATTACGCCCTCTAGCGGACAAAAAGTTCTATGTTAATATAAAATTAAATTAAATATACCGTGTTTGGTATCACGTGAAAGAGCTACATAATTACAAGAATGCTTTAATGATGTTAAATATGAGCGATAAGAGTAAAGCGCGGATCACGGGAACTGTGAATCGCTTTATGCAATGTAGAGCAGTGTGGACATTAATAGAAAATGTAATGCACTAATGAAAACGACATAAGCTGGGAGTAACACCACGCGATGAAGGTGGAAACAGTTTGATAACTGGCTAAAACTCCCAAAAAAATGTCCTCTGCACTATATGCTTTCGGGCTTATGTAGTTATATGTGCGTGTAGATGTAATATGTCAAGTACCTAGTTTTCAGTTCATCAATTTAACTTTTGTTAATATTATGCGCCACAAATAACACCAAAATAGTACAAATAATAAAAAGTAAAAACACTAAAACCCAACTACGACAAAAAACAACGCTAAAAAATTATAAAACAAGATTTTCATAATACTGAACTGAACAAAGTTGCTAATGTAGTTGCAAGTAAATTGACACAGTAGACTCTACCAAGATGCCTTCGTTGTAAATTGACAATAATGTCGTAAAATACTATTCAGAAGTATGCAATATTCACTATATTGAGATAAATTTTCATGTTTGGAAAGGCGTAGTCACACGTTGTCAAGGTGCTACGGTAGGTAGGTATATGTAACGTGTGACTACGCATTTCCAAACATGAAAATTTATCTCAATATAGTGAATATTGCATACTTCTGAATAGTATTTTATGACATTATTGTCAATTTACAACGAAGGCAACTTGATAGAGTCTACTGTGTTAATTTACTTGCAACTACATTAGCAACTTTGTTCAGTTCAGTATTATGAAACTCTTGTTTTATAATTTTTCAGCGTTGTTTTTTGTCGTAGTTGGGTTTTAGTTTTTTTACTTTTTATTATTACATTTGTTTCGTTGAATATGATATATTTATTTTCCTTGTATTTTTCTTGTAGCCCATGTTTTACACACCTTATGAGAATATCGAAACTGAAAAAAAAGATACACTAATTTAGAGTTACGAGTAGAACACAACTTACGACTACAACCAACAATGCAAAAAAATGTACGTACACACGACAGTAGGTCAACATACCCGAAACTGTCAGAAATTCTCAATCAATTTTGAGCCTTAATATTTTATCCACAAAGTTGAAAATGTATTAAAAAAACTGACAGATTGTAGTAGCTTGATGTGCTGTCGTCTGTATATACACGAACACCCAAATGAAAAAAAAAAAAATACAAAATATGATTATTTTCATCAACAAACAGACACGTAAATATTATTATTTCCTGTGCGAAATAAACTATAAACTGACATAGGTCCGTCAAGCAGCGCGCCTCAGCGTCACTGTCGCTGTGCGAAGAAGGAGTGAAAGAGAAGCTAATGAACGCCACGATAGCGCGACGTTTGTTCGCATTATTTATCATTAAATACATAAATCCTTTAAAATACCCTAGTTAAATCGATAAATAAAAGCAATGGTTTTTTTATTATTATATATTACATCGCTGTGTGTGGCACACAGCGATGCGCTGATGCGCTGTGTGTGGTGTGTGTGTGTGTGTGTGTGTGTGTGCTGTGTCGCTGTGTGTGGCATGGCTTCGTAAACAACACATTAGTAATTGTGCATAGGTTTTGGTCCAGCAGAAATCGTATGTGAAGAAAGTGGAATGTTTTGAATGTGAAATGTTAGAGTTTACAGTTTAACTAATGCAGATTATTTTGAAATACCAAATGATCCAAAACTAGCATTAGCAGTCTGTCATCAGTCACCTAAACAGGTTAATGCAGGTGAGTGGAAGTAATAGTTATACTTTGTCTCTAACTTCCATAAATGTAATAAAAGGTGACAGATTGTTTGAGCCAAATAGAGAAATAAAAATCAGCAATATTTGCGAGTCAAATTAAATGTTTGACATTGGACAAATATAAATACAAATAAATCAGTCCAATTAGAGTGTCCATCTATATGATGTGACATTTAACAAACATAAATAAAGGTTATTCCGCCAAATTAGTTAGTCAATCTTTATGATGTGACTTCTCACAAATAGAGATTTAAGTAGTCAGCCAAACTTGTGTGTCAGATTAAATGTTATGACATTGGACAAATATAAATACAAATAAATCAGTCCAATTAGAGTGTCCATCTATATGATGTGACATCTTACAAACATAAATAAAGATTGTTCAGCCACAATTATATGTCAACCAATATGATATGACATTTTACGGTTATTAGATTCACGGGCAGACAGTTCAATAATAAGAAAGCAGTCCTGTTGAAATTTAAAGGATGGCAATTTAAAATTAAATATTTTTTTTTTAAATTTTAATTACAATCAATTTTATTTGAGTTTTTTTTAATTGCCTTAACTGGGGGACTAAAGTCATTAAATATTATGTCATCCCAGGAATAAAATTTAGTGTAGAATTTGGTGAGGAATTTTGGTAATCTTTTAAATAGTTACCGGAAATATTTAGATGATTGATTATATTGGAGACCCCAAAACAATTCCAAATAGTTAATTGGGGAAATCATCAGGCTCATGGCACATAAAGGATATTAAAATAAATTAATGAAATCCTTTTATCACACATTAGTTTTTTCTTTCCAACAAAGACCGTAGAGGTAATATATTAGCCGTAGTCCGTGCTTGCACGTGTTGTTTGGAGTTTTACTCCGGCAGCGACGACGAGGCGTATGCATACCAGTACTGTATACTATTAATGTATTTATGGTGTTTATTACGAAGCGGATTGTGACTTCTAAAATAAGCCTACACATTAGTAACAATTCAAATGCACTTTGTTTACCAATAATTTAAGAAGCGGGTTGTGACTTCAAAAATAAGCCTACACGATGGTAACAGGTCAAATGAATGTTGTCTACTATCATTTATGAAGCGGATTGTGACTTCTGAAATAAGCCTACACATTAGTAACAATTCAAATGCACCTTGTTTACCAATAATTTATGAAGCGGGTTGTGACTTCAAAAATAAGCCTACGCGATGGTAACAGGTCAAATGAATTTCGTCTACTATCATTTATGAAGCGGATTGTGACTTCTAAAATAGGCCTACACAATATGTTTTTACAGAAGTTTTGCTTCTGGAAAGACTTTCACGTGTCTCTGGTGAGCGATAGTGATATGATTGCCCATGTAATTATGTTTCAGCTAGCTGAACATGTTCACCAGTAGTACCGTTTTTAAACAAAAAACGAAAAATTATTAGAGTTCCACTGGCGAACAGGAGGAATTCGGGGGAACTGCAAGGAGTGGCTTCCTGCGAAAGGATGCAGGTTGCTACGGATTTGTGAGAGAGGTATGATAGAGGAATGAATGGAGATGTATAAAAGATTACGGGGGGGTTTATGCCCGGACTGCAGGATGAAAGTCGGTTGGTAGAAGATATTTCCTGGCAAAGTCGAGTTTTTAAGGATAGCATATCACTTTAGGCAGAGTAAACATCAATAGTTACTTTAGAAAAAAATTTTGGTGAAAATTGCCATTAGCTACGTTCAAGACAAGTATGTTGCCTCTTTGTATAGTTTTAACACCGAGGGCGGTGTACGGTTTTCTGCTTACGCAGAAAACCTTTCCGTGGGAAAGGGGGCATTGTCACGTAGCAAAATATAGCAGCAGGCGACATCTCGTGGACTAGGGCTGAACTCGGGTCACATATTTTACATCGAGCCGAGAGATGGCGTTGCGCGAAAGGACGGTCGTTAATATAATAAATAAATTTAAATAAAGAACGACCGGGTTAAATAATATAAAAGAAGGACTTAAAATAAAGATATTAAAAAAAATAAGAACCAACTCAAGAGTCTGAAATAAAATACAAGTCGCGGAACGCACGAGTCTATGGTTCAGGAAAAGACAATTGGGAGTGGTCGGTCGGAAAGGAGAGAAGCTAGGAGAAGGAAAAGAACTACCGAAGCTTGCGTGGTGTCGCGAGTTTTTTGTGGACATAGCCGGTACCCAAGGCTGGCGTGTGGTGCAATAAGCCCCATGGGTGGTGCATCTCAAGTCTAGCTCATCTCTCTGTGAGTATTCATTTCTGTACCCGGAATATTTTCTCCACGTGTTTTCCTGTTCTGTAGTGCTGAATTAGGTTGAATGTTGTTCTAGATTTGGCTCTATTGGCGGGCCTAGGGTGGGAACCCGTTTTGGAGGCGTCGCGTCATATCTTTGGTGGCCTTGATTCCCATTGGATCAGGCTTGTTGGAGTGGATGTGGCTGAACCCTGATGGTACGGCACATCAAGTTCTCTTTCGACGACGACTAGACAGGTATAAGCTGTCATGATTATTTTGCTCCTGGTGTTCCAGAGATACCTAATCCCGCAGGCCGCGTTCAACCGTGCATTAATCTGACACCCGTCAGTTAGTGAAGCCAAGGGTCTTTGTACCGTAATCTAGAAGCGTAATCCAAGCCCGTAATCCAGAGGTGTTAGGCAGGAGAACTAACGTAATCTAGAAGCGTAATCCAGAGGCGTTAGGCAAGAGAGCTAACGTAATCCCGAAGCGTAATTCAGAAGTGTTAATCTAGAAGCGTAATCCAAGCCCGTAATCCAGAGGTGTTAGGCAGGAGAACTAACGTATTCTAGAAGCGTAATCCAGAGGCGTTAGGCAAGAGAGCTAACGTAATCCCGAAGCGTAATTCAGAAGTGTTAATCTAGAAGCGTAATCCAGAAGTGTTAGTCAGGAGAGCTAATCCGAAACGTAGACTCCCTGTCCTTGTTTCTTTGTTTTGATGTATCTAGTGATTGAGAGTGGGTTTCCGACAGGTTGCATTTAAGTAGGCTATTGGCTTGATATTGTGTGCATAACCTGAGATACTTTGGTAACGACTGAGCCGTGATCACAACGGTTCACCTCACGAATCCTCATCAAGCGACCCTGAGCTCGCTGAATTGTCTCATGTGGATTCCCTGTCCCACTCCGACCCGAGACGGAGTGAGTCAGGAAATCGTCTAGGTAGGTTAGGAGTTTGTTTTGTCATATATTTATGACACAGGGTAATTATAAAATAAATTTGTAATTGTATCCATTTATTGTTTTATTTAATGCTCCTAGCTACCAAGTATTTATTTACATGATCTGAGGGCACGGCAGTGCCCTCGCCAAGTCGAGCGCGAAGCAAACACTGCCGTACCATCTTTACCCGAACCATTTCGCTGCATTTTCAGGCCACTAATTAAGAACCTCTGGATAGTATCAGAACGCTGAAATTTTGGTCATCCAGTAAGCTGTATTAGCACACTTCAAATCGAAAATTTCAAGTCTGTAGCTCATCCAGTTCTGAAGTTAAGCGAAAGTAAATTTCCGTGTTTTCGACACTCACTCACTCATGATCATCAAAATAGAAGTAGTACTTCCCATAAACTCAGAGAGCTGAAATTTGGTACACAGCCAGGGTTTAATGGTCACATAAAGGGAAAAATATAAAAACTAGAATAATCGAAGATCTGAAGTACCTGGTGACCTTGATTAGAAAGCAGAAGAGCCCAACCAAACTAGTAGAGATTGACGTACCACCGTCAATAAAATATTCAACTTGGTGGGCCGCTTCATCAACTGACTTCAAAAAAAGGAGCGGGTTCTCAATTCGTCGTAATCTTTTTTTTTTATGTAGGTGTGTTCACCGATCACCCTAAGACACCTGGATCGATTTTCAAATTTCTTTCTGTTTGAAAGGGTATACTTTCCAGGTGGTCCAATAGTTACCAGGTCTGGATCTGATGATGGAAGACCAGAGAAATCAAGGGTAACTTTCAAAAATTGTAGGGGTGACTAGTGCATTTCTAAGTATTTTCAATAAGTATTAGAAAACACTACAATTTAATAAAGGTACTAAGTAGATCTGATGATGAAGCTGGGAGACAGTCGTGAGAACTCCTCAACGATTCACAGCAGCTACCTTGTGTTTACGTTTGATTAATTTGTATTGATGAGAACTTTACACCTCGATGGGTTGTGACTGTCATAAAGGCTCTGATGATGAAGACAAAGGTCAGTCCCGCGTACTCTTCAACGGTTTACAGTAGTTACTTTGTGTTTGGACTTATATCATTTATATTCATGAGGACTTTGCATCGATATGGGTTATAATGAAGGTCTGAAGTAGATTTGATGATGGAGTCGAGAGACAAACGAAGGAAGTCCTCAGCGATTCACAGCAGCTACCTTGTGTTTGTGCCTGATTAATTTGTATTGATAAGAGCTTTATACCTAGATAAATTGGGATTGTCATTAGAGATCTTATGACGAAGACGAAGGGCAGTTAGGGATTCCCAACGGTTTACAGTAGCTACTTTGTGTTTGGAATTAATTCATTTATATTGATGAGAACTTTGCACCTATATGGGCAAAAAATATGGTCTGCAGTAACCTTTGAATTAGATCAGAAGGAAGAAATGTTCGTCGTTCAGTAATCTATAATCAAATCTACTATTGCTACATAAAAAAAAAATGATTGTCATTGCAAAAATCCAGCGTAGTGGGACACATATATCTTCTAATTTAATCTAGCGTAGAGCGCCCCACTGCTGGAAATGCCTCCCCTTCTGCTTTGATAAAAACTGTGGATAAGACTATACTGGCTTTTATACTTTTTAGTTTACACGAAGAAATAGTCGAACGATTACTAAGTACCTACTACTAACTTTTCAACTCAATATTTGGTCAAAATATAATCCACTAGCTTTAGGTAGGATATATCGCTTTTTAGATTTTCCTTGGGAATATCGATTCTTCCGGGATAAAAACTACCCTATTATTTAATCCGGACTTCTATCTTTGTGTCTACAAAATTTCAAAGAAATCGGTTCAGTAGTTACGGCGTAAAAGCGGAACAAACACACTTTTCTTTTTTTTTTCATAAATATAGACAAATTGGATGCATTTTTGACATGTTGAGACAGAAATCAGGAATATATAATCATCCTAAAATATTCCCACTCCTAGGACACATGCCTCCTCTCGATGAGATAGAGTGGGCCATAATCTACCCGTGTAGATTACGGCCCACTGCGGCCCAGGCGGGCACAGTGCGGGTTGATAAATGTCACATGCCTTCGGAGTTTTTGCTTCTAAAACATGCCGGTTGTCTCACGAAGTTTTCCTTCACTGCACCGTTTTGAGAGCAGTAGTGATGAAATAATTTACACAAATTAAAGCACCTGATAGGGTTCTAACCTACGGCCTACAACTTGTAAATCGCGGACGATACTACTAGTCCACCGCTGCTCTATCAGTGTGCAAGGGAATTGCCTGATTTAATTCAACGACTAAGCGTTTTGCTTCCTCTTTTATTCCGCGTACATCGAGGGACTGGAACAATTATATAATAATAATAACGTTTATTCAGAAATTATTTACATTGTTGCACAAAATATGTTATAGGCTATAATTTATTGTTACAATCGGATTACACATCTGTAACCGAACTAGGCAAAAGCCTGTGTTTCAGTTATCAGCACCCAATCCCTTAAAAAGTAGACACTAGATATACCTAGGTAGGTAGCCATTGAGTACAGTCAACACTTTGTAAATTTACATGTTCAAAAATAGAATAAATCAATCAAATTTAATGAAATAAAATAAAATAACATCATCCATACTAATATTATGAATGCGAAAGTAACTCTGTCTGTCGGTCTATCTATCTGTCTGTCTGTCTGTCTGTCTGTTACGCTTTCCCGCCTAAACCTCTTAACCGATTTTGATGAAATTTGGCACAGACAATCTTTAGACCCCAAGAAAGAACATAGGCTACCTTTTATCCCGGAAAAATTTGATATTCCCGAGGCGAATGTAAAAAGCGCGATATTATCGACCCCCACGCGGGCGAAGCCGCGGACGGAAAGCTAGTACCAAATAAAATTAATTTTTTTATAATTTACCAGAAATAATAAATTAACTTAAAATTAGATTAAATTAAGAATAAGCACTGAACAGTACGTGTGTCCTCTATTTGTGTGATATGATTATGTGTGTATGAATGTAAGAGGGTGTGTGTATGTGGTAAATAGTCAATCACTGTGGTATATGTAGTACTAGCTTTCCGCCCGCGGCTTCGCCCGCGTGGAGTTCGTTTATATCGCACCTTTTAAATTTCCCTCGGGAATATCAATTTTTTCCGGGATAAAAGGTAGCCTATGTTATTTCTCAGGGTCTAAAGATTGTCTGTGCCAAATTTCATCAAAATCGGTTGAGAGGTTTAAGCGGGAAAGCGTAACAGACAGACAGACAGACAAACAGACAGACAGACAGACCGACAGACAGACAGAGTTCTTTCGCATTTATAATAATAGTATGGATTAACTCAGTCTCTTCGTAATTAAGTTTTTGTAAGTATTTTGTAACTTTTTCCTTACATTGAGTTTTCGTTAAAGGGTAGATATTGATTACTTTATTTATCTTATTACTAGCTTTCCGCCCGCGGCTCCGCCCGCGTGGTTTTCGGTTATATCGCGCTTTTTAAATTTCCCTCGGGAACATCAAATTTTTCCGGGATAAAAGGTAGCCTATGTTCTTTCTCAGGGTCTAAAGAATGTCTGTGCCAAATTTCATCAAAATCGGTTGAGAGGTTTAGGCGGGAAAGCGTAACAGACAGACAGACAGACAGACAGAGTTACTTTCGCATTTATAATATTAGTATGGATAGATATACGGTCCAATGAAGTTTGTAAATCTTCAGCTAAATTTAGTAGTATTTAGTATTTATATAATTTGCCAGCGGCGGTGTTTCCGTCACACTACAATTTGAGTGTCTTCAAGGCTAAAGTGAATAGGCTTTTAATAAACTAGCGCGCTTTACCATCAACGATCGCATCACTGCTCTGCTTACCATCAGACGGGATTGCGGTCAAGCGCAAGTTAGAGTACCACAATCATATGTATTTAGAAAGCTTCAACTTATAGTGCATTGGACTTACGAGTGGCGGTGATACCCGCTTAAGGACATACTTAAAAACTATCGAACTATTTATTATAGGTGAATTGTCTATGATATCTAATTAACCTACATAAATCTTCATTTATGCAAAGTGTTTGATTCTTCTGATCTAGAAGATGAAGATGGTTTGGAAAAAAACATATTTTAGTGCTTGGGGATCTTTTGCAACTCAAACCAGTGGTGTAATTACGTAAAACGCCATCAGTAGCAATGGGTTTCATTTTGACAGATCAACAACATTCATTGCGTTATTAACGTTTTTGAGCACTTAAACATATGGAGCAATGGATTAGCAATATACTTCAAAATGATTCCAGTTAATATCAATAGTGTGTTACGTAATTAGGGTGCAGTCAGAGAAAAGTCGCTGTTTAAAAAACTAATCCTCTTAGAAAGGTGGTAGGCCTTGCCATTCGCCGCCGGCAGAAGTTACCACCCACCAGACAAAGTCTTGCCGCAAAGCGATTCGTCGTGTTCCGGCATAATGACTGGTGAAGCCGTACGGAGGACGAGTTTGAGCAGTTGTGATGCGATTTATGTATGCCGGGTACGATGCGTGAAATGTTGTTTTTTCGGGATTTTGGTCGTGGAGGGTCTCTAGATCAATCTCCCTTTGGCGCAGCGTCGTTGGTCGTGTTGTTGGGTTTAACATTACACCACCTCGCTCAAATGCCGTCTTCCTTCCTATTCACTCAGTTTTTTTGAGTGAATAGGCTCTTAATAAACTAGCGCGCTTTACCATCAACGATTGCATCACTGCTTGCCATCAGGCGGGATTGCAGTTAAGCACTAGTTTATAATTATTAAAATAAATAAATTTCCAATCTTTTGTAGGTACTGATTTTTTTTAAACAATGATCTTACGTTGTATATTAGACCGCTGGATGATTCTACGTTTGTTGAGATGTCAAAAAGAACCAAAGTAGGATTGACAACTCAATCAGACAGAGATATACTGCCTAACCGATTGATACCTCTGCTCTCGCATTCTAATGAAGGAATGTTTATTGGAAATATGTAACACAATGTTTGAGGAACGTACCAGAAGGTACTGTTTGTTTACTACCGTCGAGAAATATGTGTATGCATAATACTATATTCAAAGCAGTCCCGCAATCCGAGATAAAGTTAATTGCTAAAAATTTCTTGGATTGTTAAAAATGTATGATAACAAAAGCCCGGGCTTGTTAACAAAAATATGAGGATGATGCGACGATGACTGCTGGACTGGAAGAAACTATAAGCATTGAACAGGCAGCTAAAGTAATGCTTAAGAGAAACATTGATGTTTGTTTTAGTTAATGGTTCGACAGCCTAGTACAAAAATGAGGTGGGACCCGGAAGACCAAATAAAGCCTAAACAATTGTTAGTAAAATTTGCTTATAATTTGATTCACGAATTATTACTTATTATGTAAGTTATAATTTCAGATCATACCCCGGGCATGCTTGTACAGACAACAATTCCCAATCTGTGTGGCGTATGACCTAACATTTCTCAAGAGCCAAGTTCTAACTCTAAAAAATGGACATTGGCACCTCCATATTTTCTCGTGGCCAAGCTTATATGGCGCTTTCACGAATATAAAATTTTCATTGGGCGCACCTCATATTGATTGAAGAAGTAAACATAAATGTTGACTTCCAGAGTATAAAAACTCAAGCTTCAGCGATCACTGAATACAACCACCCACGCCACGCGAACGGGCAATACATAAAACTATTGCTACTGTACAAGAATCAGAACCGCAAAAAAGAAAAGGAAGATTTGGAATAACTACTTCTAAAAAGAAAAAAAACTGTGTTAAATAATAAAATCAATATAATACGCTTCTACAAAAAGTGAAATCCAACCAGAAACATTCTGTAAAAAAATGCCAAGCCTCGCTGGATCTGCTGGTTTATCTCTAAAAAGTAATGAAATCTAGACAAAGCCGTGCCAAGTTGAAGGTTGCTTATTGTGATTTCTTCAATATTATTATAGTTAATATTGTGTGACTTGGCCGTTGAAGGGTATACAAGGCTACAAATTCAGGTGCTCCATGACACCATTGCACCAATCTGTCGCCAGAACCGTTACCTATTGACCATGGAAAATTGCCACTTGGAAAACGTTGATTCAATAACCAGGGCTTGATAAAGTTGCGCATTTCAAAAATACTTATGTATAGACGAGCCGGAAACGAACAGCGAAAAAGTCATTATCGGTACAGATGGACTAATCATTCATAGAAATCCGTCTGTACGTCTATTTTATATTAGATAGGTGGTCGATTTGACGCTTCAAAAAGAACAGAAGTCATCATTGTCAATGATTAATACTTATGTTGCACAATGTCTTAAGTCCAATTACAAATACCAGTATGGGCTATTATTCTCACATAACAGACATAGGTAGTTATAACAGATATAACATTACGTGTTAACAAAATCGCACTAACGTATAATGTTCAACGGCCAAGTCACACAATATTAACTATAATAATATTGAAGAAATCGCAATAAGGAACCTTCAACTTGGCACGGCTTTGTCTAGATTTCATTACTTTTTAGAGATAAACCAGCAGATCCAGCGAGGCTTGGCATTTTTTTACAGAATGTTTTTGGTTGGATTAAATTTACTGTAACTGCCGGGTAAGGGTGGAGTAGACCCCCTTCTTTTTTTTTAAAGCGTTACAGCTGTTATAAAATTTAACGAGATTCGTTGATAAATAATACAGTTACAACAGTTTTAAATTAAATTTTAGTGGTTATTTTATGCTTTTTTCTATCGAGAAAATTATCTGAAAACGTGTTTTGAAAACAATGGTTTCCTTCTAAATATGATCAAGATTAACATATAAATTTTTCGCTGCTCTAAAATGTATACTTTCGGCTAAAAAAACTATTTTCTGAAGCCTATTTTTACTGAGCACAGCGCCCTAAATCCCAACCTCCCTAGATAGTTGGTAGGGTACATATAGGGGGAAAAATGGTATAATATCTGGAAGAGGTATCTAAGGAAAGTTTTCTGTACCCTTTCCAGCATTAGTGTTTGGGTTGCGCTAAAAGGGTACTAAATATGTACGAGTATGTACTGGAATCATAATAAATAGTCATTGCTGACCTCCTCGATCTACAATAAGAAAGAATCATGAGTAGCCCGCGCAAGTTTAGTATGTACTTATGCTTTGAAAATACGCACCAAATTCAAAAATCGGGATTTTTTTTTTTATTTTAGTTTGAATCGGACTGTATTCAGTCTCTGAAGTTAGTTGCCAGTTCGCTACGCGCAGCGCGGGTTTAATACTAATATAACTCTCGGAACTGCAAAATCATGATATTATGCCAAAAAATCTTTTTGCTAACAAATTGTCTTCGAAAGCACAAAATTATTCAGAAGATTTTGCAGATTCCTGAAATTGGTACCTTAAGAAGAATTTCCAGCAATAACTAACCTATCGTTACAGTTTCTCAGTAGTTTTGGTTCAACATATGTTTCAAAAGATTTTTCAAAGATCCATTAGTAGAATCAGTTATCGATACCTAACAACACCTTCACGGATCGGACAGTGTTTTCTTTACATATTGTACACTTGGGGTGTGACTTTTTGTCTTGCATGTTTTAATTGCGCAATAGGGAAATTTAGACTAGAGCTCCGTCTCTGTAGTAGTTTGAAGAATACTAAACTCGGTAAATGCATGTGTCGGACGAACTATGATTTTCGTGTCATAACTGTGGCACGGCTGCGCCGCCCACATTAACATTCCAACCTTACTTATCTATTCCATGGTTGATGGCAAAGTACGTTAGTATATTCACTCTAGCCTTGAAGACACTTAAATTATAATGAAACGGAAACACTGCCGCTGGCAAATTGTAATATCCATAGAAGTATCAAAGTGTTTTAAAGAACGATGTATGTGGCTCAGCAACATACATCGTTCTTTCTTTCAGCTTTATTCTTTAATAAGTTGTTGGATGAAGGGGGAATCCCACAAGAATGGTGCAATAGTTAATAGTTCACTAGCACTACTATCCATTTTCCAGAAAAAAGGTGATGTAGAGGATTGCTACGACTGTAGGGGATAAGCACAGAAATCGTAATAACAAGTGAATAGAAGTCGCAAAGACGCGTGACCTTGTCGCCGTGCATATGTATTGTGATACACAAGAGCGCGTGGAGCGTTTGTTGCGGTTATTTGTGTTGTTTGGGACGCAGACCGATAAACACGGTGATTTGCAGCGTATCCATCTGCGGAAACTCTTCCAAAACTTGTAACTATACAAATAAAGGGATAACATTTCATATGTAAGTACTTAATTTTTGAAATAATGTCGTTTTTAATAAATATAGAGAATTTAAATATTTTCACCACCCCTACTTACTACGATTATCATAGAAAACGATTTTTTTTCACATCAATAACCATTGATACTTAGCTTGTTCATGTTTACTATGAAAACTGCTAAAAGCAGCAATGAAATTATAGTCATACGAAATTAACAATATCGCCCTTTACGTAAATTCCAGGAACATGCCGCATGAGATAGTGATGTGTCACTATTATTTTGTATCGATTATTTATTACGTTTACTTTTTATTAACTTTACCGAAATGGGAATGAAATATTATGAGTTAACGTTAAATATATATGAGATGATTGTATTTTAATAAGAATTATGCTTATTATTACATGGGTAGGCCTAGTAGGCAGTAGGTAAACTAGTCGGCGTTGGGTATCCTTGTACAATTGATGTTTTCAGTATTTATTACTCAATAGAAGACTCACTACTCAATAGAAGTGCTATTAGTAGATAGCACTTCTATTGAGTTGTTATTACGATTTCTGTGGGGATAAGGCTCACCTAGATAGTGGAAATGTGAACTACGAAGGTATGGCAGAAAGTCAGTGCTACGGTAGGTAGGTATATCTAACGTGTGACTACGCCTTTCCAAACATGAAAATTTATCTCTACATAGTGAATATTGCATACTTCAGAATAGTATTGTAAGACATTATTGTCAATTTACAACGAAGGCATCTTGGTAGAGTCTACCGTGTCCATTTACTTGCAACTATATTAGCAACTTTGTTCAGTTCAGTATTCTGAAAATCTTGTTTTATACTTTTTCAGCGTCGTTTTTTGTCGTAGTTGGGTTTTAGTTTTTTTACTTTTTATTATTTGTATTATTTTGGTGTTAAAGTGTATTTGTGGCGCATAATATTAACAAAAGTTAAATTGACGAACTAAAAACTAGGTAGTTAACATACGACATCTCTTTTGACTTATGTATCGGCGTATAGCACGGAATAGTTAATATTACTTTGTCTGTTCTGTGGCGTATAGTAATATGTAGAGATGTCCTATTTTACTATTTCGTAGCGCTTGGATCGTAGCGCGTATAGCAACGGTTTCCCCGTATGAAGCTCCCGGTTTTTCGTAGTAGCGACGCACATTTGCGTCGATGGCACCGAATGGGTCATGAATTAGTGGATGAGGTCGTTAGTATAAATAGATTGGATGTTTTTCTAACGGTGGTAGGCCATAACATCGGCTGCCGGCAGAAGTTACCACCCACCAGACAAAGTCTTGCCGCCAAGCGATTCGTCGTGTTCCAGCATGATGTCTGGTGAAGCCGTACGGAGGACGCGTCTGAGCAGTTGTGTTGCCTTGTGTGGCGAGTACGATGCGCCAAACGTTGTTGTGTCGGGAGTTTGGTCGTGGAGTCTCCAGATCAATCTCCCTCTGGCGCAGCATCGTTGGTCGTGTTGGTCTTGGGTTTAACATTGCATCATCTGGCTCAACTGCCGTCATCCTTGCTATTCCTAAGTTTTTTTAAGTGAATAGGCTTAATAAACTAGTGCGCTTTACCATCAACGATTGCGTCACTGCTTACCATCAGGCGGGATTGCAGTCAAGCGCTAGTTTATAATTATTAAAAAAAAAAACATATATTAAGAGGACCTGGGAAGATTTCTTAATCTATCTAATTCTGCTAACGATCGACTGTCATGCGGATTTTTAAGTAATTTATTATGATCCAAGGCACTTATAAATAATCCCTCTATGGTTTTAAGTTTAACTCTACTGAGAGCGACGTAGGCCTGTCCTTTAGCAAACAACGACTTTCCTAGATCTGTAACTTTTTTATCTAGAGTACAACCTTGTAATTTATGTACAGTACAACCCCAAGAAAGAATCAGCGGGAGCATTTTACGCTGAATTTGCCCAGAACCCCTCAAGCCGTCAAATTCAGTGAGGCAAGGCTCGATTTTGATAAGTCCGTTAGTATCTGCTTTTATGGATGCGTCGTCAAATTGTATGAGAACAGCGCTTGGCTGTTCTCCTGTTCCAACTGATCGCGCCGAAGAGCAGGCCATTCGAAGGCCTTCACCACTCCCATCGCTCCGTTTACCAAACCCTGGTTTACATTCAAATTTCTACGAAGCATTACTAGGGATTATGTACAAACATAAAGTACTCGTGAAGCTCTTTCAGATGATACCAAATACGGTATATTTATTTTAATTTTGTATTAACATAGAACTTTTGTCCGCTAGAGGGCGTAATACTAAATTTGGTGACAAGCTTTATAGCTCATAACCAACAGAATATCAAGGCCCTTCTAATGGTTTTGCAGTGGTCTTATTCTGATAAGTAGTAAAGAAGCTATCTATGAACGAAAAGATGTGAATTATATGCAATCAGCCCATGAATACAGGTAAAGTCACAAGCAAATGCTAGTAATATATATATATTCAAAATGTACAAGTTAAGCCCTTTCAAATGATACCAAACACGGCATATTTATCTTAACTTTATTTTTTTACTCTGTATATTTTGTCCGCTAGAGGGCGCCACGTTAGATTTTGTGAAACTCCATATAGCCTATAACCAGCAGACAATTAAGACGCTTCTAATGATATATCATTTATCGAATTCGAATAAGTAGTTTAGAAGTTACGAGGGAACAGATGAACATACATACATACATACATACATAGCCTGTCAAAATCATAACCCTCCTTTTGCTTTGCCGTAGTCGGGTAATAAATATACCGTATTTGGTATCATTTGAAAGAGCTTCACGAATACTTTATGCTTGTACATAACCCCGAGTAATGCTTCGTAGAAATTTGAATGTAAACCAGGGTTTGGTAAACGGAGCGATGGGAGTGGTAAAGGCCTTCGAATGGCCTGCTCTTCGGCGCGATTAGTTGGAACAGGGAGAACAGCCAAGCGTTGTTCTCATATAATTTGACGATGCATCCATCAAAGCAGATATTAACGGACTTATCAGTATCGAGCCTTGCCTCACTGAATTTGACGGCTTGAAGGGGTCTGGGAAAATTCAGCGTAAAATGCTCCCGCTGATTTTTGGGGTTGTACTGTACATAAAGTACAAGGTTGTACTCTAGATAAAGCAGTTATCGATATATGAAAGTCATTGTTTGCTAAAGGATAGGCCTATGTCGCTCTCAGTAGAGTCAAAACCATAGAGGCATTGTTTATAAGTGCCTTGGGTCATAATAAATTACTTAAAACTCCATATGACTGTCGATCGTTAGCAGAATTACATAGATTAAGAAATCTTCCCAGGTCCTCTCAATATATGAAACATCCAATCTATTTGTACTTACTAACGACCTCATCCACTAATTCATGACCCACTCGCTGCCATCGTCGCAAATGTGCGTCGCTACTACGAAATACTGGGAGCTTCATACGGGGAAACCGTTGCTATAGGCGCTACGATCCACGTGCCACGAAATAGTAAAATAGGGTATCTCTCCATATTACTATACGCCGAGGCATAAGTCAGAAGAGATGTCGTATGTTAACTACCTAGTTTTTAGTTCGTCAATTTCACTTTTGTTAATATTATGCGCCGCAAATACACTTTAACAGCAAAATAGTACAAATAATAAAAAGTAAAAAAAAACTAAAACCCAACTACGACAAAAAAAACGACGCTGAAAAAGTATAAAACAAGATTTTCAGAATACTGAACTGAACCAAGTTGCTAATGTAGTTAGTTGCAAGTAGGTAAATGGACACAGTAGACTCTACCAAGATGCCTTTGTTGTAAATTGACAATAATGTCATACAATACTATTCTGAAGTATCGTGTGACTACGCTTTTCCAAACATGAAAATTTATCTCTACATAGTGAATATTGCATACTTCTGAATAGTATTGTATGACATTATTGTCAATTTACAACAAA
The DNA here is from genome assembly GCA_017933935.1 of Sesamia nonagrioides. Classification (NCBI taxonomy): domain Eukaryota; kingdom Metazoa; phylum Arthropoda; class Insecta; order Lepidoptera; family Noctuidae; genus Sesamia; species Sesamia nonagrioides. The sequence continues at coordinate 804,480 of JADWQK010002035.1, read as the reverse complement.
GGCATCTTGGTAGAGTCTACTGTGTCCATTTACTTGCAACTAACTACATTAGCAACTTTGTTCAGTTCAGTATTCTGATCTTGTTTTATACTTTTTCAGCGTCGTTTTTTTTTGTCGTAGTTGGGTTTTAGTTTTTTTTTTACTTTTATCAAATCTGAAGAGTCTGAGATGAAAAAAAAAATTATGAACCGATAAAATGCAATAATAATTTAATCTCTACCGGAATTATTAGTTGTAAGTAGGGTTGTAACGGAGGCTTGTTAGCGGAGGCGACGAGTCTCACCTCCGCAGAAGCGGAGGTGAAAGTACCTACATATAGAAAAAAAATGAAATTTATGGTTAATTAATTTTTTTTATTTTTATTTTAAATACGTACATTAATAGTCGTTGAGTCGTGGTGGTCTAGTGGTTGAAACACCGGCCTCTCAAGTATGAGTGCGCGAGTACGATTCCAGGTTAGGCAAGTACCAATGTAACTTTTCTAAAGTTATATGTACTTTCTAAGTATATCTTGGACACCAATGACTGAAGGTGAAGGAAAACATCTTGAGGAAACCTGGACTTTGTCTGAAATCGCCAACCCGCATTGAGCAAGCGTGATGATTATGCACAATCCTTCTCTGTATGGGAGAAGACCTGTGCCCAGCAGTGGGACGATAAAAAAGTTGAGGATGACATTAATAGTAGTATACTTGGTAAAATATATATTACCTTCTTGTAATGAAAATTAAGGAGAAACAAATTGTGTTTGCCGCATTCCTGCCTCGCACTACGTAGTTGATTCGTGACCATTTCGCGCTCAGATGCGGCCGGACAGTTGTCGGACGTCGCAGCTTGCGCGTTACTTATTTTATAAATACGTAAATATCTCCTCCGCACAATTTTTGCGGAGTTATAACGGAGGTTCGTTATAACTCCGCAAAAATTGTGCGGAGGCGGAGGCGGAAGCGAAGATACGATTTCTTGGGGAACTTTCGCAGTAACGGAAGCGAAGGCGAAGCTCCGTTACAACCCTAGTTGTAAGTACCTATGTGCTATTAAAACTATATATTAAACTAAAAAGAAGGGTCAAAAAAGCTAAATGAGACAAAAAATATACTTTGAATTTATCTTATACTTATGGCAAAAAAATTTACTGGTACCTATTGGTTCGCAGGCTCGCTCGACATACCGAGCCCAATCACCTTCAGTGACTGACAGGCACCGACCAGATACTGCGCCAGAATGAACACATGGCATCATTATTCGGTAGGCACGTGACAGCCACACCTTGGTCTGGTCGTTCCCAGCACCTATAAACCCTTCATTACCCTAGAACATGGGCGTAGCGAGGGGGAGGCAGGGGGGCGGGCTGGCGAACTGAGCGAACTTTATTTCACCTCTGTATAGAAATTTATTGAGCTAAGCTAGGTCATACTCTTAATTATGGTAATTATTGTTATCTTTCGCCTCGCTAGGAAAGTTTAGTGTAAATTTATGGTTTACGCAACTTAGAACAAAAAAATAGAAGTATGAAACGCATGGAAATTTTAATGGCGGCAGAACTTGTCAAATCAGGGAAGTCAGCAAAAAAATCCTACATCTATGGAAGTCAGTACACATTCAAATGTTTGCTATGACATCTCTGATTCTCTTGTTTTAGCCGTATAATACTGCGGCCATCTTTGCAAGCGATTCGTCACCGTCAACGTTGAAAAGTAAAATTATGTCAACGTCAGTTAAATACCAGCTATCTGTTGTTGTTTGAATCTGCTGTTTTAAAATTAAGTTATTTATTTAATTTTCGTATCTTACACCTACCCTAAACTAAACCTACCCTACCCCTATGTATGCGTTATTCTGGGTCTTCAGCTACCGACATACCTACCAAAATTTCATCGTAATCTGTTCAGTAGCTTTTGCGAGAAAGAGGTAACAAACATCCATCCATCCACACACACTCACAAACTTTCGTATTTATACCTAATGTAAGTATGAAAAAATCAATTCAGTCTAGGATTTTCTCAACCTCTAGACAACGACAATCTTTAGACCCTGAGATAGAACATAGGCTACCTTTTATCCCGGAAACATAAAAACATTTGATATTCCCGAGGGAAATCTAAAAAGCGCGATATAACCGAACTCCACGCGGGCGAAGCAGCGGGCGGAAAGCTAGTAGGTATAATATAAAATTTTACATAATCATCATAGTAACAATACTAATGAATTTTGAAATAATCCTTTTTTCCGGGGAATTAATTCCAATTTCCCCGAAATTTGGTAATTATTAAAAAAGTGACAACACCGGTATTATTTATTATAAACGAATAGCGACGCGACCACGTCACAGGCATAGAATAAAGAGAGGGAAGTACGTTATCTTCATACAAACGGACCGCGCGCGGCTTGTATGTGTGCGCCATAGTATCTATGCGTCGCCGCACGCACACCTAAACACAATATTAGAGTGCCTATGACTGCGCTAGTCGCGGCTAGCACGGAACGAGGTTCGCGCGTCACGGCTTTTCGGCACATTAGCTTTTAAAAAATGATCACATAAACTGCAAAGTTGGTATGTCTATTTATGAACAAATAAAAGACTTATATTTTTCAAATTATATTTCTAAAAGTTATTTACAAGGATACGGATATATTACACATTAAAGTTTAATAACAACGCGTTTCGTAATAGTCGAAACCGAAGAAAGTAGGTATTTTTCTGTAGCTAATTTGTAATTTTGTATTAAATGTGTGATTCAATAGATGTTATGTTTGTATTATTTATATTTGTATTAATTAAAAATAAAAATAAATATGGTTCTTTATGTGTACAAAACTAAAAATAAAAATTACAAAAAAAAAAAACTGACTAGTATATGTAAACTAAATACTAAGCAAATAATTTAAACATAAGCTCTTAGTCTATAAATATTTGTTAGCGGTTTGGGCGACAACCGTAACCGACGAAGCGCGGACAGTTGTCAACCCTAAGACAGTAGGCAATTAAATCGCGGATTGGGTCGCAGATAACCTACTTCCCCTCTTTATTCTATGTCACAGGTGCCGCGTGCCCTGCCCCCCGCCGCCCGCGGAAGGGGTGGCTTACTATGTATAAAGTTACCTCTTTTTGCGAAATAATATTTATTTTTTTAAGGGGATTTTTTTTAAAGTTTTGCTTGTCTTTGTGGGCATTAGTAGAATCAGTTATCGATACCTAAAAATACCTTCACGGATCGGACAGGGTTTTCTTTCATGGGTTTGAGGGCTGGTGTTTGTACCTGATAATGCCCACCTCACAAAGCGCATCACTTTAGGAAGAGTATTACCCTCTTTGAAGCAGATTCGTTTACTGATGAGTGCTCTGGCTCCATCAATATGGCGTTTAATCTTGTACTGCCAAGCTGGTATGAGCGGTTTCGGTCGTGTAGCTCTAGAGTTACCAGATTTGAGATAAGCTACATGATAAGCTGCTACAGCTGCGCAGTTCAGAATTGAGGAGTAGTAGAGTGAGGTCCTCGGAGGTATCAAAATAATTTGATAACTGCTCTCCAGAGCAGTCACTAATAACCTATTTCTGTTATGCATACGCAAACGTGGTAGGCGTAGCCTGAGTTCTGGCGACATGAAACTATATTCCCGAATCGTAGCCTTTCTTCATTGCACTGGGTACCTACTTACATTTTGTAGCCCCAACATTATTCCCCTCATCAGTCGTCAGCATGACTTATTGGCTGCGGTGACAATTCGATCTCTGTCACCTATGATAGTGAAGAGGAAGATTAAGTACTTATTATTTTAGATTACGATATGATTTAGTTTATGTTTTGTTAACAGTTCAAGCTAATAGGTAGCTATTTCCTAATCATGAAAGAGGTTTAACTTGTGTGACTTATGAAGTTTACATTATTACAGCATGAAATAACAAAAGGATATTAAGTAAGTACATAAATGAGAATCAATCGTAAGAGCATTAATATAAATGCATTTTATCTTTACATTAACCAAACAATACAGTAAGTTGATGGGCGTACCGAGGGGCAGCTGCCCTGGAAATCTCGCAGAACATGTGTGAACTCCTCTGAGTACTAAACAAAGTATAAATGAGCCTTATCTGTAACTTTTAAATAAACCAAGGCTCCATCCTAGGTCTGACTCCCCCCCCCTAGGACCGACTTGCCACTCCTTAGGCCAGACTTGCCGCAAGAGGCCAAAAGCTGGGTACGGCCATGAGTAAGTTACTGTAAACAACCGTTCTTATATTTGTAACTAGGTACTAAAGAAACTTGATTGCTGTTGATTGTCGAATAATAGTGTAATACAGTTTGTTAAATAACAGAGGGCGTTCCCCCTTAAACTCGTTAATATATATCATTAATAGATTAAAATAAAAATATCAGCATAGAAAAATAAGCAAAAATCCGAATAAAAAAAAAATCTAATTGGAAATAAATTTGAAACCTCCTGTTTTAAATCAAAATAGTAGTCGTCATGTATAAATAAATTGCGACGTTGCCGTCTTTCATGTTCGCGTGTACAGTGTGTTTCTTTTACATGTCAATTTAAAATTTTTATTGAATATTTTCTTATTGGAAAAAATTTTAAAACATTTTGTTTTCGAATGGAAATATTTTTATATACTATTTCGGGTTAACGGGAACGCCCTCTGTTAGTTAACATACTGTATAATATTATTAGTTTTGTTTGTTGATACTTTACACGATTAACCATATAATGAAAGTTTACTGTGATCTAGTCATAGATATTAAAAAAAAAAATGGTTTTTCTTATATTTTCGGAAAACCATTTAAACTAAAATATATCTAATGTTGGTTTGAACAAGTGCCCACTCCACAAAACATCCATCGGATCCTCCCTCTTCTATAGAGGATGTGTGAACTTTACACAATATTTCTCATAGCCCTACATATCATCATCATCAACCTATTTATCGTCCCACTGCTGGGCACAGGTCTCCTCTCATACAAAGAAGGGTTGAGCGTAATCACCAAGCTGGCTCAATGTGGGTTGGCGATTTCAGACTTAAAGTCCAGGTTTCCTCACAGACAAAATGCAAGTAAATAATACAAACCCAAAAGATACATAAATAACTTGTAATATATGTAGAGCTACACATACATTATAACTTATTTATGTATTTGTGTAACTAGTTTCATATTGTATTTATGTATAGAATTTTCCTTTTTTTATCATTGTTCCTCTCAACCAAAGCACTTGTCATCTAGTCTCTTCACCACCCCTGTTTGACTGGCAGGAAATGTGTAAGGCATTAAGTAAGTAAATATAAATAAATAAATATTTCTGTTCATAAAGTATAATAAAATAATACTACCACTGTAATTTATAGATCATAAGGAATAAGTCAAGTAATTTACTAGGATGTGTCTGTTCAGTGTCTATTTGTGGGCCTAAATGAAGAAAATGTCTCCTTTTACCTAAATCTGTTTTGTTGTTTTGCATGAAAGAGTACCAAACATCCAGCTCATAAACTTGTTTTAATAACATAACCTAGGAATTAGGATCGGGTTGTTTTCAAAAGTCACAAAATATCCAGGTTTAAGATGATTGTAATAATATATACCATTGAGTCACTCCAGAACAAATAGCAATACTAAGATTGGTCAATTTTATTCAGCAAATCCCACCAAATTTTGTCTAATGTACCTAGCAGAATAATAATTATTTGAATAGCTGAAATTCAGTTTGCCACTCCTACATGTGTGAGTGTGACTGACACAATAACACTGTTCTGCAATGACGACAACACAATTAATATTATACTTAAATTTAAAAGACGTAGAATGGGTAGACGAGAAACTTAAATTAATGTGTCACATATTATTTTATAATTGAATAGCATGTTGCACTTATCGCAGTAGTGAGTAATAAATTAAAGCTTCTATGTTGCATAACCATGCTTTCATGATGTTGTTCCTGAAACCCATCTTTGGTTACAGACTCTTAAAAACAATTTAAGGAAGGGAAGAATAATAACGAAATAAACTCAGATCAGCTCAGATATCGAGGCAAAGTACCTCACCTCTACTTCTTTCTGCAATTTCAACACATGCAATCAGATAAGGTTATGCACACAACACAGCAACGTTAGGTTTTGGTCCCAGCGGCGAAGCCGTACCGTGGTTAACGCGCAGCAGGCGGCGCCACAGCGCGGGCTCGGCTGCGGCGTATCGCCAGGCGCGGCACGCGGCTCCCGCTAGCGCCAATTCATGCCCGCCCAGCCAGCTGAACACCTCGTGCAGTACCACGGCACAGCGCTGCTCTTCGCTCTGCCACATAGACATTCCTCCGGATCCTGCTACGCAATATAACAAGGTTCACCAGTTTTTTTTTCTAAAGTACGTAAGTGCCTGCTGTTGTTTCACAGGTTTGTTCTGTTAACTGAACTAAAAGCAAACCGAAACCAAATATTGAACAGTTATTCATTTGATAGACATTTACATCGCTACGATGCACATGCGAACCAAAAAAAAATGAACCAAAAAAAATTAAAAAACTGTCGAGTTGACAGTTTTATATTTTTTTTTTTTGTTTGTTTGTTCCATTTGGAACCGGCTAGGGTCAGAGACCATGCTGCCATTTCTTCAGTAATTAATTTTCCTTTATTTAGTATATGAAAATTTACTTCTTTAGTTTTATATACCATTTCGTTGTATGCATATATTAACGTCTTTTTGTTTTGATTTAATTTTTTTTTATACTTTTAGCTATCATGTATTCATGTCCACGTCCAGTCCTACATGAAAAGATTCAATTTCAAATGTTCAGTTGATGTCAACAAAACATAACGTCAAAATCCGAGAAAAACAAAGTACTTATTCGATCGATCATCGATGCATCAAACAAAGCAAGAATTCCAATTCAATTCCGAAGTCCCAAAGCATATTTACAAACAATAATCACAAACTACCTATTATTCAAAACGACTGAAACTACATACTGTATTATTTTACAAAATTTATTACATTTTTACCCGACTACGGCAAAGCAAAAGGAGGGTTATGATTTTGACAGGCTATTTAGGTATGTATGTATGTATGTATGTATGTATGTATGTATGTTCATCTGTTCCCTCGTAACTTCTAAACTACGTATCAGAATTCGACAAATGACATATCATTAGAAGCGTCTTGATTGTCTGCTGGTTATAGGCTATATGGAGTTTCACAAAATCTAATGTGGCGCCCTCTAGCGGACAAAACATACAGAGTAAAAAAATAAAGTTAAGATAAATATGCCGTGTTTGGTATCATTTGAAAGCGCTTTACTTGTACATTTTGATATATATATATATTACTAGCATTTGCTTGTGACTTTAGCTGTATTCATGGGCTGATTGCATATAATTCACATCTTTTCGTTCATAGCTTCTTTACTACTTATCAGAATAAGACCACTTCAGTACCATTAGAAGGGCCTTGACATTCTGTTGGTTATCTATACTAATATATAAAGCTGAAGAGTTTGTTTGTTTGTTTGTTTGTTTGTGCGCGCTAATCTCAGGAACTACTGGTCCGATTTGAAAAATTCTTTTTGCGTTGGATAGCCCATTAATCCAGAAAGGCTTTAGGCTATATAACATCACGCTGCGACCAATAGGAGTGGAGCATAATTAATTCCACGCGAAGTAAGTCGCTGGCGGCTGCTAGTGAGCTATAAAGCTTGTCACCAAATTTTAGTATTGCGCCCTCTAGCGGACAAAAAGTTCTATGATAATATAAAATTAAAATAAATATACCGTATTTGGTATCACTTGAAAGAGCTTCACGAGTACTTTATGCTTGTACATAATCCCAAGTAATGCTTCGTAGAAATTTGAATGTAAACCAGGATTTGGTAAACGGAGCGATGGGGGTGGTGAAGATTTTCGAATGGCCTGCTCATCTGCGCGATCAGTTGGAACAGGGAGAACAGCCTAGCGCTGTTCTCATACAATTTGACGACGCATCCATAAAAGCAGATATTAACGGACTTATCAGAATCGAGCCTTGCCTCACTGAATTGCACGGCTTGAGGGGGTCTGGGAAAATTCAGCGTAAAATGCCCCCGCTGATTCTTTCTTGGGGTTGTATAGTTATCGATCTAGGAAAGTCATTGTTTGCTAAAGGACAGGCCTATGTCGCTCTCAGTAGAGTCAAAACCATAGAGTGATTGTTTATAACTGCCTTGGACAATAATAGTAAATTACTTAAAAATCCACATGACAGTCGATCTTTACCAGAATTACATAGATTAAGAAATCTTCCCAGGTCCTCTCAATATATGAAACATCCAATTCATTTATACTTACTAACGACCTCATCCACTAATTCATGACCCATTCGCTCCCATCGATGAAAATGTGCGTCGCTACTACGAAATACTGGGAGCTTCATACGGGGAAACCATTGCTATACGCGCTACGATCCACGTGCTACGAAATAGTAAAACAGGATATCTCTACATATTACTATGCGCCGATACATAAGTCAAAAGAGATGTCGTATGTTAACTACCTAGTTTTTAGTTCGTCATTTTAACTTTTGTTAATATCACAGTATAAAATACATACAGTAGGTCGACGCCTTTGATCTCGTGTAAAATGCCGACATCGTCTAGACAGTAACGCATCGGCCAAGGTTGTCACAAATAAACAATATTTATGAAATTATTGCAGATCAACATCGATAGCTGTATTATATTTAATTAATTTGCTATTTTTACTACGGGAACAACTCGAGACAGATTTAAGTTATTCAGATGGCGATCCAACTGCAGCGTGGAGTGAGACAAGGAGATGTCATATCTCCTAAATTGTTCACTGCTGCGTTGGAAGATGTCTTCAAGCTCCTGGACTGGAAAGGACTTGGCATCAACATCAACGGCGAGTACATCACTAATCTCCGTTTCGCAGATGATATCGTGGTCATGGCTGAGACCCTGGGAGACTTGGGCAAAATGCTCAATGACCTCAGCAGAGCTTCCCAACAAGTGGGTCTAAAAATGAACATGGATAAGACGAAGATCATGTCGAACTATCATGTCGCACCCACTCCAATTGTAGTTGGTTGCTCTGCACTCGAAGTTGTTGACGAGTATGTTTACCTGGGACAAACACTCCAACTAGGTAGGTCCAACTTCGAGAAAGAGGTGTCTCGGCGAATCCAGCTCGGTTGGGCAGCGTTCGGTAAGCTACGCTACATCTTCTCGTCGTCCAAGATACCACAGTGTCTCAAGACTAAAGTCTTTGACCAGTGTGTGTTGCCAGTGATGACTTATTGAACTGAAACGTGGTCGCTCACAATGGGCCTCATACGAAGGCTCAGAGTCACACAAAGGGCAATGGAAAGAGCTATGCTAGGAGTTTCTCTGCGTGATCGAATCAGAAATGAGGAGATCCGCAGAAGAACCAAAGTCACCGACATAGCTTTGCGAGTCGCTAAACTTAAGTGGCAGTGGGCAGGGCACATTGCTCGTAGGACCGATGGCCGATGGGGCAGTAAGGTTCTGGAGTGGCGGCCACGTACTAGGAGACGCAGCGTAGGGAGGCCCCCAACAAGGTGGACCGATGACCTGGTGAAGTTCGAGGGAAGCCGATGGATGCGGGCAGCACAAGACCGGTCAGCGTGGAGAGCCTTGGGGGAGGCCTTTGTCCAGCAGTGGACGTCTATAGGCTGAAGAAGAAGAAGAAGAGAGATGGCATATTCGTAACCAGCACCCCAATCCACCTCGGAATACAACCCATATCACTCACCTATCACTCACCCATATGACCCATATCATATTAATATACATTTAAATTGGCGTCCGCCATCTTGGATTTCAAAAAAGGGCTTTTTCGTAACAAGCACCCCAATTATACTCAAAATTGACACTCATATCAAATTATAAAAAAAATTACGTCCGCCATTTTGGATGTCAAAAAGGATGACTTTTTCGTGACAAGTACCCCAATTATACTAAAAATTGACGAGTGTCAATTTTGAGTATAATTGGGGTACTTGTCACGTATACACCTTAAACACCGTGGTGTTTATTTGTTTGCTTGTTTATTTGTTTGTTTTAAACAAATAAAAAAACGAACACGTGTTAGTCCTTAATGATAGATACCGAGCTACGAACATCGTTTTGTTTGCAGCTCGGGTGCCGCTTACCCGCGTCTCGTCCCTCACACCCCGCACGATTGCTCTGTCTAGACGTCTTCGTCGGACGACTGTATGATTTTTAGACTATGTTAATATTATGCGCCACAAATACACTTTAACACCAAAATAGTACAAATAATAAAAAGTAAAAAAACTAAAACCCAACTACGACAAAAAACGACGCTGAAAAAGTATAAAACAAGATTTTCAGAATACTGAACGGAACAAAGTTGCTAATGTAGTTGCAAGTAAATGGACAAAGTAGACTCTACCAAGATGCCTTCGTTATAAATTGACAATAATGTCATACAATAATATTCTGAAGTATGCAATATTCACAAAGTAGAGATAAATTTTCATGTTTGGAAAGGCGTAGTCACACGTTCTCAAGGTGCTACGGTAGGTAGGTATATATGTAACGTGTGACTACGTCTTTCCAAACATGAAATTTATCTCTCTATTGCATACTTCAGAATATTATTGTATGACATTATTGTCAATTTATAACGAAGGCATCTTGGTAGAGTCTACTTTGTCCATTTACTTGCAACTACATTAGCAACTTTGTTCCGTTCAGTATTCTGAAAATCTTGTTTTATACTTTTTCAGCGTCGTTTTTTGTCGTAGTTGGGTTTTAGTTTTTTTACTTTTTATTATTATTATTAGATTTGCCCTACTGTGCTAGCAACGAATGCGAACAAGGACAGATAAGTGGAACTATTTACAAGAAGATCCTGAATGGAGCGCGGTACGGACTCTGGACTGCCATATATTACAATTAGCTCATCCATCAGCACAAGGCGCTGAATGCCAAAAGATGAGCATTCGAAAAAGATATGATCCAAGGTTTGGTCTGCCTGGGAGTTACAGTGTTCACATTGGGGACTGCTGACCATTTTCAGACGAAAGAGATGATAATTTAAATGACAATGACCAAAACGAAGCCTTAAAATAGTTGTGTAAAATTTCCTGTTAATGTAAGTATTACTTTTGCAGAACCATGGTATAGTCCCTATTGGAACATTGTATGTAGCATACCATAAACCTTTATTTTCAGTTTGAACTGTAAAATTCCAATATCTTTTCCAAATGTCTACTGATCTTTTCTTTAAAAGGGAAACTATATCCATCCATGGAACAAATATATTAAGATGACTGCTTGTATCTGGAATAGTGTCGGAACAACTGGTAATAGCTTTGGCCAAAAAATCAGCCCTTTCGTTGCCTATTACACCAACATGTGAAGGGACCCACATAAACATTACTTTGACATTTTCATTGGACAGAACTAGCCATACCTGTTTTATATCAGAAATTAAATAATTCGTGTTAGCATTGTACCTATTATTTTTAAGATTTTCAAGTACACTCATACTATCACTAAGAATTGCCCATTCACGGCACTCATTTTTTTTAAGATTAATTTGTTTTAATGCAGCAAGTATAGCCACAGCTTCAGCTGTGAATATACTTGTGTTTGGATTTATTTTATGACCAGCACCTAACTTAGACAAACTATCAAAAATAGCAAAAGATACTGCAGACCCAGTTTTAGATCCATCTGTAAATATGAAACGATATCCTGCTAGCTCAGAGGTTTTTATTTGAACATCTTCTTTTGAGGATAAATTTTTGTCAATTATGACATTGATTTCAGGGAATTTACTGGCAAAATCTCCTTGATAACATGGAAGAACAGTTGACCTGTGTATTTGCAGAGTTTCAAGAAAACAAATATATTGTGAAAAGCCCTGAATCATATAAATGGATGAATTTTGAGTAAGAGATGATGAAGAATGTGTCAAATTTGTTAAAAGGTGATTGTTCTTACTATACAACTTCAGTAAAAACCTTTCTTTCAGATAAATGAATCTTATCCTCAATGGAGTAAGTTTACACTCAACTTGCATTACATTAATGGGAGTACTTTTAAATGCTCCAGTAATGAGTCTCAAGTTTTTATTTTGTATTTTTTCCAAAACATCAACAAGCCTACTTTCTCCAGCATAACAAAGAAAACCATATTCAAAATGACTGCGAATCAAGGATTTGTATAGTAACAACAAAATTTTGGGATCAGCTCCCCAAGATGTTGTACACAATGATTTCAAAATATTATTAGCCTTATTAGCTCTGGTACTTAACAATTCTACGTATTTATTCCATTTGAAATTATGAGTAAAGATTACACCCAAAAACTTAACATCATGGGAAACAGGGATACATATATCATTATAGTAAACAGAAGGAATAAGATTGTTAGTTTTACCAAAGACAACCAATTTAGATTTAAGTGCATTTATATCAAGATTTAGATAAGTAAAGTATGCATGTAAACTTTTCAAAGATTTATTAAGGATGTGGCTAGTATTTGTTAAATTTTTTCCAGATGCATATACAACCAAATCATCTGCAAATTGAAGATTTTTAACATCTGGGCCCAAAATGAGATTCAGACGACGAATATACAAAATAAAGAGTAAAGGAGACAATATACCTCCTTGACAAACTCCTACAGAAGCAAACCTTGGACCATATAATTTACCATTGTGTTTAACACTGACTTCCCTATCATTCATAAATGTATAAACCCAGTGAACTATTTTATTGGGAATTCCTATGGAAAGTAATTCAGTACAGAGTATTTGAATATTGACACTATTAAAGGCGCCAGCAACATCGAAAAATACAGACATTAAACATTCCTTATTGTTAAGACTATTCTGTATATCAAGCTGTAATTGACAGATACTTTCACGTGCCGATGAACCCCTACGAAACCCGAATTGATTACTAGGTAAGATGTTATTTTGTTCAACATAGAATTCCAACCTTTGTTTTAATAATTGCTCAAAAATTTTTCCTACACAAGATGTCAAGGCAATGGGACGATATGAATCAGGATTAGATCTGGGCTTAGATGGTTTCAAAATGGGAATCAGACAGTCAGTCTTCCAAGAGTGTGGTATGTAGTTGTTCAACCAAAGATTATTCAATATTTGTAGAAAAGACTGCAAACCCTTTTCACCAAGCTTTTTCAACATAATATAAGGAACACCATCCAGACCAAATGCACTATCTCTTCTAGAAAAAAGGGCAGATTTTAATTCTTGCATTGAAAAGGATTTATTTAAATAGTTATCCAACCAAAAACATTCTGTAAAAAAATGCCAAGCCTCGCTGGATCTGCTGGTTTATCTCTAAAAAGTAATGAAATCTAGACAAAGCCGTGCCAAGTTGAAGGTTCCTTATTGCGATTTCTTCAATATTATTATAGTTAATATTGTGTGACTTGGCCGTTGAACATTATACGTTAGTGCGATTTTGTTAACACGTAATGTTATATCTGTTATAACTACCTATGTCTGTTATGTGAGAATAATAGCCCATACTGGTATTTGTAATTGGACTTAAGACATTGTGCAACATAAGTATTAATCATTGACAATGATGACTTCTGTTCTTTTTGAAGCGTCAAATCGACCACCTATCTAATATAAAATAGACGTACAGACGGATTTCTATGAATGATTAGTCCATCTGTACCGATAATGACTTTTTCGCTGTTCGTTTCCGGCTCGTCTATACATAAGTATTTTTGAAATGCGCAACTTTATCAAGCCCTGGTTATTGAATCAACGTTTTCCAAGTGGCAATTTTCCATGGTCAATAGGTAACGGTTCTGGCGACAGATTGGTGCAATGGTGTCATGGAGCACCTGAATTTATAGCCTTGTATACCCTTCAACGGCCAAGTCACACAATATTAACTATAATAATATTGAAGAAATCACAATAAGCAACCTTCAACTTGGCACGGCTTTGTCTAGATTTCATTACTTTTTAGAGATAAACCAGCAGATCCAGCGAGGCTTGGCATTTTTTTACAGAATGTTTTTGGTTGGATTTCACTTTTTGTAGAAGCGTATTATATTGATTTTATTATTTAACACAGTTTTTTTTCTTTTTAGAAGTAGTTATTCCAAATCTTCCTTTTCTTTTTTGCGGTTCTGATTCTTGTACAGTAGCAATAGTTTTATGTATTGCCCGTTCGCGTGGCGTGGGTGGTTGTATTCAGTGATCGCTGAAGCTTGAGTTTTTATACTCTGGAAGTCAACATTTATGTTTACTTCTTCAATCAATATGAGGTGCGCCCAATGAAAATTTTATATTCGTGAAAGCGCCATATAAGCTTGGCCACGAGAAAATATGGAGGTGCCAATGTCCATTTTTTAGAGTTAGAACTTGGCTCTTGAGAAATGTTAGGTCATACGCCACACAGATTGGGAATTGTTGTCTGTACAAGCATGCCCGGGGTATGATCTGAAATTATAACTTACATAATAAGTAATAATTCGTGAATCAAATTATAAGCAAATTTTACTAACAATTGTTTAGGCGTTATTTGGTCTTCCGGGTCCCACCTCATTTTTGTACTAGGCTGTCGAACCATTAACTAAAACAAACATCAATGTTTCTCTTAAGCATTACTTTAGCTGCCTGTTCAATGCTTATAGTTTCTTCCAGTCCAGCAGTCATCGTCGCATCATCCTCATATTTTTGTTAACAAGCCCGGGCTTTTGTTATCATACATTTTGAACAATCCAAGAAATTTTTAGCAATTAACTTTATCTCGGATTGCGGGACTGCTTTGAATATAGTATTATGCATACACATATTTCTCGACGGTAGTAAACAAACAGTACCTTCTGGTACGTTCCTCAAACATTGTGTTACATATTTCCAATAAACATTCCTTCATTAGAATGCGAGAGCAGAGGTATCAATCGGTTAGGCAGTATATCTCTGTCTGATTGAGTTGTCAATCCTACTTTGGTTCTTTTTGACATCTCAACAAACGTAGAATCATCCAGCGGTCTAATATACAACGTAAGATCATTGTTTAAAAAAAATCAGTACCTACAAAAGATTGGAAATTTATTTATTTTAATAATTATAAACTAGTGCTTAACTGCAATCCCGCCTGATGGCAAGCAGTGATGCAATCGTTGATGGTAAAGCGCGCTAGTTTATTAAGAGCCTATTCACTCAAAAAAACTGAGTGAATAGGAAGGAAGACGGCATTTGAGCGAGGTGGTGTAATGTTAAACCCAACAACACGACCAACGACGCTGCGCCAAAGGGAGATTGATCTAGAGACCCTCCACGACCAAAATCCCGAAAAAACAACATTTCACGCATCGTACCCGGCATACATAAATCGCATCACAACTGCTCAAACTCGTCCTCCGTACGGCTTCACCAGTCATTATGCCGGAACACGACGAATCGCTTTGCGGCAAGACTTTGTCTGGTGGGTGGTAACTTCTGCCGGCGGCGAATGGCAAGGCCTACCACCTTTCTAAGAGGATTAGTTTTTTAAACAGCGACTTTTCTCTGACTGCACCCTAATTACGTAACACACTATTGATATTAACTGGAATCATTTTGAAGTATATTGCTAATCCATTGCTCCATATGTTTAAGTGCTCAAAAACGTTAATAACGCAATGAATGTTGTTGATCTGTCAAAATGAAACCCATTGCTACTGATGGCCTTTTACGTAATTACACCACTGGTTTGAGTTGCAAAAGATCCCCAAGCACTAAAATATGTTTTTTTCCAAACCATCTTCATCTTCTAGATCAGAAGAATCAAACACTTTGCATAAATGAAGATTTATGTAGGTTAATTAGATATCATAGACAATTCACCTATAATAAATAGTTCGATAGTTTTTAAGTACATATGTCCTTAAGCGGGTATCACCGCCACTCGTAAGTCCAATGCACTATAAGTTGAAGCTTTCTAAATACATATGATTGTGGTACTCTAACTTGCGCTTGACCGCAATCCCGTCTGATGGTAAGCAGAGCAGTGATGCGATCGTTGATGGTAAAGCGCGCTAGTTTATTAAAAGCCTATTCACTTTAGCCTTGAAGACACTCAAATTGTAGTGTGACGGAAACACCGCCGCTGGCAAATTATATAAATACTAAATACTACTAAATTTAGCTGAAGATTTACAAACTTCATTGGACCGTATATCTATCCATACTAATATTATAAATGCGAAAGTAACTCTGTCTGTCTGTCTGTCTGTCTGTTACGCTTTCCCGCCTAAACCTCTCAACCGATTTTGATGAAATTTGGCACAGACATTCTTTAGACCCTGAGAAAGAACATAGGCTACCTTTTATCCCGGAAAAATTTGATGTTCCCGAGGGAAATTTAAAAAGCGCGATATAACCGAACACCACGCGGGCGGAGCCGCGGGCGGAAAGCTAGTAATAAGATAAATAAAGTAATCAATATCTACCCTTTAACGAAAACTCAATGTAAGGAAAAAGTTACAAAATACTTACAAAAACTTAATTACGAAGAGACTGAGTTAATCCATACTATTATTATAAATGCGAAAGAACTCTGTCTGTCTGTCTGTCGGTCTGTCTGTCTGTCTGTCTGTCTGTTTGTCTGTCTGTCTGTCTGTTACGCTTTCCCGCTTAAACCTCTCAACCGATTTTGATGAAATTTGGCACAGACAATCTTTAGACCCTGAGAAATAACATAGGCTACCTTTTATCCCGGAAAAAATTGATATTCCCGAGGGAAATTTAAAAGGTGCGATATAAACGAACTCCACGCGGGCGAAGCCGCGGGCGGAAAGCTAGTACTACATATACCACAGTGATTGACTATTTACCACATACACACACCCTCTTACATTCATACACACATAATCATATCACACAAATAGAGGACACACGTACTGTTCAGTGCTTATTCTTAATTTAATCTAATTTTAAGTTAATTTATTATTTCTGGTAAATTATAAAAAAAATAATTTTATTTGGTACTAGCTTTCCGTCCGCGGCTTCGCCCGCGTGGGGGTCGATAATATCGCGCTTTTTACATTCGCCTCGGGAATATCAAATTTTTCCGGGATAAAAGGTAGCCTATGTTCTTTCTTGGGGTCTAAAGATTGTCTGTGCCAAATTTCATCAAAATCGGTTAAGAGGTTTAGGCGGGAAAGCGTAACAGACAGACAGACAGACAGACAGATAGATAGACCGACAGACAGAGTTACTTTCGCATTCATAATATTAGTATGGATGATGTTATTTTATTTTATTTCATTAAATTTGATTGATTTATTCTATTTTTGAACATGTAAATTTACAAAGTGTTGACTGTACTCAATGGCTACCTACCTAGGTATATCTAGTGTCTACTTTTTAAGGGATTGGGTGCTGATAACTGAAACACAGGCTTTTGCCTAGTTCGGTTACAGATGTGTAATCCGATTGTAACAATAAATTATAGCCTATAACATATTTTGTGTAACAATGTAAATAATTTCTGAATAAACGTTATTATTATTATATAATTGTTCCAGTCCCTCGATGTACGCGGAATAAAAGAGGAAGCAAAACGCTTAGTCGTTGAATTAAATCAGGCAATTCCCTTGCACACTGATAGAGCAGCGGTGGACTAGTAGTATCGTCCGCGATTTACAAGTTGTAGGCCGTAGGTTAGAACCCTATCAGGTGCTTTAATTTGTGTAAATTATTTCATCACTACTGCTCTCAAAACGGTGCAGTGAAGGAAAACTTCGTGAGACAACCGGCATGTTTTAGAAGCAAAAACTCCGAAGGCATGTGACATTTATCAACCCGCACTGTGCCCGCCTGGGCCGCAGTGGGCCGTAATCTACACGGGTAGATTATGGCCCACTCTATCTCATCGAGAGGAGGCATGTGTCCTAGGAGTGGGAATATTTTAGGATGATTATATATTCCTGATTTCTGTCTCAACATGTCAAAAATGCATCCAATTTGTCTATATTTATGAAAAAAAAAAGAAAAGTGTGTTTGTTCCGCTTTTACGCCGTAACTACTGAACCGATTTCTTTGAAATTTTGTAGACACAAAGATAGAAGTCCGGATTAAATAATAGGGTAGTTTTTATCCCGGAAGAATCGATATTCCCAAGGAAAATCTAAAAAGCGATATATCCTACCTAAAGCTAGTGGATTATATTTTGACCAAATATTGAGTTGAAAAGTTAGTAGTAGGTACTTAGTAATCGTTCGACTATTTCTTCGTGTAAACTAAAAAGTATAAAAGCCAGTATAGTCTTATCCACAGTTTTTATCAAAGCAGAAGGGGAGGCATTTCCAGCAGTGGGGCGCTCTAAGCTAGATTAAATTAGAAGATATATGTGTCCCACTACGCTGGATTTTTGCAATGACAATCATTTTTTTTTTATGTAGCAATAGTAGATTTGATTATAGATTACTGAACGACGAACATTTCTTCCTTCTGATCTAATTCAAAGGTTACTGCAGACCATATTTTTTGCCCATATAGGTGCAAAGTTCTCATCAATATAAATGAATTAATTCCAAACACAAAGTAGCTACTGTAAACCGTTGGGAATCCCCTAACTGCCCTTCGTCTTCGTCATAAGATCTCTAATGACAATCCCAATTTATCTAGGTATAAAGCTCTTATCAATACAAATTAATCAGGCACAAACACAAGGTAGCTGCTGTGAATCGCTGAGGACTTCCTTCGTTTGTCTCTCGACTCCATCATCAAATCTACTTCAGACCTTCATTATAACACATATGGCTGCAAAGTCCTCATGAATATAAATGATATAAGTCCAAACACAAAGTAACTACTGTAAATCGTTGAGGAGTACGCGGGACTGACCTTTGTCTTCATCATCAGAGCCTTTATGACAGTCACAACCCATCGAGTTGTTAAGTTCTCATCAATACAAATTAATCAAACGTAAACACAAGGTAGCTGCTGTGAATCGTTGAGGAGTTCTCACGACTGTCTCCCAGCTTCATCATCAGATCTACTCTGTACCTTTATTAAATTGTAGTGTTTTCTAATACTTATTGAAAATACTTAGAAATGCACTAGTCACCCCTACAATTTTTGAAAGTTACCCTTGATTTCTCTGGTCTTCCATCATCAGATCCAGACCTGGTAACTATTGGACCACCTGGAAAGTATACCCTTTCAAACAGAAAGAAATTTGAAAATCGATCCAGGTGTCTTAGGGTGATCGGTGAACACACCTACATAAAAAAAAAAGATTACGACGAATTGAGAACCCGCTCCTTTTTTTGAAGTCAGTTGATGAAGCGGCCCACCAAGTTGAATATTTTATTGACGGTGGTACGTCAATCTCTACTAGTTTGGTTGGGCTCTTCTGCTTTCTAATCAAGGTCACCAGGTACTTCAGATCTTCGATTATTCTAGTTTTTATATTTTTCCCTTTATGTGACCATTAAACCCTGGCTGTGTACCAAATTTCAGCTCTCTGAGTTTATGGGAAGTACTACTTCTATTTTGATGATCACGAGTGAGTCGAAAACACGGAAATTTACTTTCGCTTAACTTCAGAACTGGATGAGCTACAGACTTGAAATTTTCGATTTGAAGTGTGCTAATACAGCTTACTGGATGACCAAAATTTCAGCGTTCTGATACTATCCAGAGGTTCTTAATTAGTGGCCTGAAAATGCAGCGAAATGCTTCGGGTAAAGATGGTACGGCAGTGTTTGCTTCGCGCTCGACTTGGCGAGGGCACTGCCGTGCCCTCAGATTTACAAGATTTGTTTCACTGTCAAAGGGGAAATTTGGTTGATTATTTACATAATCAGGAGTATACTTTTGTAACAAAACTTGAACCCAGACATCATCATTGTCATTATGGTTATAAGTTCTATTAAATTTTCGCATATATTTCCAGATAACAGAAATTGGAGTGCATCGATTAAAGGAGTTACAGAGTTCAACCCAACTATTTGTCCTTTCAGTCTTTAATGTAAGTTTTTTAATTGCTTGTAGTTTTTTAAATTCTATATAAGTTTCGTCTGAAGGGTTGTTTTTAAAATTTATATATGCAGACTTTGAGTTTTGGACTGAATCTGAAATTTTTTTACTCCACCAAGGAAGAGGAGGCTTTTTACGTGACTTTCTACGACTGGTATGATTAACATGACTATTATTAGCAGAAGAAATGGGTGTACTACTACGCTGTAGAGAATTAACTATAGCAGATTGCAATATTTCACAAAAAGCACTGTATGCTACCAATGGGGTATTATTTTGTAAATGAGAATTAGACAACTGTAAATCTACATTGTGTTCATACATTATCCAATCCACCAATTTAAAGTTAGGGTAGATGGGCAAATGTATATTATTGTTGTTATATATATCATTGTTTACAATAACATTAATACAGGAAAAATACAGGAAGATGATAGCTGCCAAGTGGATCATTATGCACCGACCAATCACAAGATAAAGCCAGAGATGGTGAAACCAAAGTTAAATCTAAAGCATTCGGACGCCATGTCAGAGAACCAACTGTTGTTACCTCGCCACTATTCAACAAAACCAAATTTTTTTCCTCAATACATTCTAGAATATCTCGACCTCTGGAATTTACAGAATTACAACCCCAAGATGTGTGATGAGCATTAAAATCACCAGCAAAAATCATGGGTTCAGGAACTGAATCAACTAAATTTAGAAATTTATTTTTATTAAAACATGGAGTACAATTTGTAGGACAATAAAAACTTACGAGACTTATTTCTTTATTATTTACAACAATTCTTACACATATATTTTGCAGAGAATTATCTGAATAGATATTTATTTTATTATATCTTATATTGTTACGTAATAAAATAGCAACTCCATTATGTCGATTGCCAATGTCGTTTCTTTCTATTTGATATCCTTTTATATTAAAAACTTTAATTGGTGTTAACCAGGTTTCTGAGATAATTGCAATATGAATGTTATGTTCGTAAAGAAACTGTGTTAGTAGGAGTTTATTACTTATAATGCTCTGAGCATTCCACTGCATGATATTAAGCTGATCCATTATTAAAGGAATTAGAAGTATTTCGGAAAGTTTGATATAACATTTCTTTTATTGAAGTAGAATTAATGGGAGTATTTTTTTGATTTGATATCATTTTTGTAATGGTTTGTATTAGTATATTCATAAAAAAATCGGATTTGGAAAGGTTTTGTATCTGTGTTTCAATATTTGTTTTAGTTAGTTGTGGAAATGTGTTCTCTTTAAATAAGTCAGAGAACATGATGGTCTTGGATTTAATTTTGCTCTCCTCTATTTTAAGTTTTTTTTGTGGACATTGATTTGAAATGGCAATGTGATTACCACCACAATTACAACATTTTGCATTTTCCTGTTGGACATTACAACTCTTGTAGTGATGGTTCTGGGAACAAATTGAGCATACCTCAGAATTGCGGCAGAATTTGGCAATGTGCCCGAATTTCATACATTTTAGACATTGTTTCACCGGAGGAACATAAACTTTAACCTCATGCCGCCATGACTCGAGGTATACAAATTGGGGTAATTCGATAGACGCAAATGTTATAGCGACGGTCTGTGTGGGAAGGTATGAAACCTCACCACCGTCACTTCCGACACGACGCATGAAGCGCCTCACCTGAATGACGTTGCGTGAACTATCAACAAGTGTATAAATCTGTTTGTTTGATAGGTCAGTAGGAACTGAAGTTATAACCCCAGTCACCTCGGTGTCACCTGCTGGTATCGAAGCTTTTAAGCCTAATTCTTCTAAAAGCTTTTTATTTTGTAGAAACACATTGGCGTTGTTGGACAAGTCGAAAGTAATACCTATTTTATATTTATTAATAGATTTTAAGTGTGAAATACCAGCTATGCTGTATTTCCTTATAGCATGTGAAAGAGCCAGCCTATCCTTGTCACTAAAACTCTTTTCGACTACATGCGACAAAAAGACAATGAATTCAGTTTTTGTAGAGTTCTCAGGGTACTTTCGAGAGTACCCTGGTACCTTATAGACCAGATATTTTCTGCTCGTATCCTCGTCCGAGTCCGAAGAGTCCGTCGTAATGTCTGTATGAGGAACAGGGGGATCCGTCTTTTTCCTTTTCTTCACTCCTTTCATTTTCCATATACAGTTACACACTATATTAAATTTCTATTTACACTATACAGTAATTATACGTAAATATACAAATTTTCAAATAATTTAAAAATAATATCAAATTTAGGCGCCTTTCTCATTCAAGGTTCCCGCGCTTTTTTTTCTTTTAATTTTATTACACACACACCACGCCATGACAGTAGGACAGTTTTATATATTTTTTTGGTTCATTTCTTTCCGTTCGGGCGAACGGAAAAGGCAAAGGCATAGTACGCCATACAGCCTAGTCTTAGTAATTTTTTTCTTCAGTAATTATCTATCCTAACTTATCCTAATTTATCCTAACTTATCCTTTTTTTTTTTGACGCTGTGCTAATGCATTTACGCACCGTACCCCGAAGGGCGTGTGTGGGACTCGCCCAGCCGAAGCCGGGAATACTCACTAAACCCACAGCGGCACAACCACATCGCCTGAGTGGCGGGGTCATGGGAAATATGGGAAATGGCAGAGCCTGTCTACCAATCCCCCGCCGGCGATTCCCGCCAAAAGGCAGGCCCACAATGGTCCCCCCATAAGGAGGGGCCGGACTGAGTACGTCTTCTAGTGCGAGAAGACGCAGTAGCCAAGGGTTTTTTAGCGAGGTGTCCTTCCTCTTAGCCCCACTCGTTTCCCCGGAGGCAAACGGGGCCCCCAGCTCCTCTCAATGAGGAGACCGGGTTGCCCGATGGTGACCCGGAGTTCGGGTCACATCAGCCACCTGGAGTGGTGGCTGACCCGCCGCACATGTGACCGCCGAAGCGGTCCCCACTTCTGGTTTTGGTCCGCGCCGGTTAACCGGTAACCCCCATATCTGGGGGCCGTTCCCCTATCCACCACCTGGGGACGCGTCCGATGGCAGGCCAGAAACTGCGCACGGAATCCTAACTTTTCCTTTTTTTTTTTTTTTTTGACGCTGTGGGAATGCATTTGCGCACCGTACCCCGAAGGGCGTGTGTGGGACTCGCCCAGCCGAAGCTGGGAATACCCACTAAAAACCACAGCGGCACTCCGGCATCGCCATAGTGGCGGGGGAGTGGGAAACTAGCGCAGCCTGAGCTACCTCTCCCCCGCCGGCGAAACCCGCCTAATAAGGCGGGCCCTCAATTGCCTCTCCTGGGGAGGGGCCGTGGCTCCCGCGTGATGAGCGATGTAAGACGGGCGTCGGCCTCACGCCCGCCGCTCACCTCAGGGAGGGAGAAAGCGGGCGAAATCCCGCCTTCTCCTCCCCCTACGCCGCCTGCGGAGCGCTGGAGCGAGGGGATCCTCCTCCCGCTCGCGCTCCGCGGCCTCCTTCTGCGACATCACGACCTCTCAGAAGGAGGCCATCGCCACCCAAGCCTCCTCGCTCCCCACCATCGCTCTGACGATGGCGGGCAGCGAGAGGTCCCCTCCAACCGCCGTGACAAGATCGCGGCGCGGCACGGCCCAATCCTAACTTATCCTTTTTTTAAAAGCACTCCGGCATCGCCATAGTGGCGGGGGAGTGGGAAACTAGCGCAGCCTGAGCTACCTCTCCCCCGCCGGCGAAACCCGCCTAGGAAGGCGAGCCCGGGGCCGTGGCTCCCGCATAGTGAGCGATGTAAGGCGGGCGTCGGCCTCACGCCCGCCGCTCACCTCAGGGAGGGAGAAAGCGGGCGAAATCCCGCCTTCTCCTCCCCCTACGCCGCCTGCGGAGCGCCGGAGCGAGGGGATCCTCCTCCCGCTCGCGCTCCGCTGCCTCCTTCTGCGACCTCACGACCTCGCAGAAGGAGGCCATCGCCACCCAAGCCTCCTCGCTCCCCACCATCGCTCTGACGATGGCGGGCAGCGAGAGGTCCCCACCAACCGCCGTGACAAGACCGCGGCGCGGCACGGCCCACGACGGGCACACCGCGAGGGTATGTTCCGCCGTGTCCTCCGCCGCGCCGCAACCGTGGCACGACGGTGTTTCCTCTCGTCCTATCCGGTGCAGGTACCTGCCGAAGCAGCCGTGGCCGGAGAGTACCTGCACCAGACGGAAGGAGAGGAACCCGTGACGCCTGTCGAGCCAGTCCTCCAGGACCGGCCCGATGGCGTCGAGGGTACGGCGGCCGAAGACGGCGGAGGCGAGGTCCTGCGTCCACTGCTGGACAAGAGCGACCCTCGCCTCCCGCCGGACCACGAACAACCAATCCCCCGCCGGCGATTCCCGCCAAAAGGCGGGCC
Source organism: Sesamia nonagrioides (assembly GCA_017933935.1). Classification (NCBI taxonomy): domain Eukaryota; kingdom Metazoa; phylum Arthropoda; class Insecta; order Lepidoptera; family Noctuidae; genus Sesamia; species Sesamia nonagrioides. The sequence goes on along the minus strand of JADWQK010002035.1, from coordinate 780,131 downwards.
CACAATGGTCCCCCCATAAGGAGGGGCCGGACTGGGTACGTCTTCTAGTGCGAGAAGACGCAGCAGCCAAGGGTTTTTTAGCGAGGTGGCCTTCCTCTTAGCCCCACTCGCTTGCCCGGAGGCAAACGGGACCCCAGCTCCTCTCAATGAGGAGACCGGGTTGCCCGACGGTGACCCGGAGTTCGGGGCATGTCAGCCACCTGGAGTGGTGGCCGATCCGCCGCACATGTGACCGCCGAAGCGGTCCCCATTTCTGGTTTTGGTCCGCGCCGGTAAACCCCATATCTGGAAGCCGTTCCTATCCGCCACCTGGAGACGCGTCCGATGGCAGGCCAGAAACTGCTTATACTAGCTTAACTTAACCTAACCTATCTCCTTTCGTTTCCCGCGTGAGGCCGACAAGGAGGAAATTTGGGTAAGGTCATGATGTGGCCACTATGCTACAATATTTCACTGTTCTTTATAAATTATTCACTGAATGCACGTTTTACTACATAAATCACGCGCTTTTATTTAGTAACCAACACTAATCTTAACATTCCCGCCAAAACTCCCTGATTGATACTTTGAGTAGTAGTATTCTTCTTTTTCCCATACGGGAAGGCAACGGTACAGAGCTATACAGCCTGATCTTTAATTTATAAAATCTTCTTTTGTAACTAATCCTAACTTAACTTAAACTAAACCTAACTCCTTTCGTTTCCCGCGTGTGGCCGATTAGGAGGGGTTTAGCGTAAAGACAAGATGTGGCAACTAGGTATGCTACAATATTTCACTGTTCTTTATGAATTATTCACTGAATGCACTTTTTACTACATAAATCACGCGTTTTTATTTAGTAACACTATAAGTAATTTAAAAGACAGCCTCCGTGGCGTAGCGGTAGCGGACGCGGCCGCTGCGCGAGGTGGCGCGGGTTCGATCCCCGCACAGTGCAAGTATTTGTATGCATAAATATGAATATTTGCACTGGTCTGGTCGTGTCTCGGAAAGCACGTTAAGCCGTTGGTCCCGGTTGCCATACGAACATCTAGTGGCAGTCGTTACGGGTCGTTGGAGCCCTCAAAAGTCCAACAATTAGTCTAACTGCAATGCTTCGATGTCGCCTTCAGGTTGTGGAGGTCAGACGAGGTTATCTCTACATAGTGAATATTGCATACTTCAGAATATTATTGTATGACATTATTGTCAATTTACAATGAAGGCATCTTGGTAGACTCTACTGTGTCCATTTACTTGCAACAACATTAGCAATTTTGTTCGGTTCAGTATTCTGAAAATCTTGTTTTATACTTTTTCAGCGTCGTTTTTTGTCGTAGTTGGGTTTTAGTTTTTTTTTTTACTTTTTATTATTTGTACTATTTTGGTGTTAAAGTGTATTTGTGGCGCATAATATTAACAAAAGTTATATTGATGAACTAAAAACTAGGTACTTGACGTATTACATCTACACGCACATATAACAACACTAGCTTTCCGCCCGCGGCTTCGCCCGCGTGGAGTTCGGTTATATCGCGCTTTTTAGATTTCCCTCGGGAACATCAATTTTTTTCGGGATAAAAGGTAGCCTATGTTCTTTCTCAGGATCTAAAGATTGTCTGTGCCAAATTTCATCAAAATCGGTTGAGAGGTTTAAGCGGGAAAGCGTAACAGACAGACAGACAGACAGACAGACAGACAGACAGACAGACAGAGTTACTTTCGCATTTATAATATTAGTATGGATAAGCCCGAAGGCATATATTGCAGAGGACATTTTTATGGGGGTTTTAGCCAGCTAACAAACAGTTTCCGCCTTCACCGCATGGAATTACTCCCAGCTTATGTAGTTTTCATTAGTAAATTACTTATTCTATTAATGTTCACACTGCTCTACATTCATAAAGCGATTCACAGTTCCCGTGATCTGCGCTCTCTCTTATCGCTCGTTCTTGTAATTATGTACAAGCATAAAGTACTCGTGAAGCTCTTTCACGTCCAAATACGGTATATTTATTTTAATTTTATAATAACATAGAACTTTTTGTCCGCTGGAGGGCACATACTAAATTTGGTGACAAGCTATATAGCTCATAACTAAGAGAATATCAAGGCCTTTTTAATGGTACTGCAGTGGTCTTATTCTGATAAGTAGTAAAGAAGCTATGAACGAAAAGATGTGAATTATATGCAACCAGCCCATGAATACAGTTAAAGTCACAGGCAAATGCTAGCAATATATATATATTCAAAATGTACAAGTAAAGAGCTTTCAAATGATACCAAACACGCCATATTTATCTTAACTTTATTTTTTTACTCTGTATGTTTTGTCCGCTAGAGGGCGCCACATTAGATTTTGTGAAAATCCATATAGCCTATAACCAGCGGACAATTAAGATGCTTCTAATGATATGTCAATTGTCGAATTCTGATAAGTAGTTTAGAAGTTACGAGGGAACAGATGAACATACATACATACATACATACATACATACATACATAGCCTGTCAAAATCATAACCCTCCTTTTGCTTTGCCGTAGTCGGGTAAAAACTCAAGCGCGCGTGAATCCGTGTAACTATAAAGAAGCGACTCATGACAAGATGGCGGGGACCACACAGAGCGTCGCGTGAGCCGGCCGCGCCATAGATTAACAAGCATAATCTATTATACGCATCCTAAATCATAGTGGCGCAAGCGTTGGGGTATATTTCTGACACGGCGGTTAGGACGGTTTGCTAAAAGTTCAAATTTCGGAATCTGAGCTTAGAGACGTCTACCGTCTACCAGGTAAATCACAAGCAACTTCTTCTCCTCGTCCAGTTATTGTAGAATTTACCAAATCGAAGAAACAGTCACTAATATCTGCTGTTAGATCATATAATAAGGACAAGGCCAAAGACGATAAATTTAACACCACTTCAGTCGGAATATCTGGACCCCGCCAACCGATTTTCATTACTGAACACCTGCCCTCGTACACAAAGAAACTATTTCATCAAGCTCGTGAGTTTGCAAAAACCAATGGCTATAAATATAGTTGGATCTCCAACGGGAATATTAATCGACCTATGCAAAGAACAAAGTTTTATTTGAATATATCACCAAACTACGTTTATTCACACATCCTCACATACACACTCACACCCTCACACACCTTTATTGCATATATATTTTATTTTTTATTTTTTATTGTTCATTTAGTTTTCAATAGCACAATAATTGATTACTTGTCTGATTCTTAATACCTATTTATGGCTTATTGTATGTAATTAGGGGTGGAGACCTGGTGTCCTGAAATACAAGCATATAGCTTAGCTCAGGCACCAGTCTCCCACAACACGAACATTGTATGCCTTAAATTTGTAGGTTGACCTTCCTCTGTAAAACATGTATTGTGGTGAGAAAATAAATGAATTATGTAGCGCGAAGAAAAAATGTGTTGCTATGCTATGGCTCGCCTTGTGTTGACGCGCACCCTTTCCGCCGCCCGCGCACCCCGCGCGGGGTGCGCGTGGGATGACGCGGGCGCGGCACGCCAGCATAGAATAAAGAGGGGAAGTAGGTTATCTGCGACCCAATCCGCGATTTAATTGCCTACTGTCTTAGGGTTGACGACTGTCCGCGCTTCGTCGGTTAGGTACGGTTGTCGCCCAAACCGCTAACAAATATTTATAGACTAAGAGCTCATGTTTAAATTATTTGCTTAGTATTTAGTTTACATATACTAGTCAGTTTTTTTTTTTTTGTAATTTTTATTTTTAGTTTTGTACACATAAAGAACCATATTTATTTTTATTTTTAATTAATACAAACATAACATCTATTGAATCACACATTTAATACAAAATTACAAATTAGCTACAGAAAAATACCTACTTTCTTCGGTTTCGACTATTACGAAACGCGTTGTTATTAAACTTTAATGTGTAATATATCCGTATCCTTGTAAATAACTTTTAGAAATATAATTTGAAAAATATAATTCTTTTATTTGTTCATAAATAGACATACCAACTTTGCAGTTTATGTGATCATTTTTTAAAAGCTAATGTGCCGTAAAGCCATGACGCGTGAACCTCGTTCCGTGCTAGCCGCGACTAGCGCAGTCATAGGCACTCTAATATTGTGTTTAGGTGTGCGTGCGGCGACGCATAGATACTATGGCGCACACATACAAGCCGCGCGCGGTCCGTTTGTATGAAGATAACGTACTTCCCTCTCTTTATTCTATGACGCCAGTGCTCCACCGGACCGCCGACCGCGAACATACGTAGGTCGGCGAAGTAACAGTACTTCCGCGACTCCCGCAATACGCCTCCATGTCATTAATGAAGTAAGCGTAATCCTGTATCTTTGATGTGACTGTTAATAAAAGCTTGTTCTTGATTAAATAGTCGTATTAAAATTATTATTATCTTTATTTTTCCATATGTACATATATTATTTTACATTTTTAAATATTTATATAAATAAATAAAAAAAACATTTAAAAATATAAAAAAATAGTAACCCACCGGTATTGCGAACAGGGTCCAAGCTACCGGCGGTCAGGGCTCCAGAGAGAGGAACTTCCTGACGATGCGAGCCGTGTCCAGCAGTACCGCTTTCTGAATCAAGCCCTTGATCCAGCTGCCTAACGAGAGCCTCCTGAGGTGTTGATCGAGGCTCTTGGCAATTAAGCCATTGGCTGTCACGACTATCGGTACAATGATTACTGAATCCACTTCCCACATGTCGACAACCTCGTGAGCCAAATCAAGATACTTGATTTGTTTATCTTTCTCAGCTTTCACGAGGTTCTCATCATGTGGGATGGTTATGTCAACAATCATTGCACGCCGCTCTGATCGACCCACCAGCACTATATCAGGCTTATTGGCAATAATAGTCCTGTCAGTGATGATGGATCGATCCCAGTACAATGTGATATGGCCATTTTCGAGAACTGGGTCGGGCATATACCTGTAGTACGGCACCTCCGATTCCACAAGTTTGTATTTATGAGCAAGTTGCTGGTGAATTATCCTGGCTACAAGGTTGTGTCTATGCAAGTACTCTCCGTTAGCTAGACGAGAACACCCGGAAATGATGTGTCTAATTGATTCTCCCGGCCGGTGACATGCCCGACAGATGTCAACTGTGCCGTCTTTCATAATGAATCTCCGGTAATTGTTCGTCATCATAACTTCGTCCATAATTGCAAAGACAAAACCTTCGGTTTCCCCAAAGAGGTCACCGAAACGTAGCCAGGCTACGGACGCTTGTAAGTCTACATCGGGCCCGTGTAGGGCTCGGAAAAAGCGTCCGTGAAGCTCTTTGCTCTTCCATACCTCCATGCGATCGTTTGTGTCAAGCACTACTGGTTTACGCCAGTTCTCTTTAGTCAAGGTGAGCGGAGTGAGGCCCTTGTCAGCCGCGACCACATCTCGATGCATACCCACGTCGGTTTCTAGGAAGTAGTCCCTGAGACTGCATATCTCGCGATTGTGGAGAGTCTTGGCGTTTAAAAAACCACGACCTCCACATTTTCGCGGGATATACAGCCTCATAACTGATGACCGTGGGTGATGCAATCGATTTGCAGTCAGTAGCGTACGGACCCTCTGATCTAGGGCGTCAAGCTCGGTTTGAGTCCATTTGAGTATGCCGAAAGAGTACATCAATACCGGCATGACCCAACCGTTGAAAGCACGCACCTTATTTCCGCCTGATAGAAGACTATTAAGTACTTTCTTCAGGCGGCCAAAGAAGCGTTCTTTCAACGATTGCTTCATGTCAGTAACATTGATACCCAACGCTTCCGACATACCCAAATACTTATAGGTTTCGGATGCGGAGAGGGCTCTAAGGTTTATGGAACTCGTGAGTTGGGTTCCCACGAGTTCCATAATCTCTCCTCGCTTTACATGCATGACCGCACATTTGTCCACACCAAATTCCATCCTGATGGAGCTACTGAAAATTTCAGTAATTTTCAGTAGCTCGTTCAGTTGTGAATTGTTGGGAGCAAAAAGTTTCAGGTCATCCATGTAGAGGAGGTGCGATATAACCTGACCACCTCTCCTCAACCGATAGCCTAGACCTGCATCCTCTAATAGTGTGCTTAGAGGATTCAATGCTAAGCAAAACCAAAGTGGACTCAAACTATCGCCCTGAAATATTCCTCGCTCGATCCTTATCGGTTCGCTATTCCTCTGAATATTTCCACATCCTGGATAGCGAAGGACTGTCCTCCATGTCCTCATACACGTCATCAGGAAGGTGCGCAGAGTTGCATCCACTTTATACAACTCCAGCGCCCGCATGAGCCATGTATGTGGCACTGAGTCATAGGCCTTCTTATAATCTATCCAACATGTCGACAGATCCTTTCGGGAACGACGAACCTGTTGGCTAATGGCCATATCAATAAGGAGTAGCTCCTTAGTACCGCGGGACCCGCTCCTACATCCATTTTGAGAGGCAGACAAGATCGAGTTGCTGTCAATATGTTATTATTATTATTTATTATTAGTATTTTTCACTGTTAACGGACCTCTACATTTTACAAAAAAAAAAAAAAAAAAAATTTAAAAATGTTACGTAGTTCCGAAGATAGCAATCGAACAAAAGCCTATTTAGTTTGGTTCTCCATAAAACAATGTCCCAGCTCCATATGTGTCGTTAAACACTGTCCGGTGCGACGCGAACGCAGCACGCGTAGGCGGTGACATCGACAGACATGTTCATGTTTTACGAAAAGTGGGCCGCGAGGACACTTCAGCGCAAATTAGCTACTTACGTATTGTATCTATATTTACCTATTTAAAATGAAACAAAATCAAAATTGTTTATTTCAAATTAACCAACAGTTGGTGCCTTTGAATAGTCAATGTCGGTCATTCCAAGAAAAAGTGAAGCTAAATTGCACGTTCCAAAGCGTAGGTCTCTATGGAGAAGAACGTGCAAGAAACTCTATGGACACTATTAAAATCATAATATGGATTACATGTCTTCGTTACATATTTCTGTTGCTTCTATCATGTGAGCACAATGTATAATTATAAAAATTAACGAAAAGCATTGATAAAATATTAAATAGATACGTCACTAGCGCACTGAAAATGAAGCATACAAAATAACGTAAGTCCTACAAGTCGCTTTAGTCACTCCCGATACTCTCGTTCCGTACGCGCGTGTTAGGATAGCAGAGTGTGGGAAATTAAATAATATTAAAGCAAACATTATAGGAGAAACATTATGTACATAGTTGCTTTTAACATTACACACTGGACATATTTAGAATCATCAGCAATATCGGCAATATAAATTACATAAGACCAGGCACATAAGAATTATGTGCCTATAACAAATATTCAGAATACTTAACTGGAAGTGTGCTCGGTCCGACGGCTCGAAGAAGACTGTCTACTAAGGGACGAGTCACCGTATTTATAGGAAATGCCACTCTCAGAGTACCATCGAGCCGTTTTTACAATTTTATAAAAGTCATTCTACCCTCGGAATCAACTAAACTTAAGCAATCCACAATACAATACTTTTATTAGAATTATGACTCGTTATATTTATATAACACGGCCATTCTGATAATTACTTCGTTCTCGAAGTAAACTTTTCGATTAACATAATAAATAGTGCAATTAGTTTTGACACTACAGAAATGACAAGAAACTCCCTGGAAACGGTATCAACGTATTCCATCAATAAGTTTCTTATTAACAATAACGTAACAGTTCAAGAGAACTCAAAATTATAGTAACATATCTAATAACAATCGCTAGGATAAATAACACATTGTACCACAACATAATCATAATAAAGTACATCCTATGTGTTAAATCCATTTGTAAACACTTTAAGGTAATTTATCAATATAACAATTGTTCACTCGCAATGCTTGAATAACCAACATTTCATAATTTATAGGTGATTTTTATAATTTAAGCCTCGTCTTATGAAATCACATTAACTAGTCAAATCAGGTACTTCTAGAAGCAAATATGGCATATGCCATTACCCAATACACATTGTAGTGACAATTATATAACACATTATAATTACTTTATAGATCTATAATATCCTTCATATATAACACTGCCATACTGACATATACTTCGTTCTCGAAGTACCTACAAATATGTCTACAGTCTCACAAAAAATAACGTTTGACATTGACCGCCGACTGAACATTTCTTGATTCGAAACAATAAGCAGAGATTATGAAATTCAAACAAGTTCCAGTGTTGTCAACCTGTCGATATTATTCAAATCTACTATTTAACAAACATTCTCTGTTTATCTAACAATTAAAATAACTCATCGCTCGGTCAATTCTGACAATATCATTAAAACTTTCCAAACTTTCCAAACATTTTCTGTTAACGTATTAATAAATATGTTACGGGTAATTCAAACCATCCCTCAGTCTCAATATTAAAACTATTCGACAAGGATTGTCTGTTAACATGGTTTCGGTCATCTCATGGTGATTTTAGTAAGTATCTACATACTTGGTTTAAGTATTGCTATGTTTTAAGTTTATTTATTATCTATTAACTCTGAACGTAATCATGTTATATTACTTAATGAACAAGTGCTATCCATTCACCTAAGCTTTTGTTATTTTAGGTTTCCGGATAAAAATAATGTAGCACTAGAAAATTAGATAGGATTTGTGTTGCAATTGACACCACAGTCCATCAAAAGTCCAGACATTATCTTGGTTATATTATGACTTGGGCAAACACTTTATATTCATCACATAAATAATTGTCTCCTGTGGAAGTCATACTCAAAACCGGATGTTTAGCAGTCGACTCATGGATTACTAGATCATAATAATTATTGATTTGTATATTAAAAGAATTATATGAATAAATAACTTGTAAATATTACAACTGGTAATAATTTTTCTGCATCCTAATTTTTTGTTTCAAACCACCAAAATACGAAAAAATGTCGTCGCAATAAGTTCTTTGAATATTATCGATAATTTTATATCGAAATAACAAGATCCCTACCACAGTTTTTATGTTTCTACTTAGCGTCACCCTGCATATGTAGTAGCGAATATAATGCTAAAATAGGTGTTGCTGTTTGTAGCAGACAAGATTCACTTATTACCCGATATTTATTGTTTTTTTTTTTTACCGATATTTATTTACCCGATTTAGTCTATACTAGGGGTATTAAATCGGACTTGGCAACATAGACCACACTGGCCATCTACAGAGCAATAGCTGAATATAATTCATATAAACTTATTTCATTTTTACTATTTGATGTCTCCAAGCGTCACTGAGATATGTAATCAGTTTTTCTATGCCATTTTGACACAAGCCCTCTCTATCATATATCTCTTTGGTATAGTATATCTCAATCTATCATATTTCATGGCATCACCCGTCAGGGATACAGCACTTGCCACAGGCACAACAGCCACAGGCTCAGCTACAGCCACCGGCACCACGGCCACAGGCACCATGGCCACAGGCACCAACGCCACAGGCACCAACGCCACAGGCACCAACGCCACAGGCACCACGGCCACAGGCACCTTTTTATTATTATTATTAATTCCACGGCCACAGGCACCATGGCCACAGGCACCAACGCCACAGGCACCAAGCACCAACGCCACAGGCACCTTTTTATTATTAATTCTGGACACTGTACTTTGTCAGTCAGCCTATGCGGATAGACCTGGCTCATCAAACAACAGCATCAGTAAAAATAATAATCCGTCTTAACAGTCAAGTCAATCAAGTTATTCAATCAAGTCTATTAAGTATCAGCAGTCAGTTACTTCGTCTTATTTAACTTTTATACAAGGTACGAATGACAGCAGGTCAAGCCACCCGAAACTGCCAAATATTCCCAATAAAAGTTTGAGCCTTTATTAAGAGACAGTTGGAACTTTATTTTTCAAAACGTCCTTTCTTTACTATGCAATTAAAGTAGCAAATCAGAGAGTAGCTCTGACCAAGCAGAAGATAAGTCCAGTTACAATGTACAATATTTTATGCTATGGTACTACCAGAGGGTAGCCCTAGTCACGTACCCGCACCAAAAATTTGTGTAGTCAGTATTTGCAATAATGTGCGGTAAGGTACCACTAGAGAGTAGCCCAAGCCATGTACCCACACACAGTATTATACACAACCAAACAAATTATCACAGTTGCAAATTGAAAATACAATCGATACAGATACTGTCCCTTAATAAGTTTTCCAAATGTTATTTTTAAGCAATACCATTTTATATTGACGTTATTTACTCAATTCAGATAATTCTTTACTTACGATAATTCTTAACTTCTGGATGTTCTCACTGTTGGTTGAGGTTCTGGGGCTCTGTATTTTTGAAGTACATACAGGATTATTCCTGTATAGGACACCAGGTACAGGATTATTGCTGCTTATGCAGCGTAGCAGTTCCAACGTCAGAGAAGACGGCCTGATGTCATCATTACGGTTGAGTGAAGTCAGCGACCCGCTGAACAACGACTTCCGAAATATCGTCACAAGCTCCAACGTTGATCATGGAAAAAAAAAAAATTATAAAACCAGAGCCTTGATCCCCACTTCTGATGTTAGGATAGCAGAGTGTGGGAAATTAAATAATATTAAAGCAAACATTATAGGAGAAACATTATGTACATAGTTGCTTATAACATTACACACTGGACATATTTAGAATCATCAGCAATATCGGCAATATAAATTACATAAGACCAGGCACATAAGAATTATGTGCCTATAACAAATATTCAGAATACTTAACTGGAAGTGTGCTCGGTCCGACGGCTCGAAGAAGACTGTCTACTAAGGGACGAGTCACCGTATTTATAGGAAATGCCACTCTCAGAGTACCATCGAGCCGTTTTTACAATTTTATAAAAGTTATTCTACCCTCGGAATCAACTAAACTTAAGCAATCCACAATACAATACTTTTATTAGAATTATGACTCGTTATATTTATATAACACGCGTGTGTCTGCTCAATTTGGTGAATATATTTTTTTTTACATTTTTACAGTTCAATCAAGTATTACAAAACTTTAATGTTTGTCATTGAAGTTTTGTAATACTTGATTATACATTTTAATCAAGTAGATTAAAATGTACTTAGTTAATATTTTGTGACTGTGATTAAAGGAAACCTAATGCAATAAAATAAACAATTATAAACCATAGTAATTAGTGAAGTTAATTCGGTTTAATCTATATTTACTATATTTCAAATCCTATTTTAATTTTTCAAATGTAACACATTATGCAAACATTCTGGTTCAGTGAGGATAATTTTTCGTCATTCATAACATCAGTAAAATATAAAAATACTTTATTTCTTTTTTTTTTGTAAAGTTTGACATATGGTCACATGCAAAAATATGATGTATAGCAGACTACGCTGCGACCATAGACATAGAATTGAAAATATTTACAAGATGTAAAGAACACCCTGTCCGATCCATGAAGGCATTGTTCGGTATCGATAACGGATTCTACTAATGCCTACAAAACTGGGCTAAACTTAAAAAAATATCTCCCTAAAAAAATATTATTATTGTAGTAAGTTGGAATAAATTCGAGGAAAAAAAGAATATTTCAAAATTCATTAGTATTGTTACTATGATGATTACATAAAATTTCATATTTTATTTTTTCATGTTTTACCTAACCTTTTATGGGTCAGACGGGGTTTTCTTTATAAAGGGTGTATCTGACATCGACGCACAATGGTGGTATTTTTCGTCGGCTTTTTCATGATGAAAAAAAAAACTAATGTAGTTTTTTTCACTTTAGAGCGTTCATAATTCATCATCATCATCAGCCCCTACTCATCCACTGCTGGACATAGGCCTCCTTCATGGCACGCCAACAACCTCGATTCTGAGCAGTTCTCCGCCAGCCACTACCAGCCACCTTTTTGATGTCGTCGCTCCATCTCGCCCAAGGGCGTCCCACGCTACGTTTGCCGAGACGCGGTCTCCGCTCGAGGACTCGTTTACCCCAACGGTTGTCGGTCCTGCGGCATATGTGACCAGCCCATTGCCACTTCAGCTTGCTAATCCTCTCAGCTATGTCGGTGACTCTGGTCCTCTGTCGGATCACCTCATTTCTGATGCAGCCCTTCAGACCGGTGAAATTAATTCGGTTTAATCTATATTCACTATATTTCAAATCCTATTTTAATTTTTCAAATGTAACACATTATGCAAACATTCTGTATATATTTTTATATACTAGGCTAATTGTTGTGAGCGTAGGTAATATTTATTTATATTATTGTATACTTCATGTTCATTTAATATCGACTCACACTGTCCCATTTAATAATTTCATGTCATTTGACTCTATTACTTAGCAACGCAAAATAAACTCGTAATTTTATCAATGTTTTACTTAACTGTTGCAATAAGATGTTAATAAATTGTAACTAAGGACACAGGCGCGAAAATAAAGTGAAACAGAACTATAATTGTAGGTATAAAAGTTACCATAAACATTATCGCTTCTGTGCAACTAATCTATGTCATATGCGTTCCCGTCTTTGTCACACTCGCAAGAAATCCAAATAGCTCTCTCTTTCTTTACTTACAATGGCCGCCTAAGCATTAGCAGTAAGAATGTTTGACAAAATAATTGAAACTATATTATTTATCTAAATATTTTGGAATACTTACTTATGATATGTGATTCCATGACTTTTGTTGGCTTTTCTACCATAATTCGTGCATTTACGCAGTACACAAAACGCCATTTTGAATGCGAAAAAGATTTTCTTAGCCACCAAGGACACACGCGTGTACGGAACGAGAGTATCGGGAGTGACTAAAGCGACTTGCAGTACTTACGTTCTTTTGTACGCTTCATTTTCAGTGCGCTAGTGACGTATCTATTTAATATTTTATCAATGCCTCAGCCGCTTTAAACACATTAATTTTATTAAATGACTAACAATTGTCTGGTTTTGATTAAATCAGTCTTAAATCAAAGATTAATAAAACATTCATTTTATATTTTATAAATTTTGCGTCTTTACTTGTTAACTAGCTACTAACAGTTACCACCCACCAAAGTCTTGCCGCCAAGCGATTCGTCGTGTTCCGGGATGATGGCTGGTGCAGCCGTATGGAGGACGGGTCTGAGCAGTTAAATGCGATGCGTTAAATGTTGTTGTGTCGGGAGTTTGGTCGTGTTGTTGGGTTTGACATTGCATCACCTCGCTCAGCTGTCGTCGTCCTTCCTATTCACTCAGTTTATTTTGAGTGAATAGGCCATTAATAAATTAGCGCGATTTACCATCAACATTTGCATCACTGCTTACCATTTGGTAGGAGAGCGGTCAAGCACTATTTTATAGTAGATAATTAAAAAAACATTATGTCATTTCTGAAGCTCTAATTAGCGTCTACTAAAATTATTTTAAACAAAATTTAAATGAGCAGTGCGCCTTATCCCTCAGTACATACACATATTATTTACTTAGGAAGATAAAATACACATTAGCCTTCTTATAAAAGTGCCTATTCAATGGAAACCGTTGCGCAATATTTTTGTCCGAAACTTATTTATAAGACAGTATTACTTTGACATATAAAAACGCAGGTTGAAGGGTCTTTTAACACTGGTCATGATGCACATCGCATTAAATATAATTACAAAAATATAAACGGCTAGAGCGATTTTGAGTGGATTTTCGTTGGTAGAAATGATGTGTTATGGGGTGATATAATGACCCGGTATCATTTTCCGTAGAGCGGGGCTTGCGGAGTTGTGCACTAGAGTGCGGCGAGCTCCTTCTTGGTGACCTGCATATACTCAAGCGCAGCATCGGCGAGGTCCCGGTCACCAACAGCGGTGTCCACCTCGGAGAGAGAGTGCGTGGGGCTGCCCTCGTCGGCCTGGCGCTGCTTCACCTTGATCTCGCGCAAGCGCGCCTCCAGGATTCGCTCGCGTTTGGACTCTCGCTCCAGCAACTGCGCACATGAGCATGTCACAAAATTCAACCCTGTTGCATGGCGTCGCAAGACTGAATGGAGAAGGGTTATTTACGTTACTTACAGCTGTTAGTAGAGTTTTGTCATTTTTGTCCGAAGATGCCAAATTTGCTGACAGCTCCTGAAAGTAAATGTCCCCTTTGGAACTTCCGCATATCACGAATGTGCCCTGTAAGAGAACAACCTGTTACTCAAATAATATATCATGAATGTAATTTCTATAAAAACAACCTGGTACACAAATAATATGCTCCTACACGTTCCATTTTTTATCACTGTAGTGAATGAGGGGGCAACTAAAGTTCCTGCTGTACTTCAAGGCAAAGTGTCATCCAGAGAGAAGCTCTAGCCAGTTCGAGCTATCCACACCCCTGTCGTCCTCCCTGGAACCTACTGCAACAGCGTAATCACGCGGTCGTCACCTCGAATTGCAGCTGCTAGATACAGAGCGAAAGGCGAATATTCTGAGCCTTAAAATCAGAATAGTCTTACTAGAGAGGAACTCACGCATGCCCACAGGCTTTGAAATGGTAGCCCCATCACTGCACTAGGGCATAGTGGGCTAATCATCCGCTTACATAAAACCCCAAAACCGATTAATGAAACTAACACAGTGCAAAACCGAATCGATCAAACTACGATGAGCTTTGGCATGAAGGAACGGACACGGATTGTTTATTGGAATGTGCGAACTCTGAGCGAGGATGGCCGGGGAAAAAGGGACTAGTGAGTAAGTACCTAACCAACTTGTTTAGGTGACGAACTTTTACGAATATTGTGTAACCTGCGTTCTGAAAAATGTATTTAAAGAAATCAAGTTAATAACTGTAATATAAATTAATAAACTGTTAGCCATATACCCCACAATGCATAATCGAGACAAATTAGTTTTCAAGGTCATTATTACGAGGCTACCTGATAAAGTTACAGAAAAATAAAATGTTTATGAGGCCCCAATAAACTTATTTAATTACCTACAAAATAAAATGTTTATGAGGCCCCAATAAACTTATTTAATTACCTACAAAATAAAATGTTTATGAGGCCCCAATAAACTTATTTAATTACCTACAAAATAAAATGTTTATGAGGCCCCAATAAACTTATTTAATTACCTACAAAATAAAATGTTTATGAGGCCCCAATAAACTTATTTAATTACCTACAAAATAAAATGTTTATGAGGCCCCAATAAACTTATTTAATTACCTACAAAATAAAATGTTTATGAGGCCCCAATAAACTTATTTAATTACCTACAAAATAAAATGTTTATAAGGCCCCAATAAACTTATTTAATTACCTACAAAATAAAATGTTTATGAGGCCCCAATAAACTTATTTAATTACCTACAAAATAAAATGTTTATGAGGCCCCAATAAACTTATTAATTACCTACAAAATAAAATGTTTATGAGGCCCCAATAAACTTATTTAATTACCTACAAAATAAAATGTTTATGAGGCCCCAATAAACTTATTTAATTACCTACAAAATAAAATGTTTATGAGGCCCCAATAAACTTATTTAATTACCTACAAAATAAAATGTTTATGAGGCCCCAATAAACTTATTTAATTACCTACAAGATCAAAATTGTTTATTTCAAATTAATCATCCGGTGGTGCTTTTGAATAGTCAATGTCAGTGAGTTCAAGAAAAATGAAGCTAAGTTACATGTTCCACAGCGTAGATCTCTATGGAGAAGAACGTGCAAGAAACTCCATGGACACTCTTTTAAAATCATAATATGGGTTACATTTTCTTGTTACATATTTCTGTTGCTTCTATCATGTGAGCACAATGTATAAATATATAAAATAATTAAAAGATAGAAAATGAATTAAGCCCACTGGCAGCTAAGAGATGACCAGTCTCCACTGACGGCCCCCGTTCACGAGCATGACGCGCGCATCAGTTCCACTTAGCTTAACCATTTTGAAGGGAACCAAATGGCCCAACAACACGCGCCAACATCAGCAAGACATTTGAGTGAGCATGACAAACTCAACTGCCATGCTCGTAATGTCAAACAAATTATAGGTAAAAAAAAAACAAGCCATAGTCCATGGTGCTACACCTTCACAAACTTGAAAAGTGCTTTTACATTATACAATACTATATTACTTGCAAAATCCTATGATTTTGCAAGCTTTTGATTTTGATTTTGTATAGCATGATTACAGTACATGAATTTATTGCAAAACAGTGAACAGGACATGTTTTATAAAAGACAGGTAACTATAGTTGTTACGAATAAAACTACTACCCTCATAGTAGTGAGCTGGTAAATTAAAGCAAATTAATTACTTGTCTAAAGATTTTAACATGAGCTTAGATGTATAAATGTTATGAATAAAACTTCTACCCTCATAGTAGCGAGCTGGTATATTAAAGCAAATAAATTACTTGCCTAAAGAATTTGACATTAAGTATATGTAAACAATAACAGTATTAAGCCGTTATTAAGTTATGTGGCTGGTAATAAATATACTTTGCATTACTATAACAAAGTAGTGAAATTATGACGTCACAAATATCTAATTGTCCAATTGTGTTTATCACAGTAGTAAACTGACAATGTCGGTTGGTACTAAAAAAAATAATGCATTTAAGAATGCATCCAGTAGTAAACTGACAAATGTCAGTTGGTACAAAAAAAAAAAAAAAAAAAAACGCATTTAAGTATGCATCCAGAAGTAAATTGACAATGTCGGTTGGTACTAAAAAAAATGCATTTAAGTATGCATCCAGTGGTAAACTGACAACTGTCGGTTGGTACTAAAGAAATAATGCATTTAAGTATGCATCGAGTAGTAAACTGACAAATGTCGATTGGTACTAAAAAATAATGCATTTAAGTATGCTTCGACTAGTAAACTGGCAAATGTCGGTTGGTACTAAAAATAAATAATGCATTTAAGTATGCATCGAGTAGTAAACTGACATTTGTCAGTTTACTAACAAAATACTATTTTATTTATTTATTTAGGACAACCAACAAATCTTACACTAGTTACATTTATATATTACAATAATATAAAATCCTATGTTGAGTGCAGACTTAATTATAGGTTTTTTTTTTTCTTTATTTTTTCCGGGGATTTTTCTGTAGAGAATATGTCACCCCGATGGTTGTATACAAGTACATAATTATGCTATAACTAACCTACCCGCAACCTTATACCCATAATTATAATTTTAAGAAGTGCTGCCTCATCTGGCAATGGAGAGGACAGGATGCTATTGAAAAAGCCTACATTAGCATTTTTTTCGAAGATTAGACACCTTTGGACTTCCAAACGAGCACACTCCGCAAGGATGTGATGCACATCTTCGATAACCCCACATGTAGCACAGTTCGGTGAATCCACCTTGCGCATCATAAATCCGAAGCTATTTAGTGGAATGTGTCCGGATCGAAGCCTCAAAGCCGTCACTACCTCTTGCCTGCTCATCCTACCCTCGCTGAACCAGAGTCTCCGAGAAAGAGATGGCTGAATCGTTTTGTACCAGTACCCTTAGTTAAAGACCTTTCATCAAAATATTCAGCCCATGATTGAAAACATCTGTCTCTAACCAAGGGTAATAGCTCAGTGTGCCAGGGAAAACAAGGATATATTTCTCCATCAGACGCCGCTTCATTTGCCAAACGATCAACCATCTCATTTCCCTTCAGTCCAACATGAGATGGAATCCACTGCAACATAATTATTTTATGCATGGCAACAAAATCAGTTAGAATTTTTAATATAGTGTAAGCCAAGGGAAGGCCTCTAAAAGGTGAAGACCCTGTGCATCTCGTCAAATGGAATAGAGCACTTTTTGAGTCTGTAAAAATTACATATCGATCACCGGACAAAGATTCGATATATGCCAAAGCTTCTGCTATAGCAATTAGCTCTAAATGCATTATTGAAATTTTGGATTCAATTTGAAATTTAAAAGAGGTACCTATTTGTGGATCAAAAAAGGCTGCGCCACAGTAATTCTCGTGTTTAGAACCGTCTGTAAACACACAGTAAAAGTCAGAATAGAGTGCATTTAGAGATTTACAACATATTGATCTAAGGTCATTTACATTATAACGATGCTTTGGCTTATCTAGTGAATCTAAACTAGGCTTAACAGTATTTGATAAGTCCATATTGCTGACCCAAGTGTACATGGAGAACATGCCAATTTTATTACTGCAGTACATTTTTTCTTGCTTTAGATCATCGTGAGACAAAACTAAAAGAGGTTTTTTTTTCAACCTGCAGTAAGGATTATTGTTACAAATATTATGTAGCTTATCTAGTAAATGAATTAAAGGGAAATTGTAACACTTAGATTTTAAATAAAGTTTACCTGCTAATTAATATCGACGGCGAATAAAAAGGGGCGGCAATATTAGTTCGGCTTCCATCACGTGAATGGGAGTGCTTTTGATAAACCCGCCAATTAATCGCAAGCAAATGTTTTGTAATATGTCTAGTTTCGTCAAATGAGTATCGGCGCTGTTGTCCAGTAAAAAGCTACCGAAGTCGATACGACTACGAATAAGGGAAATATATAATTTTCTTAAATGGTTTGGATGAACACCCCACCCTGGTCCCATTAACACTCTAAAAATATTAATTAATTTAAGTACTCGCTCACGGATCTCATTAATATGCTTCTTCCATCGGAGACCCCTATCCAGCCACAATCCTAAATATTTGACGTTGTTTACTACTTCTAACAAAGTTCCGTTCAACCGTACTTCTATCACTGGCCTTCGAAACCCTCTACTAAACAGACATATTTTACTTTTATGGGGGGAGATATCTAATCCTAGAAGGGTCAGCATGCTGTTAATGAGATCAAGTGCAGACTGTATCTTGAGTTGTCCCTCACTGAAATTTGAGCACTGCACATATAAAGCGAAGTCATCCGCATACTGCGATATACAAATATTGTTTTGCACACGTTTACAAATTTCTGACGTGACTATATTAAATAATATTGGAGATAAAGGATCACCCTGAGCTAAACCATTACCTGAATGTCTACTAATAAAAGTATTACCCGATTTTATTTTGAGAACTCTTTTGTGCAGAAAATTCCAAAGGTACCTACATATAAGGGAACCAACTTTAAAATTATCTAAAACATTAATTAAAACATAATTATTTACATTGTTATATGCGTTATTAATATCTAAAAAACAACCCAACGTATTAGAACCCACCGAAAAATCAGTTTGAACTGAAGTAATTAGACAACTTAAGCCATCCAAACATGACCTACCCCTACGGAAACCAACTGTGTTCGCGGAGAATGAGTTGTTTTTTTCAAAGAACCATTCCAATCTACGGTATAAAATATAATGAAAGATTTTGCATATGCATGATAATAGTGCTATAGGTCGGAGTGAAGAAACGCTACTAAGATCGCGACCCGGTTTTGGAATGGGGACGATACAAATGTCACGCCACTGAAATGGGACAAAACTAACTTTAAAAAAAATATGAAATAAATAAATTAGTACTTTTTTACCTGCATCAGGTAGATTTTTAATCATAGAATAGGATATATCATCACATCCAGGAGATGTATCCTTAGATTTGATACATTTATCTAGCTTCTGGATAGAGATCTCACACTCTAATGTATTGTTATTATGATGAATGGTAGGGGTTGGCGGGCAAACATAATCAGGTGTTAATGGCTTTAGAAGGTTTATTGCACTTTGAGTATCTACGTACTGTCTAGGTCAACGGTACCCTTTCAACCATCTCATTTTGCGCCACATTTCACTTGGCAATGTAGTATGATCAACTGAAGAACAGAAATTTTGAAAGTTTATTTTTTTAGCCTGACGAATTAGCCTTTGGGAAATATGTATCCTATTCTTAAGACTCTCAAGGTTCTGAGGTGTGGGATTACGTCTAAATTTGGATAAAGCTAACCTACGATGAGCCACAGTTTGTGACAATTCAGCAGTCCAATATGGTTTCGGAATGAAATTTGAACTAGGGTTTTGATTCAGTTTAAATATTGGTATGAATTTATTAGCAGCATCGTTAAGAATATCTAAAAACAGATTATAAGCTTTTTGGGGGTCATTTGGTAAACATAGGTTTAAATACTTCTCTTCAAGATATTTTTTATACAGAGTCCAATCAGCTTTACTGAAATTTCTTTTAATAACTGTAGGAACGCATGAAGTACACTCAGTTGAAATTTTAATAACCAAATGGTCGCTGCCTAGATTTTCATTTAAGGTGATCCAATTAAACTTTAACGCAATATCTACAGAAACTAACGAAACATCTGGGGAACACTGTTGTAAGTTGTTATCAACTAAACGAACTCTTGTGTGAGTTCCATCGTTCAAAGAAATAAAGTTATTGTCTATTAGTGAATCGTGAATAAGACTGCCTCTGCGGTCGGTTTTGTAAGACCAAGTGGCGTGATGGGCATTAAAGTCACCAAGGAATAAAGTTTTAGTTGGGCAAAATGAAAATAGACTATCCCAGTCCTGCTGAGTGGTTACTATTCTAGATGGACAATAAACAGAAATAATATTCTCAAGCGGGTCACAATTGAATAATTGCACGCATACTACCTCCATACCGTTATTATTAACGAGAACGCGGCGCATTTGCGACTTAACAGATTTGTGTACTATAATAGCCACACCGCCGTATGAGTCATCCCGGTCCACACGATAAACATAATAACAACTAATTTTAAAATTACTTTCAGGTTCAAGCCATGTCTCTGTCAAAATCATAAATCGTAACGAATATTGTAATTTCGAAAAAGTGCATTGTCATCGCAAATTCCTGTGAGTGTTTTAACTTTTTTCGACCTACATTTGCTGAAACTTACAGTAACAAGGAATTGCCTTAATTGTTTTTAGTTCCTTACACAAAGTACTTAACCTACCATCACCTATATCCCAAAGTTCTTGCTTTTTTTCTTTGTTTTGAAAAATAATGTCAGGAATGGATAGAATTATAACCAGGGGGGCTGCTGCACGCTTGGAGCAATCTAAGCTGCAGTTAGCATTAACTGAACTTCAAAAATATAAGAGTTTGTGTGAGGAACTGAAACGGGAACAGGATGACAGTGAGAGGGAAGTACTTCAAATTTTAAACAATAATGCTAAGCTCAAGACTGAGATGGCTGAAATGCATAATCAGCTAATCATCATCAGTGAGGAACGGGATAAGCTCCAGCGTACTGTAAACAGCTTTGACCAGTGTAGCAATGAGTTCGATATCACACTCAAATGCAACACTGAGCTAAAATGTAGGTTAAGTGATGCCCAGGACACCATCGACAGGCTGGAGGGTGCTAGCCGGAGACTCCAAGCAGCGCAGACCAATGCTTTGTTTGATGGACTGGTTGGTACCACTCCGTTGCCTTCTGCCAACTCAGTCATGGGCAACATAAACTGTAATAATAACATTGAGACAATTGATCTTACTTGTGATAATAGTATAAGATCAAGCCCTCCCCCATTTGTAAATAGTAGTAAAAATAAGTTAAAAAAATACATTAAAATTAATAAAATGATTAGAAAAACTCAGAAATTAATTAAACATTACAAAAACACTTTTTCAAAAAGCTTTAATGTATTAAAAAGTTCTCAAAAATTAAAAGAAACCATTAGTGGGCATGAAATAAAATTAGATAGCATTAAAAATAATTATGAGGCTGAAATTCAACAATTACAGTCAGAGACTCTCCGCTTACAGGATTCCTTGAATAATGTTATAGCTAAATATGAGATTTCTCAAAAGGAAATGGGAGAGTATATTCTGGCAATGAATGGTCTGGTGGACCTGTGTAGTGAGAACGAGAGAATGTTAAACTCTCTAACGAACAATCTAACACCTGATTGTAATCTTGGTCCATCGGGCTGTTCACTGTCAGCTGTCTCTAATGAGTCTGCATCATCAGTGACTCATACTGTGGAGTTGTTTGACAGTCTCAGCAGTACTTCCCTCGCCACACCAAACACAGAAGAATTAATAATAACAAATAAATTGTTAAACAATAGAAATAAAATATTGATGTACTGCGATGAAATGGGTAAAAATATGGGTCATACACTACAACACCATTTAAATGACCAAGTAATTAATTATTGTATGCCTGAAGCATCTTACAGTAAAATTATAGAAAAAGTTATAAGTGGTAATTACAGTCCATCCACAACCATTGTTATTTTGATTGGGAGAAGGGGAAATGCAAACAGTGTAAAAATTAAGAAATATTTTGAAAGTCTAGCCTCCTTAAATGTAAATAAAATAGTTTTGTTTGCCTTTCTTTATGGCAATGGCCTGTCACAGACGGAAAACAAAATTAGATATAGATGTAATATGACATTACAAACTATGACATTATATAATGAAAAATTTGAATTTATTGACTTTAATGTACTTATTAGTCAAAATTATTTTATGACCAAAGATAACTATTATCTTTGTAATTTTTATAAAGGACAGGTAGCAGAATCGCTATCATACTATATATACACACATCAAAAGTGTCTAGGGATCAAGCATTTTTATGCGGATTTCTTGAGATTGAGATGTGGCTTTGTAATAAATTTATGATTTTATAAATTTATATGGATCCTTTTTGGTGCATTTCATAATTTGAATCAGGAACTGTGAATCAAATTCGAGTAAAAGATGAAAATCAGCTGTCAATATTTTCCCTATAAAAACATACAACGCATTGAAGACATTATTAGTGCTACTGTTTCCCTACTACTGATTAAAACCAACGTTATTATGGAGCGGCGACGTCATTTAAGCAGGGAAGAAATGCTCAGAGCCGTGGGAATTAGCTTTAGCTCTGAATACAAGTCAGAGTGTTATCAGTCGACTTTGGACACGTTACCGAAGCACTGGTACCGTGGCTGAGCGCCATGGAGGACGGTATCGCTGCACCACACGGAGACAAGACCGATACATTCAAATCTTAACTCGAAGAGCTCCAACAATAACCGCCATGATGTTAGCCGTGAGGCTTCATCACTCTTCAGGGAACTTAATTAGCGACCAAACAGTCAGAAACCGCTTGCATGAAGTGAACCTTCATTCCCGAAGACCGCTACGGGTACCACCTATAGCAATGCACAATCGTAGGATTCGATATCAATGGGCTCTTGAACACAGAAATTGGGCAGAAGAACAATGGCGTTTCGTGTGCTTTTCTGATGAGTCTCGTTTTGGTATGAGACCGGATACAAGACGTATACGACACTGGAGAACCCCTGGACGCCAACAGCGATTAAAATCCTGCCAGGAAGTCCATCCTTATAGTGGTGGAACCATCATGGTATGGGCGGGTATTTGGATCGGCGGAAGAACTGAGTTGATTTGGATCAGAGGCAACCTCAACGCTCAAATTTATGCTGAAACGATTGTATCAGACGTCATCGTTCCTCTACAAGTGCAAATCGGTCCCTTATTTCAGTTAATGCATGATAATGCACGACCGCACACCGCAAGAGTTGTAAGACAGACTCTCGCCGCAGCTAACATCAATGTCCTGCCCTGGCCTGCTCAGTCGCCAGACTTGAACCCGATTGAGCATGCATGGGATATGCTACAGAGAAGAGCTCTGCCGAATATGGAGGGTATCCAGTCGCAAGAAGACCTTTTTTTGTTGTTGCAACGAACATGGGCGGCCATTCCACAGCGTGATTTGGATGAACTCATTTTGAGTATGCCAAACCGATGTTCTTGTGTTGTTAGTGTTCGCGGTAGAAACACGGATTATTAATTGTTTAAGTTACCCAATAAAATTTTAGAGAAAACTGTTATTTCAGTCTTTTTTTCGAACTTTTGTGTTAGTGGTTCAAATGTCAAATATCCCTTTATTAGGAAAATGGCAAATTTCTTTATTAATGCAAAGGTGACTTGGTTTATCGTTACTGTGACAAACGAAAACACTTTATTTGATGAATCCTTAAAGAAAATTTTAATTAATATCAATCAGGAGAAAAGTTATTGCAAAAATATATGTTGATCCCTAGACACTTTTGATGTGTGTATAAGTCAGCCAAGTGTTTGGCTAACTATACTGCTTCTATTGAGCAGTTAAGTAATACACTTAGTGGTAATGAGCAGAGCTTGGAATATGTTCCAAGCTATTTAAATTACAACTTGAGACAATAGAGTCAACCTCTAGCACTATTTTAAATACCAAGTTAGACTTGTACCCATTATCAAGGGACATTGAGACAACAGAGTTAAACTCTAGCATAACCGTAAACCAAGATATAATAATATCACACCCATCAAATAATTTTCAAAATAAAATGAATAATAATAACCTTAAAATTGTTCATCAAAATATACAGGGTGTGATAAATAAACAATTAGAATTGGAGTTGTTCATGAACTGTAATTACATTGATATTGTTTGTCTTACTGAACATTGGTTAAAAGCCCATCAGTTCATGTTCAGCTTTAATAACCATCAGATTGCTAGCTCGTTCAGCAGAGTGAATATGATAAGGGGTGGCTCCCTAATAATTGTTCGTAACAATTTCAAATTTAAAGAAAGGACTGATATTGTAAGCCTCTCTGTTGAGCGGGTTATTGAAATTGCTTGCATCGAGCTTGAGCGGTTCATTGTAATAAGTGTCTACAGGCCCCCATGTGCTTCCTATGATATTTTTGAGAAATATATGGAGGAAGTTTTATTAAAGACTTGTCGCAGTAACAAAACAGTTGTTGTTTGTGGAGACTTCAACATTAATGTTCTAGAGAAATCAGCTACAGTTAATAAATTTATGTCATTATTTAAGTCTTATAACTTGTACGCAAGATTCTTTGAGCCGACTAGAATAACTGCCACGAGTGCCACCTGTTTAGACAACATCTTTACTAACTCAAGACCTTCTGACCATTTAATTATAAACGAGTTAGACTCTGATCACTGTGGCCAGTTAGTTACTTTTACTCAGAAAAGTGAAGTCAGAGCTCAAAGAAAACTTGTGAGTTTTGTTCCTATAAATGAAAATCGTTTAGGACAATTTAAAAATAATTTAATTGAAAAGCTACCGGACTTGCCTTATCACGCCAATCCGGATCATGCGTATAGTGTACTATTTAACCTCATTAATTGTGAATTTATGAAAGTTTTCACAAAAAAAACATTGCCTGTTAGCGACCGTATTATATTTAGTGACTGGGCAACCCCAGGTATTTATAAAAGCAGGGAAAAGATGTATGAATTATATCAGGAAAAAACATTTAACCATGATGAAGCTTTTCAAGATTTTGTTAAAAATTATTCAAAAACTTTTAAAAGAGCCTGTTCCTCAGCAAAAGCCATACACATTAAAAATAAAATAAAATCTTCTGGCAATAAAATCAAAACAACTTGGGGAATTATAAATTCTGAAACTGGAAGAACCAAAGTACAGAACCGCGATTTCCATCTTAAAATTAACGATGAAGATATAAAGGCGGACTTGGAGGTAGCAACTGAGTTTGAGAATTTTTTTACTAATATTCCAATAATGACAACAAAAACTTTGTCTTCTTCCTCCACTTCTGCATATGCCATACTAAAAGAATGTGTTCCAGAATGTGACAATCACTTTGAATTTACATTTGTGACTGCTAAAGACATTATAGAATCTTTTAAGGATCTTGATGTAAAAAAAACTGCCGATCATTGGGGTTTGTCAGTATACACTGTAGCTTCAATAATAGATGTTATCGCACCTTTCTTAGCAATTGTTTTTAATTCTTGTGTCACATCTGGTGTATTTCCTGATTTGATGAAACTAAGCAAAGTAATTCCACTGTTCAAATCTGGTAGTACAACTGATCCCACGAATTTTCGGCCAATATCGATATTACCAACTTTGAGCAAAATTTTTGAAAAATTAATTTTGAAACAGTTGTTGAGGCACTTTAACTTACACAATTTATTGCACGTGAAACAATTTGGTTTTACAAAGGGTCGATCAACTACGGATGCGGGCGTGGCATTGCTAAAGAACATATTTGGGGCCTGGGAGGAATCGCAAGATGCTCTTGGTATTTTTTGTGATTTGTCCAAGGCCTTTGATTGCGTACATCATGATACTCTTATCAGGAAATTGTACCATTATGGTTTGAGGGACAGAGCTCTCGACCTTCTGACTTCTTATCTGAATAATCGAATTCAGAGGGTTGATGTTAATGGCAAGAGATCTGCAGGATCTGTGGTCACCATGGGCGTTCCGCAGGGCTCAATTCTAGGTCCATTCTTGTTTTTAATTTATATTAATGACTTACCTCATCACGTGAGGGATAATCACAACATAGTATTGTTCGCGGATGACACTTCTCTTATTTTTAAAGTCAAGCGTCAGCTAACAAACTTTGACGAAGTTAACAATGCACTCTCTAAAGTTGTCCATTGGTTTAATGTAAATAACCTCCTTTTAAATGAAAAAAAACTAAAGTCATTAAATTTTCTACGCCAAATGTCAGGCAGCTAAGTACCAATGTTCAACTGAATGGAGTAGAGTTGATCCCTGTCGAGTCGACAGTTTTTCTTGGATTAACTATTGACGCCAAGTTACAATGGGGTCCTCACATTGAGAAGCTGTCGGGTAGACTCAGTTCTGCCGCCTTTGCTGTTAAGAAAATTAGACAGATAACTGATGTGGATACAGCCAGAATTGTTTATTTTAGTTATTTTCATAGTCTTATGACTTATGGGATTCTTCTCTGGGGAACTTGTGCGGACATCAATACCATCTTTGTTTTACAGAAGAGGGCTGTTCGAGCCATTTATAACCTTGGTCCTAGAGAATCTCTTAGAGAAAAGTTCAAAGAGGTGAACATTCTGACTGTAGCTTCACAATATATATTTGAAAATCTTATGTATGTTCATAAAAATATCTCGAATTTTAAGAAGATAAGCGATATTCATAATGTAAATACCAGGAACAAACACAATCTTGCTTTACATCACACTCGTCTCCACAGAGTAGGCAACTCGTTCATGGGTCAATGTATACACTTTTACAACAAGCTTCCCATGGACGTTCGAAACTTACCCATTAAACGATTTAAGAACCATATAAAGGCCAAACTTTGCAAAAAGGGGTATTATACAATCACAGATTATTTAGAAGACAAAAAAGCTTGGGATTGAGCTGCTCGCTCTGTTAAGCATTGTTAATTTTTATTAAGCAATATGCGTAATTATAAGGTAAATTATTGTAAACATTTTCATTTTTAATGTCTGGACTTGAAAAAGACGATGATCCCTGAGTTTGTTTCGGCCATTTCTTCTCAGAGGTAGTCAGTTAGGAAATGCCGGCTTCATCTAGTTAAAAAAATAAAATAAAAAATAAACATGACGTGTAAAAGTGATCAGTGATCCTACTTGCTTAATAAACGATTTCATTTAATTTCATTTCATTTCTCACTTAGGGCAGCAATATGTACTATTTCCTGGCACAATAATTCATAAAACGATGCTAACTTTGGCTTTATACTTTGGGCATTCCATTGCAAGATATTTAATTTAAGTGGTTTGTTAGCCATCACAGGGAATAAAAAAGTTAAACAGTGCTTTTATCCACGGCCACTCTGCAACAAAACTTACTGACAAAAGGGTTAACCATTCAGCGCACAACTGAAAAACACACATTAACTTGTCATTTAAACCTGTCTTTTTGAGGTATATAACTTCCTTTATTCTGGAACACAGTTCTCTGAAAGAGGGACATTTGTCATTGCCCTCTTCCTCAACAGAAAGTTGATGAAAGTCTCCTTCTGTATCTGACGACCAAAACATCCCGTTTTTACCCCATTTTTTGGTGTTTCTACCTTGTGTATTGTGGCCTTTGTTTTAATTATCTCGGCAAATGTAGGGTGCTTTATTTGCTCAGTGTTGTCCTTAGAAGGCGTGTAAGAGAAAAGGTATTCGTGTGTTGTCGCTGTAACTTGAGGCGGGACGCTAGTAACGGGGGGATTTACGGGGGGCACGTAACTTTCTAGGGCTTTTCTGTATGTGCATCCAAATTCAGACATAATTTCCCTTAGTCTTCTCTCTTTTTTATAGGCTGGGCAGGACCTGCTGAGCGATATGTGATTACCCTTGCAGTTAACACAAGAAACACTAAGGTATCGCAGTTCTCATGGTGCCCGCCACACTTTGGGCAAACCTCTTTTTTGGAAGGGCACATTTTCAGCATATGGCCCAACCTCCAACACTGGGAATATTGTGATACCTGGTGTATGTAGGGTAAAACTTTACAATTTATGTTATAAACACACACTGATACTGGTAGATGATCACCTTCAAAACAAAGTCGAAGACATTCACTACGGCACCAACCACCTTCATTCCTGTTACGACGGTCTAACCTTTTAAAAGATAAAAGTTTTGCAGGGGCTGGGCATGACATATTTTTGCGGATCTCTTCATCAGTTAAATCTATGTCTACATACTTAATTATGCCGTAGCAGACAGACAACTGCATTGCCTTCTGGAACCTCCATCCTTTTTCCAATAGCTTCTCACATGTAAGTAGGGATTGGGCTGACGATTCACTTTCAAATTGTAGGCGAATTTTAAAAGGGTTTAAATACTTAACTTCGCTTATCTTAATAATGTTGTTTTCTCTTAAAATACGTGCCATTGCAAACTGATTCGGCAAACGTTCTTTATGCGAAACGTATATCTCATACTTTTCTTCTTTCAAAGAATTTCTACTACCGTGACATATCTTTTTCTTCCTCGACTTCACTTCTTTCCAATCCACTTCATCATCCGCACTGTCCTCTCGAACCCTCTTTTCCGGTCTTGTCTGTTCCTCATGAAGTTCAGTATCTTCGTCAATAGCCTCCATGTCCGACGAATCATTTAATAAACTCTCAACATTATTGTTAAATACGAGCGTATCACAGCGCGGCGAAATATTTATTTCATCAGTCATGATATAGTCCTGAAAGGTACGTGCAGCCGGACGGTCCGGCGCACACCTCTAGTACGTGACAATGTAATGTGTAAACAAATTTCTCGGTGGGGCAAGCGATTAAATCCGCGACAGAAAACACAACCAGACAGCACGAATACGGTAATGTTTAATTACAGGTTGCCACAGCATGTATCATTTTGTGATGGGTTTTTTATTTATTTAAGTATATAATGTTAAAAGAGAACAACAAGAATGCAATTTATCAACATAACATAGAATAAAATGACAAAGCTCAATCATTGTTAGGTGGTGAACGATGATAAAATGTTACGACGGAAGACGGAGTACTTGTGTTTTTCTTGATTAAGGCATTGTATTGTTTACCTAGTCGGTTGATGACACATCTTTAAAACTAGGGTCTAATTAAACCAACTTCTAACCAGATGTGGTCATTGGACCAGGTCTCGTTTTTCATTAGTAATAAATACAAAGGCTCAACTTGATTTTTTTTTTTGACTTGAATCTTGTTTCATTTCCTCTAAATTTATCAAATAACATTCAAATTAAGAATAAAGTAAGCTAATGTGCGAACTAATAATTCCTATACAGTTTTGAGATTACCGTCACCAAACATAACGCTTGCACATTACATTAAATAAAGAAAAGTAAACTTCAGGTGTCTCGTTCATGGTCAACAATTCTCTTACACTATTCCCCCACGGAAATATCGAGTCAACCCTACTCGCTCTTTGCTCGCATTTTTGTTTTGTCAGGCAAAACCCGACTATGCCACCCAAAGCTTACTGCCTACCGCATACCCACGGACTACACGTTGAGTAATTATCTATTTTCAACGGGCTACAGTTACGGTACTCTGATATAGTCTCTGACCTACTGAACCGAGATGTTTACACAAATGCTAAAGTGGTGTCAATTCACGATCTATTTCATTTACAATCTCGCTGTGTACTTGGCCCTTGAGAATCTTTTGTTCCTAGGCTCACTTCGAGTAATTATATTATTCACGGTAAGATCTCTACAAAATCGGACCATTGAACTTTCGATCTAACTTGATCTGATAATCTGATTTCGCTCTTTATTTTTTGATAACAAGAATTCGTTAACCAAACTATTAAATTGCTTTAATATATCATAATATTACTTCGCAAATAAATGTCAGGTAGATATGTAATAAAATCTCAATTATTGTTATACGCATTACATACTACGCACATTTATCTTGCCCCACACCAGGAATCACTCCTGGATCGTGGGTACGTTTACAAACCTTGAAACACACATATACAAACAGCCACGCCGGGAACAAAACGTAAACGTAACATAAACGTATTTGTTCCTTACGGGAACCGAACCCGCGACGCACAGCACAGCAGTCGATTGTTCAACCACAGTGCGAACCGCGTCGTCATTTATGATTTGATTTGATGATATGATTTATTCTCTTCTGAATATATGTGTTATCAACTCGTTTGTAACTGAATTTGGCTACACACTCGCTTTTACTAACGAATATTCAGAACCCTAATCGTAAAGAAAACGATACAGCCTACCTTTATGTTCCCATATAATGTGTTTATGCAATGTCCACTCGACCTTGACTACTTCCAGCAGGTTAACCACAAACTACAAGCCTCGACTGTCACTAGTCGTGCACCGGGCTGTGATGTGTGTTTTTCTTCTTTTTTTTTTAAATACAAATTTTTATTTGACGGTACACGCAACCGTTACAAAACGCGTTACTCGGAAAAGGCATACTTTTTCATACGGCGTTTGACCAATAACATGGATCATGATGACGCATCCATATCTGCTTTGTCTAAGTTGAACTTGGACTGATCCACTCGATTATTTAATAAGCTTTCGCTCGATTGTTTATTTTTATGAAATGTATTGTACTTAGAAGGATTTTCAACCTGCGCTTTCACTTTACTTAACGCAAACCCACAGGCATAGGTTCGACTTCGCAATCGCGGCGAAAATTCGCAACCGTTTTGGGGGACTGTCCCATTTTATATAAAATAATGTAAAAATTAATCATTTTTGTATAAAGGTCACTTTTTAAGAGGTGGTGTTTTGAATATTTTGGACCATCTGCGATAATAAAACGATGATGAAAGAAAAAAAGAAAGATGAAAGATGTGTGTTAGAAGTTTTGTACGGCGATAGCTTTACGTCGAAAGTTATGAAATCTAGACGCATTTACGATACGTAATAAATGATGCCAGTAGGTCATTTACCTGTCCAAGTAGATAAGGATCACAGTAGGGATGACCAAGCATACATTATGGGAAGCACATGATTCAAAGTTCTCCACCGGCCGAAGTAAAGGTGTGTGCTATCAGAGTACACACGCACTGCATATGTGATCCTTGTGCTGGATGTATCAATGCGATTGCTGATCGGCCGGAGCCGTGGCGTTACGAGTGGTTTACTCGTGTATGGGTTTGTACACGGCTCGGGGTTATACGTTTTGTTATGGTTAATTCAAATTTATTTTCATGGCTCAGATTGTATGCAGCGAACTGTGTGTGGCTGCAAACCTAAACTTTTACTTAAAGCTGGTAATTTAAGTCCAGTATGGTGATGTAGGTGATAGCCACAGGTCCAGTGGTTGATTGATAAGGGAAATGCGAAGTTATCAATGTCGTGTTTGAATCTGACAAAAATCTGAATCTGAAAACAGACTCTCAAATCATGGCTACTGTCACTGAACTATGACGAAACAGAGGAAGTTATCATATCTATTTCATAAGATTATAATAAACCCTTCTGGTAAGTAACTGCTACACACACATATACATACATACACACGTGTGCACACTTGCAGACACACCCCCACACACGCACGCACGCATACACACACACACATACGCACGCACATAAACACGCACCCCCAAATACTCAATAAAGGCTTTTTTTAACCCCTTTAATCTAGTTTAGGTTACTCTTGTTACGTAAATTCATCTATATTTTGTTAATCTGTTTGCATAGAATTCTGTAACATTTCCTTTTGGGAGAGGGCACTGGCTCCTGTAACACAGGTATATCACCTAGCACAGGAGTCAGGGACTTCACACTTATTTGTACCATTTTTTTGTGTAATAAAGATTATTATTATTATTCTCTTTATTTTTCTATATGTACATATTTTTTTACATTTTTAAATATTTATACATAAATAAATAAAAAAACATTTAAAAATATAAAAAAAATAGTAGCCCACCGGTATCGGGAACAGGGTCCAAGCTACCGGCGGTCAGGGCCCCAGAGAGAGGAACTTCCTGACTATGCGAGCCGTGTCCAGCAGTACCGCTTTCTGAATCAAGCCCTTGATCCAGCTGCCTAACGAGAGCCTCCTGAGGTGTTGGTCGAGGCTCTTGGCTATTAAGCCATTGGCTGTCACGACTATCGGTACAATGATTGCTGAATCCACTTCCCACATGTCGACAACCTCGTGAGCCAAATCAAGATACTTGATTTGTTTATCTTTCTCAGCTTTCACGAGGTTCTCATCATGTGGAATGGTTATGTCAACAATCATTGCACGCCGCTCTGATCGATCCACCAGCACTATATCAGGCTTATTGGCAACAATAGTCCTGTCAGTGATGATGGATCGATCCCAGTACAATGTGATATGGCCATTTTCGAGAACTGGGTCGGGCATATACCTGTAGTACGGCACCTCCGATTCCACAAGTTTGTATTTAAGAGCAAGTTGCTGGTGAATTATCCTGGCTACAAGGTTGTGTCTATGCAAGTACTCTCCGTTGGCTAGACGAGAACACCCGGAAATAATGTGTCTAATTGATTCTCCCGGCCGGTGACATGCCCGACAGATGTCAACTGTGCCGTCTTTCACAATGAATCTCCGGTAATTGTTCGTCATCATAACTTCGTCCATAATTGCAAATTATGGACGAATAGTAGTGCGTAGTATTATTTATTATTATTATTATCTGTGAACTGTGAAATGTAAATTTATCCAGAAGTGTATTATAATAACTAGTATTCTGAATGATTGCGTAGCCAGACAGCACAAGCAGAAATGAAATGTAAGAATTAATTTGGTTTGATTGACCTTCATGAGACATCGCGATAAATGTGTGGTCGCTCGTACTTTGGATTTCATTATTGGTAAGATGATATAAGAGTAAGTTGAATAAATTTTGTCAGATTATTTCTAAGGCATAGCTGCCCCCTTTTGGTAGTTATAATATGGTTTGGATCAGAGTATTACTACTAGCAAATTTGACGACATTAAGTAATGCTTTTTGTTTTGTGTGATATAAACATAGTTTATTTTTTAATCAGGTATTGTTTGTAAAGTTAGTATAAGGTACAATGGGGTTGATGTATCCGTGTGGATAAAAACCCCTTATAAATAAAGAAAAAAAAAGTATTGCTTTGTTGATGAAACAGAATTGAGTTGAAAGTGGTATGTGTGTATGGGGTCTCGTGCGAAACCTTGGTGACTTTGCACCCGAGAGGGTTACGCAAGTAAATTCGACGAGTTGAATAACTGGAGGTTACTAGATAGACATATACACCTTACTTGATTATATTGATTGTAATTTTGGGTGTGAAATAGTAAATTAACAAACTAGGACGTATGTCATAAAATAAAATCTATACCGACAACATCGGTGACATTAGTGTCGATAGTGATTTAGAAATTCTATCTACTCTAAAGAAATTAAATAATGAGAAGAATGTATACACATAAAATGTATGATTTGTATACTATTGGTGGTTTATTTTAAAACACTATTTTGCAATTATTGTACCTACTGAATTTGATAAAAAAGGGAGAGGTGTGACGATTACTGTATAATTAAAAATAAACCAATAGTATAAATAAGGGCGCGAGGCGAGAGGTGGGGGGCATTAGCAAGCAGGCCATCAAGCCAGCTGGACGTGTATATCGTAGCACAACTATCATTAATAGTACTTGTGAATATAGTGGTTTTATTACACCAAATGCTTACCCTTGTGACAAGTCGACGTCACAATTGTTTTGACAGAATTTCAGCCGGCTCTAAAAAACTTTTCGCTTCTTCCGCATATCACCATAGACCTGAAGATAGACGCTTGGTAAGCACCCAGGCCTGAAAACTAGACCTGGCCTCTCGATGAGCATCGCTTACATGTTCATTCCACCCACAAACGCGCCTACCCCGTCTCGGTCCCCTCGCGTCTATCTCTAGACTGCCTAGCCGCCACACATAGAATTTCTACAATTTGTCCATACAAATTATCCAGAACAACCCTATGCTCAGCCAACCCGCAAGGTCCTCTCCCGCAACTCTCAAACTCATGAGGGAAATCAACGTCGCGTAGCTTACTGTTACAGATATTATGATAGTTGATCGCTTTTGCAGCAGCCGCTCCGAGTCAACAGTTTAGGACGCACAACTTCTAAATTACACTCTACCCAGATAGGCAGATGATCCGACACGTAAATATCCTCGGATACCTCCACATTCACAATTGTATCCCAAGCTGCTACAGATACTAAACAGTGATCCAACCACCTCTTACTTCCATGAACATCACTTATAAAAGTGTATGTATCACTACTTATCCCCCGTTTTTGTACTTCAGCACAAATCCAGGATTGGTCAGTACAAAAATTAATAAGCTCTCTATAGAATAACTCGTGAGGGTGAGCATTAAAATCACCCAGTATAAAAACATTTTCTACATCACAGCTTGCTACGGTAGAACTTATCTCACTTAACACGTCTGTAAAAATAGGTAAGTTGTCCGGACAATTTGTAGACACAGAGAAAATAAGAATAGCACGACCCCCGAACGTGGCTGTGATAGCCACCCATCGAGAACTGCTACTGTGTACAACAGATACCGACTCAAAGATGCCCCTCCTCCAGAGAATGGCTACCCCACCATGTATGGTCTTCCCTTCAAGAGGCTTTGGGATATGTCTACAGCCGATTTACCGGTATATTCAAATTCAAGACTTATTGTTCCTAGCATCGGAATGTCATGGGGAAGCAGCCAGGTTTCCTGCAGAGCCACTAAGTCACACCATTCCCATAAATCCCTAATATTATCTACGGATCGTTTGGCAGACTTACAGTTAAAGCTAATACATTTTAGACACCTATTCATAACTTTAGTACCCATGAACAACATAATTAATTTACTTTAACTTTAGATTCCTGTGATTTTGTTTGGTATATAAAATGCACAAAGTCTAAAAACAATACCACTTGCCATAATTCATCATTTGGGAACAACTCAACTTTATGCTTGGAAACATACAGTTTAAAAGCATTGTACTTCTTAAATGACTTCATTTTTATCTTTTTTAGCGATACAATCTCATTTGTTTTGTCTTTTATGTGGTTTATAATATCATCTTCACTTGCTTCTATACTGACATTGGAAATGAGCAACGGCACTTTGATATCCGCGGCCCGAAATTTACCCCCCGGGGTAGTTGAAGCCCTTTGCTTTTGACTAGTTATCCTATTTTGTTTATAGCGTTTATTTTGCACTACCTTCTATTCCATATTCGCGTTGTCCGTACCACCTACCACTTTATCACTACTCGCTAGTACATCACGCAATCTCGCACACTGTACCGCCGCCGGCGCAGTCGCATCCGGCCCAAGCGAAGACTTTACCTCACTCGATACCGACGCATATGTTGCCGCTGCGAGAACATTCACTCGACGATCATTCGTAGGGGACAACTCATCACAGGTAGCCAGCGTCGAAGCCAGCTCTTTGTCTTTGTCACGTATCGGCGTAATTTTTCTCGTCGAACATTTGGTCTCACTTGCACTCTCCGCAGCTAGCACCCCGTCTCGCTCACCCTCGTGACTCCTATTTTCTGTCGCACCATTTTATTCTTGAGTAAAGGAGATGCACCTATTATCGCGCCGATCAGGTGTTCGGCCTCTTAACTTTGAATCAGCTGTTACTTGTGAATATGTTATGGGCACATACTGTAAACCGATTGGGCCACTATCTAGATCAATACTGTTTTGTAGACATGCTCCTCTCCTTCTGTTTACATTCACATTTCTTTCTATTGTACAATTGTCAGTTAACGATGCGTACTTCATATTTTCTACTTCTACGTTAAAGCGATCGAATTGTTCCGTTGTAACAACTTTTTCTTCTAGAACACTTATCTTGTTTTGCAGTTTCACTAAATCTTTTAGTAATCGGGTGACATCCACATGATCAAAGGATTATTCACGTCCAGACGACACAGTACTTTCAGAACCTCCCTGTTTCTAATGCGAACCTCAGGCATTGAAGCTCCGCAATGAGGCAAATTAGGTGGAGTAGCACTGCCAGTATCAAGACGCGAATTATGGGCAAAGAGAGAAGCAAAGAGACCTGCTTTCTCTCTCGCCGTATGAGCCAGTGTTCCATCAGGCCTAACCAGCGGAGGCAGTGAGGGCCGACAGAGGTTCGCCTCAACCGATTTGGCAAGGGACCAAAAAGATCTGCTACCGGATGGCTGCGCAGATAACTTGTTGCCAATATGGGTAATGCGGTCGAAGCGAGCCTTCTTGAGCGCCTTCTTGTAGGACTTGGCAGCACGGTTAAAGGCTCTCTTCTTTGAGCTTAGATCCGGAGCTCCGCGGTCACGAGCGTCAACCCAGGCGAGAAATGCCGTGTGCTTACGCTGTTCAGCTTGGACACAATCGGCATTGAACCATGGGCGAGCCGAGCCACCGACGGGCACGTCATTGAATGGGATAAAATACTCCATAGCTTGACGCACCACATCGGTTATAGCGTCCGCACAGCTCGACGGATTGTCAGAAGAGAAGCAGACCTGCTGCCAAGGATAAGACGCAAAGAAGTGGCGCATCTCATCCCAATCCGCTGACCTGTATCGCCACATTCGCCTTTCACGACGAGGGTCGTGATCTGGTGGGGAGAAGGACGATACAGACTTCACCAGACAGTGGTCTGAAGTTCCCAACGGTGAGGAAACTGTTACAACACATCTGTCCGGATCAGTGGTCAGCAGAAGGTCCAAACAGTTGGCGGTATGGCCAACTACATCAGGCACCCTAGTCGCTTGCTTTACCAGCTGGGAAAGGCCCATAGAAAGCGCGAAGTTTCGCGCTTCTCTCCCAGCGTGGTCGGTCTTCTGGTATGGGAAGAGCCAGTCCTGGTGGCAGGCGTTGAAGTCCCCCAGAGCGACGAACTGAGCGTCAAGGTGCCGATGCAGCGCATTGTCAGCAGCCTCACTGAGGTGGTCAAATAATCTAGCTGTCTCCTGATCACCGCTGTGCGATCGGTAGACACAGGTGTAAACAATTTTGTCCACACCAGTGTCAACCAACAGCCATAGGGACGAGAAGTGAGGGTCTTCGAGGTGATGGAGGCGCCGGCAACAGATGTCATTGCGGACATACACACAGACCCCGACACGCTGCAGGAAATGATGCTCCAAAGACTATCCCGGGTAGCCGAGGTATGCCGCATCAGACGGACATCTGATCTGGGTCTCCGTCAGGAAAAGTAGATGTGGCTTTTCAGTCTCAAGGTGGTAATGTACTGCAATGAGATTGGAGTGCAGACCTCTAATATTTGCGAGGTGCACTTTAAATGAGAGGACGTGCGCCCGCTGTGCATACCTACTTTTCTTTATTGAACTTTTCATTCATTTCAAAAATTGAGTGAATAGGAAGGAAGATGGCAGTTGAGTGAGGTGATGCAACGTTAAACCTCACAATGCGACCAACGATGCTGGGCCAGTGGGAGATTGTTCTGGAGACTGCGGGGACGCCCGAACCCCCCCAGGGATCGCCATCGGGTCCTCTCGTCCGGTCGCCAACCGGCACGATGGGGCCACCCTGGGATTTTTCGCAGTTGGGCAGCCTTTCGTATGTGTCTGGCACACTACTTGGGCCCCGGACTACCTGCGGTCGGCCAGCGGAGAACCGTGCTTCGGATCCCGCTACCCTCCACGAACAAACCCCCGACACAACATCATCTGGCGCATCGCACCCGGCACACACTGCAACACAACTGCTCAGACCCGTCCTCCGAACGGCTTCACCAGACATCATGCCGGAACACGACGAATCGCTTGGCGGCATGTCTTTGTCGGGTGGGTGGTAACTTACGCCGGCGGTCGATGTTGTGACCTACCACCGAGGAAAATATAATACTTCAAAAATATAATTATAACTGGAGATATCAATATCAATATTCTTCCTGGAAGTGCAGACGCTCCGGCTGAGGAATATCTCAACCTATGCGCGTTCCATGGTTTACTTCCCGCTCACACGCTTCCTACACATCAAAGTGGCTCCTGCTTAGTTCATATAATGCTCAAGGCCAATTTCCCCGCGCTTAGCCTTGTAACTAACTCAACAATAACCGATCACAGTGCTACCCTACTTATTCTTAATTGTAAATTACCTAAGGCAGCCTCTCGCACAGTCTCTAAATTAAATTTACATAAACTTGAAGAAGACTTGTGCAATATTGATTTTGACCCAGTCTACAATTCCGCTGATCCGCAGTTTTGTATGTTGTACCTAATTAAAAAAGTGCAACATGCAATTCAGAAAAACACAGTCATATCTCGGTCAAATAACAAAAACTACAACATAAAACCATGGATTACGACTGGTCTTATACGTTGTATGAAAAATAGAGATAAACTGCATATGAAAGCTAAAGCTTATCCGAATAATTTAATATTGCAAGTGACATATAAGCGATATCGTAATTTTTGTAACGACCTCCTAAAAAAAGTAAAACGCAATTACGATAACACTGCACTTAAAGAGGCTGGTACAGACAACAAAAAGATCTGGAAAATTATTAAAAATGTGACGTGTACTTCAAAACAGAATCAGTCTTCTTCAGGTTTATTACAAGCACATTCATCACAATTAACATCAGCGAATATTGCAAATAATTTCTTTGTTAATGTGGGCAAGTGTTTAGCTGAAAAAATTCGGGGACAATCACAGTACCTAACAAGCTCATTGGTTGCACCTAACACTACCTTATCATCCTTTGTGTTACTGGAGACTGACGAAGCGGAAGTAGAAAGGATTATGTATTATGGGTCTAAAAGTCGACTGTGCAGTTGGCTGGGATAACATATCTAATAAAATTATTAAACAATTCAAAGACCTACCACCACCGTTAACTTGCATTTTTAATAAATGTTTAACCACAGGGGTGTTCCCCAAGTGCTTAAAAAAAGCTGTTGTTGTCCCAGTTTACAAATCAGGTAGTAAAGATCTAGTGACTAATTATAGGCCTATCTCCTTACTGCCTTCTATGTCTAAAATATTAGAAAAGATTATTAACAATAGGCTTTATAAATATTTGGAGGATAAATCTATTCTCTCTAAGCGGCAGTTTGGATTTAGACCTAAAATGTCTACAGATAATGCCGTACACCATCTAACCGCCTATCTAGCACAAGAGCTTGATAAAGGTAACCACACAGTAGGAATTTTCCTGGACCTTGCCAAAGCTTTTGACACAATTTCTATTCCCATTTGGCTGCGCAAGCTTGAAGCCATAGGCATCAGGGAAATTCAGCTGAAATTATATAAGAGCTATCTAGAAGAACGTACGCAATGTGTAAAGATTGGGAATCTTATTAGCGATGATGTAGAAAGCACAGCTTTCGGAATTCCCCAAGGAAGTATTTTGGCTCCTTCACTCTTTTTAGTATATATAAACGATCTCTGTGATCTAAATTTAGATCACGGCCATATCGTTTGTTATGCCGACGACACTGCTCTTTTGTTTTCGGCTGACTCTGAAGAAAATGTCTACAAGTTTGCGCAACACGGATTTAATGTTATTAATAAATGGCTTCAAAATAATTCACTAACTTTAAATGCTGACAAGACAAATTACGTCAAGTTTTCAATGCGCAAGCAAAAACTAACTGGCCCTACCACAACATTATATGCTCATAACTGTTCACCTAGCACAAATAATCAATGTGTTTGTCCTAATATTAAAATTTCAAATACAGTTAAGTACCTTGGAATTATAATAGATGAGACACTTTCGTTTAAGCATCATATAGAAGCTGTGCCTGAATCCTATTATGATTCGTAAATTGATATTAGTTTTTAAAAAGTTACGACACATTGCAGACCCAAAAATAATTAGACAAGTCTACTTTGCTCTATGCCAATCGATACTAACATACTGTATTACCACATGGGGTGGAGCGGGTAAAACATTGTTACTAACAATCGAGAGAGCCCAGAGGGCAATCCTCAAAGTGTCTACTTTCCGGCCATTCCTTTTTCCCACTTACCTCCTTTACAAAGAATGTGAAGTAATAACAGTCCGACAGTTATTTATAATGGCTATTGTATTAAAACAGCACGCAGATCTAACATATAGCGCGGACTGTACTAACAAAAGACGTAAAAATCTAGTCTGTCCTCAAAATCATACCAAACATGCTTTTACATCAAAATTTTACCTATTTCTTGGTCCTCTCCTCTACAATAGATTGAACGCGAAATCAAACATTTATAGTTTAAATCAATTTAACTGTAAGAGAATTGTTAAGCAAACTCTGCAAAAAATGTCCTACGATGATACAGAGAATTTATTGATTGTGCTAAAGTGATTTTGTTTATATTTCGTATTTTTACAATTTTTTAATTATTATAATTATATTTTGAGTTTTTATACAATTTTTAGAATAACTATCTTGTAAATTAAGAAAATAGAAGTTAAGCTTTGGTAATATTAGAATAGTATAAGATAACTTGCCCACGTTTACAGATCGTTTACAAATTTGTATTGTTAAGAATCCTTTTGATTATTTATTAATTTTAAATTGTTTCTAGCTCTTTTCGCCTGAAACACGGGGTATCCTAGTTCAGGCACGCAAGACTTGGATTTAAGCTTATATTTAAGACTATGTAATTTATCCTGTAAAGATTTTTGAATAAAATTATTATTATTATTATTCCTCGTTATTTCTTTAAAAATATCTCACATCTGTGTGTGGATCCAATTTGGCACGGGCCGAAGCCAAGTGCTTTTAAGTAAAAAAAAAGATTGTATAATTAAGTATTTAAAAATTTTCGGGTTAATCTGCATGTGTTAAGAATAACTGCTTTTTGTAGTAGAAGATAAGTAGACGGGCTAATGTTTAATGTGTTAAGGCTATTGTGTAGGGTTTTTGGGATGACTCCTGTGCTGGATATTATAATGGGGATAGTTTTGGTATGGGTGATGTTCCACTGCGTTTTAAGCTCTATGGATAAATCTGTGTATTTTGCAATTTTTTCAGTGTGTGTGCTAGTAAGATTATGGGTGTTGCATACAGCTATGTCTATTATGTACGCTAATTTATTTTCTTTATCTACCCTAGTTATGTCTGGTCTGTTGTTGTATATGGTTTTATCTGTGATTATGGTCCTATCCCAGTATAACTTGAAATTATTGTTTTCTAACACTGCCTGTGGTTTGTATTTGTAGTAGGGAACTTTATCTGTAATTAGTTTTGTTTGGATTGCTAGTGATTGGTGGATTATTGCAGCAACTTGGTCGTGGCGGTGTTTATAGTCGGTTTGCGCTATGGCTCTACATGCACCTGTGATGTGTTGGATGGTCTCGGACGCACCATGGCATCGTCTGCAGGAGTCATTGTAGTTGGGTCTGCGAATGATGAATTTCTGGTAGTTGGCTGTATCAATGACCTGATCTTGGATGGCAATCATAAATCCCTCCGTCTCAGGGAAGAGTTCGCCTCGCCGTAGCCACGCGTTCAATGCTTTGATATCGACATGAGGTTGCTGCATGTCGAAGCGGTGTCTTCCATGGAGAGATTTACGTTGCCAAGCTGCTATTTTGTCTGCTTTATTGGTAATACGTTCATTGGTTTGTGGGTCGATAGCGTGTAAGTTAAGTGGCGTAATTTTTTTATCTATTTGTGTGATTACTTTATGTAGGGGAGATTGTTGGGCCTTCTGTATGAAAAACTTTCTTAAGTTAGTTATTTGCTTGTTGTGCAAGTTTTCTATATCTATAGGACCGCGTCCTCCTTCGTCTCGCGGTAGCGTGAGTCTTTGAACACAGGATCTTGGATGATGCTTTCTATTCTTAGTTAATGTAGTATTTATGCAGCGCTGTAATTTAGTCAGATCAGTTTTGGTCCAGTTTATAATTCCAAAAGAGTAGGTGAGTATGGGAATAGCAAAAGAATTAATGGATTTTATTAAATTGCGCGACGTCAGTTGTGATTTTGTGAGCATGTTGAGTCTGTGTTTATATTTAGTGATTATTTTATTTTTTGTTTGTTTTTGATCAATCTGGTGTAATTGTTCAAAACCTAAGTATTTGTAGGTGTCATTTTGTGATAGGGGATCTATTGCTTGGCCGGAGTCTAATACGTATGGGTTAATATCAACGTGCTTTCCATTTCGGAGGGTAAATGTTTTGCACTTATCAATGCCGAAAGACATGTTTATATCATTAGAAAAGGTTTGAGTAAGATCTGCAAGTGAGTGAAGTCCTGATATACTATTGCTATAGAGTTTTATATCGTCCATAAACAGTAAATGGGTCAACTTAAAATTATCCGGTGTTTCATTATTTTTAATTGTAAGACCACTGTCAGAAGAGTTTAAAAGATTAGAGAAGAGAAGGCAAAACCATAGGGGGCTTAAAGCGTCCCCCTGGTAAATTCCTCGCTTTATAAGTATGGGATCTGTTTCTATTGATTTTCCTACTTTAAGTTTAGTATTCCAATGTTTCATGGACTCTGTCAAGAAATTAATTATTTCGGGATGAATTTTGTAGTGTTGTAGTATGTATAATAGCCAACTATGGGGAACAGAATCAAAAGCTTTTTGATAGTCTATGTACATGGTGCAGATGTAATTTTTTGAGTAAGCATTATGTTTCATGGCTATGGCATCTATGGTTAATTGCTCTTTACATCCTTGGCTGTATTTACGGCACCCTTTTTGTTCCTCTGCTAGGATATTGTTCTGTACGGTGTGTTTATAAATAATTTCAGCAATGCAACCGGTAGTTAATTTGTAAATAGTTTGAAGGCATGTTATGGGTCTGTATTTGGCTGGGTTGATGTAGCACCGACATAGCTCTGCGAGTCGCTAAACTTAAGTGGCAGTGGGCAGGGCACATTGCTCGTAGAACCGATGGCCGATGGGGCAGCAAGGTTCTGGAGTAGCGGCCATGTACTGGAAGACACAGCGTAGGGAGACCCCCAACAAGGTGGACCGATGACCTGGTGAAGGTCGCGGGAAGCCGATGGATGCGGGCAGCACAAGACCGGTCATCGTGGAAAGCCTTGGGGGAGGCCTTTGTCCAGCAGTGGATATCTATAGGCTGAGGAAGAAGAAGAAGATGTAGTCTGTGTCTTTAGGAAGCATGTAGGTTAGGCCTTGTGTGATAAATTCTGGGATATTTTGTGGATATTTAATGAAATTATTAATGTGATTATAGATGGCGGGGTGAAGGCAGGTTAATTTCTTATAGTAATAGTTGTGAATGTGATCTGTACCAGGAGTTTTCCAGTTGTGTGCTTTATTGGTGACGCTAATGAAAACCTCTAATGGAATAGTGGTAAATGGCATATCTGTTATGTTTTCTAAATTTTGCTTATCGTCCTGTATCCATGTGGCCGTGTGATTGTGTTCTGATGTATTCGACCAAATGTTTGACCAGTAGGTGTGTAGCTGTTCAGGAGTAAGATTGGGTCTATTTATCGTCTGTTGTCTATGTTGTGTGTTTGTCGTGTCTGTGGTTAAAGTTCTATAAAACTGTCTTTCGTTGTTTGTAAATTCTGTATTCTGATCTTTTCGTTTAGTGCAGTTGAGATATCTTTGGCGCCTACTTTTTACGGCGGAAAGTTTCTGTTTTAGGGTATCTATAAATTGTTCATTTGTTATATTAGGTTCTTCGTAGCTAGAGTGTGTTCTGTATTTGTGTTTAATTCGTTCAATGTGTGTGATCAGTCTCGTATGCCTATTTCCGTTGATGTATTGTGTCATTCTGCCTATGTCTTTGCGTATTATTTCTATTTTTATGTCTAGTCGTTTCAACCACTTTGGTCTTCGGTCTGATGCAGTGTTGCGTTGTTGTGTAGATGTTTGTGTAGATATTGTTTGCTCTTTAA
Organism: Sesamia nonagrioides; assembly: GCA_017933935.1. Taxonomy (NCBI): domain Eukaryota; kingdom Metazoa; phylum Arthropoda; class Insecta; order Lepidoptera; family Noctuidae; genus Sesamia; species Sesamia nonagrioides. The sequence goes on along the minus strand of JADWQK010002035.1, from coordinate 736,046 downwards.
TTTTGGTTCCATTACAGATTGCTGCGGTGTATGCAGCGCAATAGATAAGTGTGTGAGTTTTCTGAAAGTTGTCCTCATTAGATGAATATCTTGGTAGAACTGTGGTATTTAAATATGTGATTATATGTGCAAACTTTTTTGATGTTTTCTGTTTGGGTATGAATGGTCTATTTGTGGGATCTGTTAATGAATATTTATTGCAGATTTCTTCAAAAGTCTTTCCTATTTTGGTGTCTAGGGATTCGTCTACAAACGTAGTACTTATGGTTTCATCGAGTGATGTCTGTGTATTGCCAATTGTGATTTGGTTTCTGAAGGTCCGTTTGGTTTAAGTCACTAGTAGAGTGTAGGTTGTTCGGATACGTATTTATAGTACTTTCTATTGTATCAACATGTTGAGTATTTTGTGTGGGCTGCATGTGGAGGGAGTCCCTAATTTCTCTCTTTATTTCTTCTAATCTTTCGTCTGTAATAAGTTTATTATTTATAATAACTCTACGCTGATCGGCAATACGTTGTTCTGAGACATGCGCGATACTAGGAAATTGTTGTGTTATGACCGTGTGCAGTTGTTTTCTGTAAGCAGTTCTATTGGTTTCTAAATGGGTTATTTTAAAATATTCTTTAATAATTGCCTCATTGATATCGTCGGTCCATCTTAAACGGGTTGTTGTATTTATGGGTTGTTGTGCTTCAGCTAGGAAAGGTTGTGTGAGTGCTATTGTGTTCTGAGCGTGACAAATATTTTGAAGATTAATTCGTACCTCATTTTTATGGATTCTAGTGTGGTTTCAGGAAGCAATTTGTTTCGTAAAATAGCCCGTTTCTGATCTCCTAATTGTTGCTTTGGAACTTTTATTTCAGGAAATCTTTGAGTGAATTTAGCATATAAAGGATCTAAATAGCCGCGAATTTTAGTTTCTAAATCTGTAATTTGAAGGTAAGTGCGCCAGATGAACTCATTCATCTCTCTTGTCCATCTCAATCGCGCGGGAGCTTGGCCAGTGGTGGGTACAGGATTGTCGGCTACTGCCTCCTGAACATTATCCACGGTTGCAGAATTTATAGAAATAGGTAGTGAAATAGAAGAATAGTCAGTATTATAGCTCAAACAAGAAAAAGGAGAAGAAGGGAGTGAAGGAAATAGAGATACAGAAGAAGATAGTCTGCTGTAACCTTGTTCGGGTGACCCGGTAGAAGCCCGCTGACTCAACTCACTACCACCGATGGCTCGTATGCTGGAGCGCCCAGCATCGGCTCCAGGCGCGCCCCGGCGATCGCCCCCGGGCAGCGATCCTATACGTAACTTTCTTTTTGCTCTAGTCTCCATTTCGTCTATGGGTTACTATTGCCACGTTAGCCGCCCAGTAATATTATGTTTGCGTTGCCCGCCCCCCACGTGATCTGATGTTCGATCGGGACGTGTGGTTAGGTTTCAGGGGGTTTTTATTATAATTATTATTATTCTTAAGCACCTTTTTTTGGGACTTGGCAGCACGGTTAAAGGCTCTCTTCTTAGAGCTTAGATCCGAAACTCTGCGGTCACGTTGCGCCCAGGTGAGAAATGCCGCGTGCTTACGCTGTTCAGCTTGGACACAATCGGCATTGAACCATGGGCGAGCTGAGCCACCGACGGGCACGTCGCTGAAGGGGATAAAATACTCTATAGCTTGACGAACCACATCGGTTATAGCGTCCGCACAGCTCGACGGATTGTCAGAAGAGAAGCAGACCTGTTGCCAAGGATAAGACGGAAAGAAATGTAGGCGCACCTAATCCCAATCTGCTGACTTGTATCGTCACAATCTCCGTTCACCACGAGAGTCGTGATCTGGTGGGGAGAAGGACGATACAGACTTCACCAGACAGCGGTCTGAAGTTCCCAACGGTGAGGAAACTGTTACAACACATCTGTCCGGATCAAAACCCGCCACTATTTTCCCACCCACTGCAACTCCTGAAAGCCAGAATCAACAGTGGAGACCGCCAGAAAAATGCCGAGCAATGAAGCTCGACAAGTCCCGGAGAAACGATTCAACTGTCTTGGGTCCCGCAACGAAATTAATCAGAAAAAAATAGCGGAGGAGTAAGAAAAAAGATATTTTTTCCACGATCTGTCTGCATCAGTGGTCAGCAGAAGGTCCAAACAATTGGCGGTATGGCCAGCTACATCAGGTACCCTAGTCGCTTGTCCCACCAGCTGGGAAAGGCCCAATGATAGCGCAAAGTTTCGCGCTTCTCTCTCAGCTTGGTCGGTGCTCTGGTATGGGAAAAACCAGTCTTGGTGGCAGGCATTAAAGTCCCCTCAGAGCGACGAACTGTGCGTCAGGGTGCCGATGCAGCACTGTCGGTTCAGAAAGTTCGTTAACATGCCCACACCGTGAGGACCCATCGCCTTCCAGGCCTCAATGGTCTCAATGGGGACTCCGTCAGCTCCGACAGCTTTCCGATTCGCCATGCGACGAAGAGCCGTGTGGACTTCCTCAGGCGTTATCGGGGGCACTTAATCCAAGGTTCGGAGGGAGTTCCGGTGTCTGCACCTCTTGGTGCTGTTTATTCAGCAGCTCGTGGAAGTACGTGCGCCATCTCTCCTTCACCGCGCGATCCTCGCAAAGCAGGTTGGCAGTAGGATCTTATACACAACGGCACTTGGATATATCCTGTGCCGCTTTCACCCTAGAACTTGCCAACTTGTAAATAGAACCCCTCAGACGATTCCAACTTCTCATAGAGCGGTTGTGTAACCCGGACCGTCCTAAAAAAATAAAAATAAAATAAAAATCGTTTATTTTCAGACAAAAAAGTCCATAATATAAAATAATTAATTGAATAAATAATTGAATGTGCACATCACTAGGAATTACAAATAAGGCTTATCAAACCCCCCGAACATGAAGTTTAGTGAACCTCTTCAGAAGAACAGTGTCAGTTCTCTCTCCTATCCATTTAAGGGCACTGTTTCGACTCCCCCGAACCCGCCTTACAACCGACGCCACTTTCTTCCTCATCAATGCGTGAAAGCCGTCAACGCTCGCGTCGGCAAACATGCCGGATGCACTACAATATGGAAGGAGGCGGAACATGAAAATGAAAAAAAAGAAAAAAAAAAAAAATATGAAAATGAAAATGTTATAAAGGACACGCAATGCGCTATATAGGTCCCCTGTGTAAAGCTGGCCCACAAGCCACAGGTGTAAAACGCCTGACAATACGCTTTGAACAGCGTAATTTTGACAGGCGCCGTACACCTAGCGAACCTATGTGCCAGCATAATTATTACCACGAACCGACAGCGCCCTGCGCTCCCTCTCAATATCCTCCTCATCACTAACATTTTCTGTCATCACGTGTCCTAAATATTTAAATCTTGTAACTCTACCTAGAGGCATTCCATTGAGCAAAAGTGGTGTAAAAGAGGATGGTTCGACTTTTGCATTTAAATAGCATGTACTCACTCTTACTCACATTGTACTCCAGGCCGTGCTCAAGTGCATAGGTTTCACATAATCTTAACAGCTTTCTAAGACCACCAATTGAGGGGCTCAGCAGCACCATATCGTCTGCATAACTAAGATTATTCACACAAATATTATTAATGTGGCAGCCGACATGTGTACTGCTAAGCTCCTCAACTAACTGGTTTATATATATATTAAATTATCGAGGAGAAGTCAGACCCCCCTGCCATATCACCGCACTCTAAAGAGTATTCATCAGAATATACATTACCTCTCTTTGCAGCATTGGCTGTTGTACCAGAAACTTAACATATCAACTAGATCACCCGGCACACCTAAGTTTTTTAGCTTTGCCCAAAGCTTACTATAAGACACGCAATCTAAAGCTTTGGACAAATCCAAGAAACAGGCATACACAGGTGTCTTGCGCTTTACATAATAGTTAACTGTTTCTTTTAGACATAGTATTGCACTTTCTGTAGACAATCCTCCCCTGAAACCAAACTGAGTGTCCCCTAGCGAAGTATATTTAGCAAGTTGTTTATCCAACAATCCATCAAGTACCTTTGCTATTATGGTTGCCAAAGATATTGGTCTATAGTTATTTCTACTTGAGGTGTCGGCTGTTTTATTTTTAACTTTAGGAACCACAATAGTTCTCATCAGGTCAGGAGGTAGGTACGAGTGCCGGATACAGAGCGTAAAAAACATAGCCAGTACTCTGCATAAATGAACGCCCGCATGCCGAAGGTGCTCAATACTGAGTCCATCATGCCCAGGCGATTTCCCTCGTTTCATAATTTCTATAACACTGGAAACCTCTTTACTTGAAAAACCTATGGGGTGAGTGACCGCCTGGGGTTCAGATTCCAGCACCCACGGCAATAAGGAACTCACCTGAAAATGCTGCTTAAATGAGTTAGCAATTTCCTTGGGGTCATCGCTTCCCTCGATGCTGACAGGTAGCTTCACATTACCATTTAGTTGTTTGGCACCCTTCCAAAACTTCTGAAAACTTTTATCAGAGTGCTGTGTGGCAAGGATCATCATCATCATCTCAGCGTTTATCCCGGTGGCATCCGCGGCTTTCGCGTTGGAGCCCGGGGTCCGCTTTCCTGCACATTCTCCTCCATTTCGCACGATATTTAGCATCCTGTGGTAAGAGCTTGTTGGCACGCATGTCATCTCTTACAACGTCAAGCCAGCACTTCTTTGGTCTACCCCGCTTGTTCCGGCCCGGCGGAGGCGCCATGGCAAGACATTTGTTACCCACGTAACATGCCGGTTTGCGTAAGACGTGGCCGTACCAGCGTAGGCGACCCTCCTGCAGTTTGTCTGCAATGTCACGGACACGAAGGCTGCCCCGGATGCGGGAGTTCCTGATGCGATCTTTCCGCGTAACTCCACACATCCACCGCAGCATATTCATCTCTGTGACACGCAGCTCCTGCTTGTGTCGCTCAAGCACAGGCCAGGCTGGGTGGCAAGGATATCCATTCTTATTTGCTCCTGGTTATTTTGACAATATCTGAGTCGCGATTTAAAAATTCTGCGACTCATACACATTTGCTCAAATAAAGGTCCACTTTCAGGTTTCCCTGCACACAAATACCATTGATAGTCTAATCTAGCCTGTTTGTGCACTTCCTTTACATGCTTTTTTTTTTATATATATAAGTATTATAAACTAGCGCTTGACCGTAAGCCTGCCTGATGGTAAGCAGTGACGCAATCGTTGATGGTAAAGCGCACTAGTTTATTAAGAGCCTATTCACTCTAGCCTTGAAGACACTCAAATTGTCACTCAAAGAAACTCAAATCGGCGGAAACACCGCCGCTGGCAAATTGTTCCAGTCTCTCGATGTACGCGGTATAAAGGAGGAGGCGAAACGCTTCGTCCGGATCGTAGTGGTGTTAACAACGTAATGGTGGAAACCAGCCGTACGACGGGTCGTCCGCTGGTGGAACGGAGATGGGGAATTAAATCATGCAATTCCCTCGCACACTCCCCGAAATGCATCCTATAGAACACCGAAAGGCTGGCTACTCTACGCCTGTGCTCTAGGCTTTGGAGACCATCTCGACTTAGATCAGGGTCACCAATCAGCCTCCTCGCACGCCTCTCCACTGAATCCAAAGTGGCCAGGTGACACTTAGCAGCACCAGCCCAAATGTGGCTGCAGTACTCCACACACGAACGGACCTGTGCTTTGTATAACATTAGAAGCTGCCCAGGTGTGAAGTACTGCCGGACCTTTGCGATAACGCCAAGTTTCCTGGCAGCCACCCTGGCCTTGGACTCAATAAACCGCCCAAAGTTACGTAAGGTACGAGGCAATCTCAACTCCCAAAAGCTGAAGGCGGTCGGAACACTCCAAGGACACATTTCGAAAAGTAGGAGCCAAGGTGAACGGGCTCCTTTTGGCGGTGGAAAGACACGCCTGTGTTTTGGCGGCATTGAATGCTACAAGATTGGCATTGCCCCATTCGGAGACTGCCTGCAGTGCAACACTCGTTCGCTCAACCATGGCCTCTCTCTCGGACCGTTTATTCCAACCATATACACATTTGACATTAACTGTTTTTTTTTTAATATTTTTATAGCTTAATATGGATGCCTGACATAATGAACTGATAATATCATTGTACATACAATTAATTATATCTCTATGCCGAACATTTTGACACATTTTGTCCGCGCACTCCTGAAGAACCGGAGGAAAATCAATATTTCTCAATTTATTGTTCCAAATCTCCCGATATTTATTTATTTCCTCTACTTCCCTTGCGCCCCATATTATCTTATTACATATATTAGACTTAACTATAATCTTAGATTTTATTAATTTTAAATTACATACCATTTCAATCGGCATATGGTCCGACCAATAGGCATCTTGTAAAACTCTAAAACTACTAACCGTTTCCCATGCCGACTTGGAAACAACACAATGATCGAGCCATCGTTTGTACCCGTGTGCCTCGCTCTGAAAAGTATAAGTGTCAGATGACTCATCTGTCAATTCCAAGTCAGCACAGATCCAGTCATTTTCACTACAGAACTCTAAAAGCTCTACACCAAAAGGAGCAGTAGGGTGGGCATTTAAATCCCCCAACATAACCCCTATTTCTATATTATTATCTTGTATTAACGCGTTCATCTCACCTAATCATTGTGAGAATACAGGTAAGTTATCTACCTGATCTGTAGGCATACACATATGTATACACATATAATGAGCATTTCACGTCCTAAGACCCTCTTATCGTGCTGCAGTAAATTTACTTATGAAATAGATGGTAAGCTAGGAGCATTAAATGAAACAATAAATGGATGCAGTTACAAGTGTATTTTTCAAGTACCCTGTGTCATAAGTAACAAACTATATGACAAAACAAATCTCCTAACTTAACTAGTCGATTCCCTGACTCACTCCGTCTCGGGACCGAAGTGGGGCAGGGAATCCACATGAGACATTTAACAAGCTCAGGGTCGCTTGTAGAAGGGTGCAGTCGAAGAGCCTCCACGTGGTGCACCCTGGGCAACGCCAGCCTCAACTGCCCACCGCGTTCTGATGGACTCTTGGGCCTGGCGGCTAATCTTGAGGCCCAGGAAAAGCCGAGCCGAACCAGCTCAGTCGAGCTGGTACGAGAAGCCTCTGAGCTGTCGGGAGGACAACCGGAAGCCGTTGGCCCCAACTTGGAGCCAGCGGCAAAATTTGAAGAAGTCGTGGCTGCCGCGGTCAAGGGTGTGACTTTGAAGAGGCTGCAGACCTCCAAAGACAAAGCCACATCTGCAGCCACGGCTTCCATCATTGCGGCAGCGAAGGCCATCCATGTGGGACCCCCGGCGGATGGAGTGGCAGAATTGCGGGCGGAGATCGCCCACTTGACAGCCACCATGGAGCTCCTCCGAAAGGAGCTCCGAGCGGACCTGGCCGTGCTGCGAGCTGGCAGCCGCCGGGAGGTGCTACATGAGGGGGCGCCACAAGGGCGGAGTGGGCGCACGCCGGCCGAGGATCCAGGCCTGACCCTGGTACTAAAGGAGCTGGCTGCCTTCCGGAGTAGGTTTTCGGCTCTTTAGGCCGTTCTTCTGCGCCCCCCACTTGCGGCAAGCCGGCCAGGCTCAGGCCAGCGGAAGGCAGCAACCTACGCTGCTGCCGCGGCCACTACTGCCACAGCTGCAGGGAAGAGGAAGGCCACGAGCGCGCCCTCACAGGCTCCAGCTACGAAGGCCACAGTCCCTGCGGCAAAAAGGTAGCCTCCACCACCTACAATCCCTGCAACCAATGCCGTCTGGCACGTAGCAGGGGACAAGGAAAAGGCGGCTAAGGCTGCAAGAGCGGCCAGAAAGCAGCTGCGGCGGAAGGCGCGGAGCGCCGCGGCTAGGCTCGTGCCCCGAAATCCGCAGCTGTAGTGATAACACTATAGCCGGAAGCGGAAAAGAAGGGCACGTCCTAAAGCGACGTGCTCAATAAGGCGATGAAAGCGGTGAACCTCCAGGAGATTGGAGTCACCTCGACGAAGTTATGATGACGAACAATTACCGGAGATTCATTGTGAAATAATAATAATAATAATAATAAACGTTTATTTGGAACAAGTTTTAGGACACAAGTTTACAAATTGAAACGAAGATAGCTGCAAAAGTTAAAACTGTGGCGCAGCTATCGACGCCTAGCTAAACAATAAGTTACATTGCAGTTCCAGACTAGTAATAAATTTAATAATTAATTAAACTACATCCCTATGTGTGTATGTGTATGCGTGTGTGTGTATGCGTGTGTGTGTGGGTGTGTAGGGGTGTGTGTGTGTGTTTGTGTGTGTAGAACGCGTAAGTGGAGGGGTGGAAGGTATTCAAGTAATAAGATTGATGTTATGGGAATCAGGAATATAAGTATTATGTTAGTATTATGTTACCACAAGTTGTTCTGTTGCTTCGTAGGAGAAGGATTTAAGCAATTCTGACAGTTTTTTTCTGACTGAGGCTCTTGTTAATGGATAAATTTGAATAATCCTATTTATGGTATTGTAGAGTTTAGGGCTAAGGTAATTGTAGTGGCGTTTTACTAATGCCAGTCTGGAGAAAGGTGTCTTACAAATTAGGTCGGAACGTCGCTTCTTGGAGCGGCATTGTGGATCATATTTCGTGCGATCGTGTTTCTTAAGAACGGTTTGAAGTATAAATAATTGTCTAAAAGTGAGGACATTACAGAGCGAATAAAGCTCCAACGTCGGGAATCTAATAGGTTTCTTGGCCAATACCTTTAGTACCGCTCTTTGTGCTCTCTCCAAACGCAAAATCGTAGTCTTGTGAGTACCTCCCCATACTGTAACGCAATAACCAAGAACTGACTGGACGAGTGCCTGGTATATTAGTATAAGGCATGGGAAATCCACAACCGACCTTAGCTTTTTGAACACATATATAAGTCTTCTTACACGGACCACCACTGAGTTAACTTGTTTTTTCCAGGTTAGGCAATTATCTACTACGATTCCAAGATACTTGATGTTGTCGGAGCGTTCTATTTGGTTGGCACAGTTACAGGATATGGTAGCCACAGTATGGGAGCAAATATGGGTTTTAATTTGAAAAGATGTTGGTGGTTGCGTAAGAGTTCCTGGTGTGAAGGGAATGAACTTAGACTTTTCGATGTTGAGTGTGAGTAGGTTTGAGGTTAACCACTTCATGACTAAACCTAGTGCGATCTCCGCACTCACACGAGTGTCAAGCCAGTCCCTACCATGCGTCACAAGAGCTGTGTCATCCGCATAAGCAATTATTTTTGTGTTTGGGAGTTTTAGCTGACACAGCTCATTGACATAGATAAGGAAAAGAGTAGGTCCTAAAACACTACCCTGAGGCACACCAAATGCAATGTCTTCCAAAGAACTAATGAAACCATCGACTTTGACAACCTGTTTTCTCCCCGTCAAATAACTGCGAAAGATTTCGAGAACGTTTCCTCGTATGCCAACTTGTTCCAGCTTGTCAATTAACCTAGGAATAGACACAGTATCGAATGCCTTCGATAAATCCAGGAAGATACCAATTGCTTTTTGCTTATTATTAAGCTGTTCAACTATAGAGTTTGTAAGTTCCAAGGTAGCATCCTCCGTAGATTTACCTGCCCTGAAACCAAACTGGTTGACGGCCAAAATATTAAATTTGTTAAGGAATTTTACCAGTCTCCCGTTAATGACTTTTTCAAAGATCTTTGAGAGGGTTGTAAGTACGGATATTGGCCTGTAATTAGTAACGATGTACTTATCTCCTCCTTTGTATATGGGATGTACAATGGCAGTTTTGAAGAGATCAGGAAATATTCCCTGGGATATGCACAAGTTGAATATGTGAACAAGTATCGGAATAACAACGCCCTTGGTGGCCTTAATGATTGCGGGTGAAATTCCGTCATATCCAACAGCACATTTATCTTTAAGGCTCAGTATGATGCTTTCGATTTCGTCATCGTCTACAGCATACAAAGCCATGGATTGTAGTGGTGAAGAGGAAGAGTTAACTGTATCAAAAGGAGAAGATATTGAGATTGGGAATTTGGACGCAAGATTACTACCTACATTGGCAAAATAGTGATTAATAATATTGACAGAATGAAGAGGATTGTTGCCACACTTTAACAATTCGGTGGATGAAGATTTACTCGTATCCAAATGGGATACTTGCTTTATAAGCTTCCAAGTTGCCTTCGGATTGTTTTTGGCCCTCTGGAACTCATATTTCTCATACTCGCATTTTAGTTTTTTTAGTAAATTGTTACAGTAATTTCGATAACGGACAAATATAATTTTATGAACATCATTTCCTGGGTGCTTTTTGAAAGTTTTGTTGAGTTTGTCTCTATGACGGATGCATCTCAGAAGGCCAGGTGTAATCCAAGGTTTGATGATGCGTTTTCTACTTGATATAACAGAGGAAGTAGTATGCCGGGTAACGGAAGAAGATAAAATAGACACAAGGGTTTCAACAGCAAGGTTAGGATTATGAATTTGGAGTATATGAGAAAGGTCTGTATTTTCAATGTCATTTCTAACTTTAGTTATGTCAATTTTTGATAACAAACGTTTAGGAGCAGTTATTAAAGTATCAGGATTGAAGAAGAGGAGAACTGGAGCATGGTCTGTTAGATCACAGTCTAGGACTAAGGTTGTGGCAGTGTGTCTGGATTTCAAAATTACATGGTCGAGGCAATTTGCTAGTCTAGTGGGTAAAGTATGTGCGGGAAGCATAGCGTGTGACGCTGCAATATTTAAATATAAGTCTGAGTTTGGGTCCAAGCAAGTAGGAGCAATATTTATGTTAATATCTCCCACCAAAGCAATACTGTTAAATTTTCCTAGCTGTTGCAACAATGTATCTAGACTAGTGAAAAATTGAGTGAGATCTCTAACTGAAGGAGATCGGTATAAGGCAATAACTGCAGCTTTCTCAGAAAATTTAATTACTAGGCAATTTGCATCACTGAAAGTAGGAGTTTCAAAAGAGCACCGAAGATCATTTTTGATGTAGGCTACAACTCCATCATTCTGGTTAGTAAATGAAGATGAATAAGCATTATAACCCGTTAGAGAAGGACAGTTAGGGCATTTACTAAGCCAACATTCAGATAAAATAATGACATCTAGTGTGTAATGAAGTCTAGCCAATAATAACAACAATTTGTCAAAATTGCAATTTATACTACGGATATTGACGTGTAGGATTTTAAGGGTGCATTCAGGTTTGGATAAATAATTACAGCTGGACTCCGGGGTGCAGACAAAACAGTCCGATACAGAAATTTTCTCAATATCTGAGTTAATTAAGTTTAGGTCATCCATTCATAATAATTGGATTATCAAAATGTGATCCAATTTTGAAGCGCTGCATAGAGATAATTATACCTTGCCCCTGAAGGTCATTAGCATAGTATGCAATAACATTGTTTGGTTGTCTATTAGAAGTAAAGTAGAAATTTGTATAGAGCAACTTGTGGCTTATGTAGTTTAGTGTAATGAATTGAGTGGGTGTCAGTGTATATGTGTTGGGTAGTATGATAATGTGTGAGGGATTATAATTAGTGGAGATAATTATAATTAAAAGTGAAGAACACAAAACAAAATAATGTAAACAAAAATTGTACATATGGGGCAAAACCCGTAAGAAAACAACAATCTGTAGTTTAGTTAAAGGTAATTTGGGGTTAAGTCATGCGTTAAGATTTTTAACGGTTGAGAGGTCATTCTCGTTCTTAATTTCAAAATGTTTACTTCCTTCTTTTTCTCTCATAAAGATCTTGCCGTGTTTTATCCAGCAGAATTTGTAATTGTTAGATTTTGCTGCGTCGCGGGCCAGGAAGAATAGTCTCTTTTTTCTTGAGGTTAAGTTTTCAGAGACAAAGATAGGCTTGGCAGGGCCACTAATTTTAAGATGCTCCGTAGTTATCTTGTAACTGTCCCTGTTATGTTTCTGGAACTTTCCCAAGAAATCATCTTTGCGTAGGACACTGGTAAAGTCCACTATGATGGTTTTGTTAGCTGGGTCTCTAGTTTTAATTCGATAAATGTCTTTAACGTCGTAAGGCTGGATTGGTAAGTTGATCAGGTTGCCCGTATTAGTTACAACTTTTATGAGAGAAGTCTTTGTTTCGGATTTGGAAACCGGAACGTTGCGTATTTCTAGGCAAGTTGACCTGGAGCTCTGTTCAAAATGTTCCACTTTTTCCTCTAAGTTGTGGATATAGGACAAGTTTTCCTTACGTTCGGCTTCCAAAGTCTCAACTCGTGATGTTAGTTCCTTAAAGCTGGTAGCCATATTTTCGACAGTGTCGCGAACGTCGTTTATCAAAGAACAGAGGCTATCATACCTCTCCTCCTGCTGTTGTTTAAGTTCACGAAATAATTCCTTAATATCAGACATAAAGTTGGACAGCCTATTTGCCTCATCATCATGTTGTCGTTTGCGCTTCACGTTACGGAAGGTTACAGCAGGAGAGTCCGGGTTGTCCAAATTGAGGTTTGGTTCTGAAGAACTGAGGGGTGAGTGTAGCAAAGGCTGCGGAGTGCCAAAAAGCGGCGTCGAAGGTTGCGCTATGGGTGTAGGTGGCGGTGGCGGTGGCGAGTGTTTAAGAGGCATTTTATGTTTGTATGAATTATAAAATATGATCTCTTACTTGAAAGTACCAGGCGTCTAACAATTATTAGGAGGCCAAGACTCGCCGAGCTAGTTGAGTAACACGCAGGTCAAGACAAAGTGGTCGCTATCGACAGATGAGAACAAAACAGCTTTCCGTCAATGTTAACTTGACCTCCGTTTGTCTTCCACTCTCGAATACATCCGTCCCTGTCGCGCTTCACAGGATGGGGTGCACACACACTTAATGACCACTGAGTTCATTAATGAATTGCAATAGTGGTAATCATTTGTAGGCGGGGTCATTAAATAGTATATTATAGTTATGGTTGCATGTGTGACTCACGCTCAGATATATGTGTGTCCGACGAATTGCACGACGCTGTGACCTCTTGAACGGTCATGCACTCCTAATTTTTTGACAGAATTTATTTCAGGTATATTTTAATTTTAAATAAAAGATAGGAAATAAAATAATAATGTGGTTGCTTTAAAACACGTCTGAACTGCTCAGAGGTCCGGGGGGGGATGAAAGACGGCACAGTTGACATCTGTCGGGCATGTCACCGGCCGGACCGGTGTAACGGAGAGTACTTGCATAGACACAACCTTGTAGCCAGGATAATTCATCAGCAACTTGCTCTTAAATACAAACATGTGGAACATGTGGTGCCGTACTACAGGTATATCCCCGACCCAGTTCTCGAAAATGGCCTTATCACATTGTACTGGGATCGATCCATCATCACTGACAGGACTATTGTTGCCAATAAGCCTGATATAGTGCTGGTGGATCGATCAGAGCGGCGTGCAATGATTGTTGACATAACCATTCCACATGATGAGAACCTCGTGAAAGCTGAGAAAGATAAACAAATCAAGTATTTTGATTTGGTTCACGAGGTTGTCGACATGTGGGAAGTGGATTCAGCCATCATTGTACCGATAGTCGTGACAGTCAATGGCTTAATAGCCAAGAGCCTCGACCAACACCTCAGGAGGCTCTCGTTAGGCAGCTGGATCAAGGGCTTGATTCAGAAAGCGGTACTGCTGGACACGGCTCGCATCGTCAGGAAGTTCCTCTCTCTGGAGCCCTGATCGCCGGTAGCTTGGACCCTGTTCCCGATACCGGTGGGCTATTATTTTTTATATTTTTAAATGTTTTTTTTTATGTATTATTTAAGTACTTAGAAATATTTAAAAATATAATTTCATATAAATTATATTTTTAAATATTTCTAAGTGAAATACATAAAATGAAATAAAGGAATAATAAAATAACATTTATTTGCATAAAACATGGTATAAAAAGGTGGAACGTACATGATAAAAACAGAACATATATGCTTTGCTTCATAGAAGCGTGCAAACGCAGAGATCCATGACAAGGAGACGGCATTGGACAGTAAGACTCTCACCGGGTATGACCTTGCAGTTGGCTACTTTGCCGATGTGGTGTCTCCTAGTTAGTAGGAAGTCGATCTGGGTAGCGCTTCGCCTGCTCCGGTAGGTAACAAGATGCTCCGGTTTCTTTTTGAAATAGGTATTCACAATTGCCAGGTCAGCGGCCGCACACGTTGGAGAATGTTGTCCCCTTCCGCGTTGCGGCTACCGTATCCAAAGCCACCGTGAACACGCTCAAACCCATCACACTTCTTACCCACATGACCATTCAAATCACCACCCAGAACGATTCGCTGGGATAACGGGGTCCTGCGAAGCAATCCTTCGAGCTGGCTCCAGAACAACGTCCTTTCGGCGTCACTGCACCTGCCTGCGGAGAGTAGGCACTTATCAAGTAGGTTATTACCCCATTGACAAGCACCCGCACCGACATTAGCCGATCACTGATGCGATTCACCTCCAAGACGTCATCCTGGAGCTCGTCAGACAACACCACGGCGACCGCATTTCTCCCACTAGGTGCACCCGTGTAGATCAGCTTGTAGCCATTCCCAATAAGCCGGGATCTGCTGCCTTTCCACCGAGTCTCCTGCAGGAACGCCACGGCCACCCTGCGCCTGTGGAGAGTTTTGGCCAGTTCTCTCGCGCGTCCAGTTAGCGTTCCACGAATCGAAATGGAGTTTACTGGTTTGGGCTCGCTTCTTCAGCCGTGTCCGCCCCTGACCCGGTAGCCCTAGCCCACAGGTCACAGGAGTCGGGCGGGGCTCCTGCTTGCCGTTTTGCGGCGGCGCCCTAACTGTAACTCGAGGCTTCCTTCTATGTATTACTTTTCATGTTTGGCGATTTTTTGCTTTGACGAGTGCGACTGCCGTCTGACCAGAAATATTTCTCATCAATATTTTCATAATCTGATTTTGAGACAATAGAGTCAACCTCTAGCACTATTTTAAATACCAAGTTAGACTTGTACCCATTATCAAGGGACATTGAGACAACAGAGTTAAACTCTAGCATAACCGTAAACCAAGATATAATAATATCACACCCATCAAATAATTTTCAAAATAAAATTAATAATAATAACCTTAAAATTGTTCATCAAAATATACAGGGTGTGATAAATAAACAATTGGAATTGGAGTTGTTCATGAACTGTAATTACATTGATATTGTTTGTCTTACTGAACATTGGTTAAAAGCCCATCAGTTCATGTTCAGCTTTAATAACCATCAGATTGCTAGCTCGTTCAGCAGAGTGAATATGATAAGGGGTGGCTCCCTAATAATTGTTCGTAACAATTTCAAATTTAAAGAAAGGACTGATATTGTAAGCCTCTCTGTTGAGCGGGTTATTGAAATTGCTTGCATCGAGCTTGAGCGGTTCATTGTAATAAGTGTCTACAGGCCCCCATGTGCTTCCTATGATATTTTTGAGAAATATATGGAGGAAGTTTTATTAAAGACTTGTCGCAGTAACAAAACAGTTGTTGTTTGTGGAGACTTCAACATTAATGTTCTAGAGAAATCAGCTACAGTTAATAAATTTATGTCATTATTTAAGTCTTATAACTTGTACGCAAGATTCTTTGAGCCGACTAGAATAACTGCCACGAGTGCCACCTGTTTAGACAACATCTTTACTAACTCAAGACCTTCTGACCATTTAATTATAAACGAGTTAGACTCTGATCACTGTGGCCAGTTAGTTACTTTTACTCAGAAAAGTGAAGTCAGAGCTCAAAGAAAACTTGTGAGTTTTGTTCCTATAAATGAAAATCGTTTAGGACAATTTAAAAATAATTTAATTGAAAAGCTACCGGACTTGCCTTATCACGCCAATCCGGATCATGCGTATAGTGTACTATTTAACCTCATTAATTGTGAATTTATGAAAGTTATCACAAAAAAAAACATTGCCTGTTAGCGACCGTGTTATATTTAGTGACTGGGCAACCCCAGGTATTTATAAAAGCAGGGAAAAAATGTATGAATTATATCAGGAAAAAACATTTAACCATGATGAAGCTTTTCAAGATTTTGTTAAAAATTATTCAAAAACTTTTAAAAGAGCCTGTTCCTCAGCAAAAGCCATACACATTAAAAATAAAATAAAATCTTCTGGCAATAAAATCAAAACAACTTGGGGAATTATAAATTCTGAAACTGGAAGAACCAAAGTACAGAACCGCGATTTCCATCTTAAAATTAACGATGAAGATATAAAGGCGGACTTGGAGGTAGCAACTGAGTTTGAGAATTTTTTTACTAATATTCCAATAATGACAACAAAAACTTTGTCTTCTTCTTCCACTTCTGCATATGCCATACTAAAAGAATGTGTTCCAGAATGTGACAATCACTTTGAATTTACATTTGTGACTGCTAAAGACATTATAGAATCTTTTAAGGATCTTGATGTAAAAAAAACTGCCGATCATTGGGGTTTGTCAGTATACACTGTAGCTTCAATAATAGATGTTATCGCACCTTTCTTAGCAATTGTTTTTAATTCTTGTGTCACATCTGGTGTATTTCCTGATTTGATGAAACTAAGCAAAGTAATTCCACTGTTCAAATCTGGTAGTACAACTGATCCCACGAATTTTCGGCCAATATCGATATTACCAACTTTGAGCAAAATTTTTGAAAAATTAATTTTGAAACAGTTGTTGAGGCACTTTAACTTACACAATTTATTGCACGTGAAACAATTTGGTTTTACAAAGGGTCGTTCAACTACGGATGCGGGCGTGGCATTGCTAAAGAACATATTTGGGGCCTGGGAGGAATCGCAAGATGCTCTTGGTATTTTTTGTGATTTGTCCAAGGCCTTTGATTGCGTACATCATGATACTCTTATCAGGAAATTGTACCATTATGGTTTGAGGGACAGAGCTCTCGACCTTCTGACTTCTTATCTGAATAATCGAATTCAGAGGGTTGATGTTAATGGCAAGAGATCTGCAGGATCTGTGGTCACCATGGGCGTTCCGCAGGGCTCAATTCTAGGTCCATTCTTGTTTTTAATTTATATTAATGACTTACCTCATCACGTGAGGGATAATCACAACATAGTATTGTTCGCGGATGACACTTCTCTTATTTTTAAAGTCAAGCGTCAGCTAACAAACTTTGACGAAGTTAACAATGCACTCTCTAAAGTTGTCCATTGGTTTAATGTAAATAACCTCCTTTTAAATGAAAAAAAAAACTAAAGTCATTAAATTTTCTACGCCAAATGTCAGGCAGCTAAGTACCAATGTTCAACTGAATGGAGTAGAGTTGATCCCTGTCGAGTCGACAGTTTTTCTTGGATTAACTATTGACGCCAAGTTACAATGGGGTCCTCACATTGAGAAGCTGTCGGGTAGACTCAGTTCTGCCGCCTTTGCTGTTAAGAAAATTAGACAGATAACTGATGTGGATACAGCCAGAATTGTTTATTTTAGTTATTTTCATAGTCTTATGACTTATGGGATTCTTCTCTGGGGAACTTGTGCGTACATCAATACCATCTTTGTTTTACAGAAGAGGGCTGTTCGAGCCATTTATAACCTTGGTCCTAGAGAATCTCTTAGAGAAAAGTTCAAAGAGGTGAACATTCTGACTGTAGCTTCACAATATATATTTGAAAATCTTATGTATGTTCATAAAAATATCTCGAATTTTAAGAAGATAAGCGATATTCATAATGTAAATACCAGGAACAAACACAATCTTGCTTTACATCACACTCGTCTCCACAGAGTAGGCAACTCGTTCATGGGTCAATGTATACACTTTTACAACAAGCTTCCCATGGACGTTCGAAACTTACCCATTAAACGATTTAAGAACCATATAAAGGCCAAACTTTGCAAAAAGGGGTATTATAAAATCACAGATTATTTAGAAGACAAAAAAGCTTGGGATTGAGCTGCTCGCTCTGTTAAGCATTGTTAATTGTTATTAAGCAATATGCGTAATTATAAGGTAAATTATTGTAAACATTTTCATTTTTAATGTCTGGACTTGAAAAAAGACGATGATCCCTGAGTTTGTTTCGGCCATTTCTTCTCAGAGGTAGTCAGTTAGGAAATGCCGGCTTCATCTAGTTAAAAAAATAAAATAAAAAATAAACATGACGTGTAAAAGTGATCAGTGATCCTACTTGCTTAATAAACGATTTCATTTCATTTCATTTCATTTCATTTCATTTCACCATTCAATTCCAAAAGGGAAGCCGGCGTCAGGGCCCCGTCCGTATGTCAGCAGATGCACCGTCTGGCAGGTGGGGTTGACTTGAGTCCCAAAGATGGTGGCGGGACCCCAATGCACCCAATTGCCCACCCTGCACATTATTACCATTGTAGCGGTAGCTACAACCGCCACATGCGAACAACCCGCCATACTGACGTCACAGGAACTCTACACCTCCCAATCAGAGTTTACCGTGCAACTAGCATATTACAACTTCCCATTTTCAACCGTTGGCCAATTGCCCGCCAGATATAATACCCGTCTGGTCGGAGGATCCTCCCTTTTCTATGGAGGATAAGTGAACTTTACTCCCTGTTCCTCATGCCTCCACACTGGTGACCCCGAGCATGAACGTCAGCGCAGCCTTCGTGCAACAACTTCAGCGTGACGTCATCGTCATCACTCCCGCAAGCTTCATCGGCGAATCACCCAGCCAGCCAGCACCCACAGCTACAACGGGTATCCTGACCACAAGCATACAGCGACCATGTATATCTGGTCATCACCCTCAGCCTTATCAGCAACCTCGGCACAGCACACTGCACTTTCGGCCGGTCAACAAGCAGATCCCTCTCTCCTGGTCGACGCAGCAACCAGCCTCAACCCGGCGCTGTACGACATCCGACGCACTGGAGTATAACGCAGTGCCCGCCAGACATAACACCCGTCTGGTCGGAGGATCCTCCCTTTTCTATGGAGAATGAGTGAACTTGTTGTTCTCCGTGTTGCGCATGCCTCCATACTATGAATTGGAATCATTTTGAAGCCAATTGCTAATCCATTGCTTCATGTGTTTGGAAAATATGTTGCTCAACAACGTAAATAACGCAATGAATGTAGTTCAACTGTCAATATGAAGCCCGTTGCTACTGATAGTGTGTTACGTAATTACCCTGCTGACCGGCCTTTGACCACGACCTGTTTTACACGTCCCTGTCATACGTGATGCACATTTCATCACCGATTATCAGCTTCGTAAAAAATGGTTCAACAGGTTTTTTCCGTGAGCTCGTGAGCTTTTTTTGTGGACTCAGTTATTTCAAATACGGCAAAACTGTTTTATGGACCCAGTTGTTTCAAATACACCAAAACTGTTTTTTGGTCGATTTCGAGTTCTCTAGCTACGTCATAACTACTGATCTTGCTTCACTTTTTCAGAATGGCATCCGTTTTATTGGTAACAGGGCGACCAGAGCCAGCTGCATCTTTGACATCAAAATTTCTCACAAACACTGCACAAGGGCCATAAACATGGCAAATCTTTTTCGCGGCTTGCCTTGCATTTTAATTTTTTGTAGTAAAAGTTTAAAATGTATTGAATTTCTTCATTACATTCACTCATCTTGACGGTACGAAAAACAAATGAAAATTACATATTTTCCTAATCTGAATTTGGAATTATGTATACGAGTTTCGTATGCTTCTCTAACTCAACACATGAGAGTGGTGAGGCCAACATGGACATGTGGTATGTTACGTCGTTACTGGTTTCCGAAAACTTGTATTGTCTAATGTTACACGCTACACGCACTATCACCCCGCTGTCGCTGCCAAAGTTTTATAGGAAAAACATGATACTACCAACAGCCATTCTGTAAACATGATACTACCAACAGCCATTCTGTAAACATGATACTACCAACAGCCATTCTGTAAACATGATACTACCAACAGCCATTCTGTAAACATCGGAACGTGAAAACTTAGGTAAAGTGTCCTTTAGTGAACTGTCTACAAACTTACGTAGTTGAAGAACACCGTGTGGTTATACCCAAAAAGTCCCTCTCTTCCCTCTATACGCGTCGCGTCGTGCAGAAGACAAACTCAAAAACAGGTTATTACTGAAGAGGGAAGTGGTTGGCTAAGTATTATTTGTATGCTTATTTGCTTGCTACGTGCGCGCTGAGGCGACTTTTGTTGATAATTAATGGAACGTCATAGAGAATTGTTCTAAAGTATAGAGTCATGTAGCTTATAATGTTGCAGATACTTAATGCAGTGAATATTATATACATGATATAAGATAAATACTTGATCAGAGATACTGACAGCCTCATGGCCGCGCACAGCTAAGAGCGGCGCGTCGCACACCTGCATGGTGAGTAAGGGCTCGTGGTGACGCCGCAGCCAGTCCCACAGGCACAGCCGCCCGTCGTATTGCGCTAGCATCAACAGCGACAACCTGCAGGCGCAAGGACGGTTAGTGTAAAGCGTGGCACGCCGCGGGAGCAGGACGGGCAGAGGGGGTGGCACCTCGTGGGGCTCCAAGCGCCGTCACAGACGCGGTGTCGCCCGGCCGGGCTCCACAAGATAGCTGACTCGCGGCATTCCTCGCTCCACACGCGGACTGTCCAATCACCCACTGTCAGGAAGTTCTTCAGGAAGCCAGGGTTACGCTCCACACGCCAGATGCTACCCAGGTGAGCGTTATACTGCAAGTTGTAATGTAATATAAGAGTAAAAAAAAAACGTTTTTAAGCAACGGTATAAAGTTGAGTTCATCTCAAAAATATTTTGGTTTTGATTGAAAGATACTGACGAGAAGACTTTGAAGTTGTGTCAAAAAGAAGGACGTTATTTGTGGCGTATAGATAACACAGCTTGGCAAAAAAGAGTCTAACGCGGTGGCAATTGGAGCTAAAAATCAATAATTGAGGCAACATTGCTCACTTGTCAATTGCTAGTACATTCTGTGTCAACAGTGCGTTTATATAACAATCTTTTTATAATTTCCAAAAACTATAACTTATCATTGCATAATTATCTATTTAAAATACAGAATCTGATCAATACATAATAAATACTTTGACTTTGAAAATGAATAGAACTATTCGTAGTAGTGCCAGAACAGTGATTTACCATGTCTATATCTGAGGGCACGGGAGTGCCCTCGCCAAGTCGAGCGCGAAGCAAACACTGCCGTACCATCTTTACCCGAACCATTTCGCTGCATTTTCAGGCCCCTAATTAAGAACCTCTGGATAGTACCAGAACGCTGAAATTTTGGTCATCCAGTAAGCTGTATTTACACACTTCAAATCTAAAATTTCAAGCCTGTAGCTCATCCAGTTCTGAAGTTAATCGAAAGTAAATTTCCGTGTTTTCGACACTCACTCACTCATGATCATCAAAATAGAAGTAGTACTTCCCATAAACTCAGAGAGCTGAAATTTGGTACAGAGCCAGGGTTTAATGGTCACATAAAGGAAAAAATATAAAAACTAGAATAATCGAAGATCTGAAGTACCTGGTGACCTTGATTAGAAAGCAGAAGAGCCCAATCAAACTAGTAGAGATTGACGTACCACCGTCAATAAAATATTCAACTTAGTGGGCTGCTTCATCAACTGACTTCGAAAAAAGGAGCGGGTTCTCAATTCGTCGTAATCTTTTTTTTTTTATGTACGTGTGTTCACCGATTACCCTAAGACGCCTGGATCGATTTTCAAATTTCTTTTTGTTTCAAAGGGTATACTTTCCAGGTGGTCCAATAGTTACCAGGTCAGGATCTGATGATGGAATACCAGAGAAATCAAGGGTAACTTTCAAAAATCGTAGGGGTGACTAGTGCATTTCTAAGTATTTTAAATAAGTATTAGAAAACACTACAATTTAATAAAGGTACGGAGTAGATCTGATGATGAAGCTGGGAGACAGTCGTGAGAACTCCTCAACGATTCACAGCAGCTACCTTGTGTTTATGTTTGCTTAATTTGTATTAATGAGAACTTTACACCTCGGTTTGTTGTGACTGTCATAAAGGCTCTGATGATGAAGACAAAGGTCAGTCCCGCGTACTCCTCAACGGTTTACAGTTAATAGTTATTTTGTGTTTGGACTTATATCATTTATATTCATGAGGAATTTGCACCCATATGGGTTATAATGAAGGTCTGAATTAGATTTGATGATGGAGTCGAGAGACAAACGAAGGAACTCCTCAGCGATTCACAGCAGCTACCTTGTGTTTGTGCCTGATTAATTTGTATTGATAAGAGCTTTATATCTAGATAAATTGGGATTGTCATTAGAGATCTTATGACGAAGACGAAGGGCAGTTAGGGGATTCCCAACGGTTTACAGTAGCTACTTTGTGTTTGGAATTAATTCATTTATATTGATGAGAGCTTTGCACCAATATGGGCTAAAATTATGGTCTGCAGTAACCTTTGAATTAGATCAGAAGGAAGAAATGTTCGTCGTTCAGTAATCTATAATCAAATCTACTATTGCTACATAAAAAAAATGATTGTCATTGCAAAAATCCAGCGTAGTGGGACACATGTATCTTCTAATTTATTCTAGCTTAGAGCGCCCCACTGCTGGAAATGCCTCCCCTTATGCTTTGATAAAAATTGTGGATAAGACTAGACTGGCTTTTATACTTTTTAGTTTACACGAAGAAATAGTCGAACGATTACTAACTACTACTAACTTTTCAACTCGAACATAAACATTACACAAATGAAATGAACAAATTACCCTAAAATATATTTCACTCAAAATTTGGTCAAAATATAATCCACTAGCTTTCCGCCCACGGCTTCGCCCGCGTGGAATGAGGTTATATCGCTTTTTAAATTTTCTTTGGGAATATCGATTCTTCCGGGATAAAAACTACCGTATTATTTAATTCGGACTTCTATCTTTGTGTCTACAAAATTTAAAAGCAATCGGTTCAGTAGTTACGACGTGAAAGCGGAACAAACAAACAAACAAACACACTTTTCTTTTTTTTTTTCATAAATATAGAGAAATTGGATGCATTTTTGACATATTGAGTCAGAAATCAGGAATATATAATCAGCCTAAAATATTCCCACTCCTAGACACACATGCCTCCTCTCGATGAGATAGAGTGGGCCGTAATCTACCCGTGTAGATTACGGCCCACTGCGGCCCAGGCGGGCACAGTGCGGGTTGATAAATGTCACATGCCTTCGGAGTTTTTGCTTCTAAAACATGCCGGTTGTCTCACGAAGTTTTCCTTCACTGCACCGTTTTGAGAGCAGTAGTGATGAAATAATTTACACAAATTAAAGCGCCTGGTAGGGTTCTAACCTACGGCCTACAACTTGTAAATCGCGGACGATACTACTAGTCCACCGCTGCTCTATCAGTGTGCAAGGGAATTGCATGATTTAATTCAACGACGAAGCGTTTTGCTCCCTCTTTTATTCCGCGTACATCGAGGGACTGGAACAATATATAATAATAATAATAACGTTTATTCAGAAATTATTTACATTGTTACACAAAATATATTATAGGCTATAATTTATTGTTACAATCGGATTACACATCTGTAAACGAACTAGGCAAAAGCCTGTGTTTCAGTTATCAGCGCCCAATCCATACTAATATTATAAATGCGAAAGTAACTCTGTCTGTCTGTCTGTCTGTCGGTCTGTCTGTCTGTCTGTCTGTCTGTCTGTCTGTCTGTCTGTCTGTCTGTTACGCTTTTCCGCTTAAACCTCTCAAACGATTTTGATGAAATTTGCCACAGACAATCTTTAGACCATGAGAAAGAACATAGGCTACCTTTTATCCCGGAAAAAATTGATGTTCCCGAGGGAAATCTAAAAAGCGCGATATAACCGAACTCCACGCGGGCGAAGCCGCGGGCGGAAAGCTAGTCAATTTATATATGTATGTAAATTTACATGTTCAAAAATAGAATAAATCAATTAAATTTAATGAAATAAATTAAAATAACATCATACCAAATAAAATTAACATTTTTATAATTTACCAGAAATAATAAATTAACTCAAAATTAGATCTGAGGGCACGGCAGTGCCCTCGCCAAGTCGAGCGCGAAGCAAACACTGCCGTACCATCTTTACCCGACCCATTTCGCTACATTTTCAGGCCCCTAATTAAGAACCTCTGGATAGTACCAGAACGCTGAAATTTTGGTCATCTAGTAAGCTGTATTTACACACTTCAAATCTAAAATTTCAAGTCTGTATCTCATCCAGTTCTGAAGTTAAGCGAAAGTAAATTTCCGTGTTTTCGACACTCACTCACTCATGATCATCAAAATAGAAGTAGTACTTCCCATAAACTCAGAGAGCTGAAATTTGGTACACAGCCAGGGTTTAATGGTCAAATAAAGGGAAAAATATAAAAACTAGAATAATCGAAGATCTGAAGTACCTGGTGACCTTGATTAGAAAGCAGAAGAGCCCAACCAAACTAGTAGAGATTGACGTACCACCGTCAATAAAATATTCAACTTGGTGGGCCGATTCATCAATTGACTTCAAAAAAAGGAGCTGGTTCTCAATTCATCGTAATCTCTTTTTTTATGTAGGTGTGTTCACCGATTACCCTAAGACGCCTGTATCGATTTTCAAATTTCTTTTTGTTTGAAAGGGTATACTTTTCAGGTGGTCCAATAGTTACCAGGTCAGGATCTGATGATGGAAGACCAGAGAAATCAAGGGTAACTTTCAAAAATCGTAGGGGTGACTAGTGCATTTCTAAGTATTTTCAATAAGTATTAGAAAACATTACAATTTATTAAAGGTACGGAGTAGATCTGATGATGAAGCTGGGAGACAGTCGTGAGAACTCCTCAACGATTCACAGCAGCTACCTTGTGTTTATGTTTGATTAATTTGTATTGATGAGAACTTTACACCTCAATGGGTTGTGACTGTCCTAAAGGCTCTGATGATGAAGACAAAGGTCAGTCCCGCATACTCCTCAACGGTTTACAGTAGTTACTTTGTGTTTGGACTTATATCATTTATATTCATGAGGACTTTGCATCCATATGGGTTATAATGAAGGTCTGAAGTAGATTTGATGATGGAGTCGAGAGACAAACGAAGGAACTCCTCAGAGATTCACAGCAGCTACCTTGTGTTTGTGCCTGATTAATTTGTATTGATAAGAGCTTCATACGTAGATAAATTGGGATTGTCATTAGAGATCTTATGACGAAGACGAAGGGCAGTTAGGGGATTCAGCATGCAGGGAGGGGGTAGCTACTGTGTGTTTGGAATTAATTCATTTATATTGATGAGAACTTTGCACCTATATGGGCTAAAATTATGGTCTGCAGTAACCTTTGAATTAGATCAGAAGGAAGAAATGTTCGTCGTTCAGTGATCTGTAATCAAATCTACTGTTGCTACAGAAAAAAAAATGATTGTCATTGCAAAAATCCAGCGTAGTGGGACACATATATCTTTTTATTTAATCTAGCTTAGGGCGCCCCACTGCTGGAAATGCCTCCCCTTCAGCTTTGATAAAAACTGTGGATAATACTAGACTGGCTTTTATACTTTTTAGTTTACACGAAGAAATAGTCGAACCATTACTAAGTACTACTATTTTAAACTCGAACATAAACATTACACAAATGAAATGAACAAATTACCCTAAAATAAATTTCACTCAAAATTTGGTCAAAATATAATCCACTAGCTTTCCGCCCGCGGCATCGCCCGCGTAGAATGAGGTTATACCCCTTTTTAGATTTTCCTTGGAAATATCGATACTTCCGGTATAAAAACTACCCTATTATTTAATCCGGACTTCTATCTTTGTGTCTACAAAATTTCAAAGCAATTGGTTCAGTAGTTACGGCGTGAAGGCGGAACAAATAAACAAACTCACTTTTCTTTTTTTTTTTCATAAATATAGAGAAATTGGATGCATTTTTGACATATTGAGACAGAAATCAGGAATATATAATCAACCTAAAATATTCCCACTCCCAGGACACATGCCTCCTCTCGATGAGATAGAGCGGGCCGTAATCTACCCGTGTAGATTACGGCCCACTGCGGCCCAGGCGGGCACAGTGCGGGTTGATAAATCTCACATGCCTTCGGAGTTTTTGCTTCTAAAACATGCCGGTTGTCTCACGAAGTTTTCCTTCACTGTACCGTTTTGAGAGCAGTAGTGATGAAATAATTTACACAAATTAAAGCACCTGATAGGGTTCTAACCTACGGCCTACAACTTGTAAATTGCGGACGATACTACTAGCCCACCGCTGCTCTATCAGTGTGCAAGGGAATTGCATGATTTAATTCAACGACGAAGCGTTTTGCTCCCTCTTTTATTCCGCGTACATCGAGGGACTGGAACAATTATATAATAATAATAACGTTTATTCAGAAATTATTTACATTGTTACACAAAATATATTATAGGCTATAATTTATTGTTACAATCGGATTACACATCTGTAACCGAACTAGGCAAAAGCCTGTGTTTCAGTTATCAGCGCCCAATCCTTAAAATCCTTAATCTCTGCGTGATCGAATCAGAAATGAGGAGATCCGCAGAAGAACCAAAGTCACCGACATAGCTCTGCGAGTCGCTAAACTTAAGTGGCAGTGTGCAGGGCACATTGCTCGTAGAACCGATGGCCGATGGGGCAGTAAGGTTCTGGAGTGGCGGCCACGTGCTGGAAGACGCAGCGTAGGGATGCCCCCAACAAGGTGGACCGATGACCTGGTGAAGGTCGCGGGAAGCCGATGGATGCGGGCAGCACAAGACCGGTCAGCGTGGAAAGCCTTGGGGGAGGCCTTTGTCCAGCAGTGGACATCTATAGGCTGAGGAAGAATCCCTTAAAAAGTAGACACTAGATATATGTAGGTAGCCATTGAGTACAGTCAACACTTTGTAAATTTACATGTTCAAAAATAGAATAAATCAATTAAATTTAATGAAATAAAATAAAATAACATCATACCAAATAAAATTAAAAATTTTATAATTTACCAGAAATAATAAATTAACTTAAAATTAGATTAAATTAAGAATAAGCACTGAACAGTACGTGTGTCCTCTATTTGTGTGATATGATTATGTGTGTATGAATGTAAGAGGGTGTGTGTATGTGGTAAATAGTCAATCACTGTGGTATTTATGTAGTATTAACTCAGTCTCTGTCTTCGTAATTCAGTTTTTGTAAGTATTTTGTAACCTTTTCCTTACATTGAGTTTTCTTTAACCCTAGAAAGATAACGTTATTTTTTTGTACTGAAAAGATAAACATGCGCCTCAGAGGCGCATGGTTTTAATAGCCGATTTTTTCGATGAATGTCAATTATTTTTGTTTCATTTACTACTGTAAATTGCTGAGTTATTAATAAGTAAATAAAATACATACGTATTATCATTATTTATTATTTAAAATATTAAAATTTGTAGGATTTTATAAACCCTTAACAAAAATGAACAAAAATTAGAAGTCTTCTATACTTACATAGATTTTTTTTTAAAATAGGCAACTTTGATAGTGTTTTTTGTTATTAACTAATTCATTATAATATAATCAGTCTTAAATTTAAAAAAATACGGGAAAAATCAACGGATAAAGCCAATTGTTGCAAACAACTTTTTTATCTTCACCTCACAATGTCTTTTGAATTTTATGCACGTTATTTTGAATAATTCTTTTCTTTTTTTAGTACATAAGCAACAGTGCCATCGAATTTCACCTAGTGGTTCCTCATCAGCTTCTTCAGACAGCTTTCTATTACTTTGTGGGGGGGATATTCAATACTTTCTCTCAAGCGTTTTGATAAAGTAGGAATTTCCAACCCAGTTTTCAAACACGGTGCAAAAATATTCCGATACATATAACTAGGCACAATTTGAATGAATTATATTGATTGCAGACGTTTTTCTGGTATTTTGTACTTTAGCAGTGGACCAAACATGCCTATTCTTGCCCCTGCTCACACCATTAGGCGGAATTAATATGCGTTGGTCATGTCCAGTATTTTCAGTGACATTCTGCGATGAAGTATCATTCGAATTTTCATAGATCATCACTCCTTCTTGGCCATCAACATTAGTCATCGACATGGTCCTCGATCTCACTGCCAATACGCTCATCAGCGCCTTCATCTTCTTCAGTCAATAAAGAAACAATTTCTCTTTCATCCAATACTCTTCTGCTGGACATGGTGTTAAAACACTCCTAAAAACAATTGATGATAATAATTATTCACTGATAAAAAACCAACCTTTATTATTTACCTTACATTAGTAAAAATAACAAAAACAAATTTACTATGAAAGTGGCAAAAGTTACACAAAAGATAAACATGCGCCTCTCGAGCGCAACACGTCGCTCTAACAGCAAAACTATGGGACTTACCTAACAGTAGCAGCCGTCTCTTGGAAGTGTTGACCAACGACTGAATTGGCTAGGAAACACAAGCTTGTACATGAGTCGGTAACAAAATTGCGGCGAAATATGTATTTTGCGGGCGCCTCTGAGGCGCACATTATCTTTCTAGGGTTAAAGGGTAGATATTGATTGCTTTATTTATCTTATCTATACTAATATATAAAGTTGAAGAGTTTGTTTGTTTGTTTGTTTGTGCGCGCTAATCTCAGAAACTACTGGTCCGATTTGAAAAATCTTTTTGCATTGGATAGCGCATTAATCCGGAAAGGCTTTAGGCTATTTAACATCATGCTGCGACCAATAGGAGCGGGGCATATAAAAAAAAAACGAGGGTGAAACCGTGTGGCGCAGCTAGTTATAGATATAAGGTCCAATGAAGTTTGTAAATCTTGAGCTAAATTTAGTAGTATTTAGTATTTATATTATTTATATATTTTGCCAGCGGCGCTGTTTCCGTCACACTACAATTTGAGCGTCTTCAAGGCTAAAGTGAATAGGCTCTTAATAAACTAGCGCGCTTTACCACCAACGATCGCATTACTGCTCTGACCATCTACTTCTTACCATCAGACGGGATTGCGGTCAAGTGCAAGTTAGAGTACCACATTCATATGTATTTAGAAAGCTTCAACTTATAGTGCATTGGACTTACGAGTGGCGGTAATACCCGCTTAAGGACAGTCTTAAAAACTGTCGAACTATTAATTATAGGTGAAGTGTCTATGATATCTAATTAACCTACATAAATCTTCGTTTATGCAAAGTGTTTGATTCTTCTGATCTAGAAGATGGTTGGTTTGGAAAAAAACATATTTTAGTGCTTGGGGATCTTTTGCAACTCAAACAAGCAGTGTAATTACGTAAAACGCCATCAGTAGCAATGGGTTTCATTTTGACAGATCAACAACATTCATTGCGTTATTAACGTTTTTGAGCACTCACTTTTTAAACATGTGGAGCAATGGATTAGCAATATACTTCAAAATGATTCCAGTTAATATCAATAGTGTGTTACGTAATTAGGGTGTCGTCAGAGAAAAGTCGTCGTTTAAAAAACTAATCCTCTTAGAAAGGTGGTAGGCCTTGCCTTCCGCCGCCGGCAGAAGTTACCACCCACCAGACAAAGTCTTGCCGCCAAGCGATTCGTCGTGTTCGATAATGACTGGTGAAGCCGTACGGAGGACGGGTTTGAGCAGTTGTGATGCGATTTATGCCGGGTACGATGCGTCAAATGTTATTGTTTCGGGATTTTGGTCGTGGAGGGTCTCTAGATCCAAAGGGAGATTTCCCTTTGCCGCAGCATCGTTGGTCGTGTTGTTGGGTTTAACATTACACCACCTCGCTGAACTGCCGTCTTCCTTTCTATTGACTCAGTTTTTTTGAGTAAATAGGCTCTTAATAAACTAGCGCGCTTTACCATCAACGATTGCATCACTGCTTGCCATGAGGCGGGTTTGCAGTTAAGCACTAGTTTATAATTATTAAAATAAATAAAATTTCAATCTTTTGTACTGATTTTTTTTAAATAATGATCTTACGTTGTATATTAGACCGCTGGATGATTCTACGTTTGTTGAGATGTCAAAAAGAACCAAAGTAGGATTGACAACTCAATCAGACAGAGATATACTGCCTAACCGATTGATACCTCTGCTCTCGCATTCTAATGAAGGAATGTTTATTGGAAATATGTAACACAATGTTTGAGGGACGTACCAGAAGGTACTGTTTGTTTACTACCGTCGAGAAATATGTATATGTATAATACTATATTCAAAGCAGTTCCGCAATCCGAAATAGAGTTAATTGCTAAAAATTCCTTGGATTGTTCAACATGTATGATAACAAAAGCCCGGGCTTGTTAACAAAAATATGAGGATGAAGCGACGATGACTGCTGGACTGGAAGAAACTATAATCATTGAACAGGGAGCTAAAGTAATGCTTAAGAGAAACATTGATGTTTGGTTTAGTTAATGGTTCGATAGACTAGTACAAAAAGTGAGGTGGGACCCGGAAGACCAAATAAAGCCTAAACAATTGTTAGTAAAACTTGCTTATAATTTGATTCACGAATTATGTAAGTTATAATTTGAGATCATACCCCGGACATGCTTGTACAGACAACAATTCCCAATCTGTGTGGAGTATGACCTAACATTTCACAAGAGCTAAGTTCTAACTCTAAAAAATGGACATTGGCACCTCCATATTCTCTCGTGGCCAAGCCTATATGGCGCTTTCACGAGTAAACAATTTTAATTGGGCGCACCTCATATTGATTGAAAAAGTAAACATAAATGTTGACTTCAAGAGTATAAAAACTCAAGCTTCAGCGATCACTGAATACAACCACGCACGCCACGCGAATGGGCAATACATAAAACTATTGCTACTGTCAAGAGCAAGAATCAGAACCGGAAAAAAGAAATGGAAGATTTGTAATAACTACTTCTAAAAAGAAAAAAAAGACTGTGTTAAATAATAAAATCAATATAATACGCTTCTACAAAAAAAAGTGAAATCCAACCCAAAACATTCTGTAAAAAAATGCCAAGCCTCGCTGGAGCTGCTGGTTTATCTCTAAAAAGTAATGAAATCTAGACAAAGCCGTGCCAAGTTGAAGGTTCCTTATTGCGATTTCTTCGATATTATTGTAGTTAATATTGTCTGACTTGGCCGTTGAAGGGTATACAAGGCTACAAATTCAGGTGCTCCATGACACCATTGCACCAATCTGTCGCCAGAACCGCTACCCATTGACGATGGAAAATTGCCACTTGGAAAACGTTGATTCAATAACCAGGGCTTGATGAAGTTGCGCATTTCAAAAATACTTATGTATAGACGAGCCGGAAACAAACAGCAAAAAAGTCATTTCCAGTACAGATGGACTAATCATTCATAGAAATCCGTCTGTACGTCTATTTTATATTAGATAGGTGGTCGATTTGACGCTCCAAAAAGAACAGAAGTCATCATTGTCAATGATTAATGATTTGATTTGATTTGATTTGATTTGATTAATACATGTGTTGCACAATGTATTAAGTCCAATTACAAATACCAGTATGGGCTATTATTCTCACTTAACAAACATAGGTAGTTATAACAGATATAACATTACATGTTAACAAAATCGCACTAACGTATAATGTTCAACGGCCAAGTCACACAATATTAACTATAATAATATTGAAGAAATCGCATTAAGGAACCTTCAACTTGGCACGACTTTGTCTAGATTTCATTACTTTTTAGAGATAAACCAGCAGCTCCAGCGAGGCTTGGCATTTTTTTACAGAATGTTTTGGGTTGGATGGATTATACTCTATGCGACATGCGGTGCGTGAGCAAGCAAAAAGATGCTTTCTCGCTCACGCGCCGCCCGCCTATTCACCACATTTCGGTGGCATCTGGGAGGCGGCTGTTAAATCTACTAAATACCATTTACTTAGAGTGCTGGAAAATTGTAACCTTACTTATGAGGAATTAAATTCAACTTTGGTGCAAATTGAAGCCATTTTAAACTCACGGCCACTCACGCCTTTGTCGTCGCACCCAGACGATATGACGCCGTTGACTCCTGGACATTTTTTAATCGGACGGCCTCTTACTTCCTTGCCAACTAGGAATCTTCAAGACCATAACGCTGCCCATCTCAGTCGATTCCATCGCATCGAGCAAATGCGGCAGCATTTTTGAACAAGATGGAGTAAAGAGTACGTATCGGAACTCCTGCAAAGGACGAAGTGGCAAATTACAAACCACCCATTGAAGGTCGACACGCTAGTACTGTTGAAGGAGGATCACCTACCACCCCTCAAGTGGAAGTTGGGTAGGATTGCGAAAGTTTACCCTGGATCTGACCAAGTAGCTCGCGTGGCGGAGATTAAGACCTCAAACGGAGTAGTACGACTATCCTTTATGAAAATATGCAGCAACAACGTTCATCGTTGTTACATTGCTTACTGATTAACTTTTAGTTTTTAAGTTTCATTCGAATGTCACACTTTTCTTGAACATTCTGTCTTCCATAAGTTTTGGTGCGAATTACACGCTTTTACCTACTCGACTGTTTTAAATTATTTTATACACCTAGGAGCCTTCTCCACAGAGCCTGGACGATCACGCTGGTATCCTTCTTCCTCGAGCCGGACAAACCCATGGAGCCGTACCTGGAGTACCTAAAGAGGATAGAGCGAGAGGTGGGCTCTAACAGGCTGATCATTGGAGGAGACGCGAATGCCAAAAGTACTTGGTGGGGTAGCTGCAGTGAGGACCGCAGAGGGAAGCAGATGTGTGGAGTATGTGGAGAATTGGGGTTGCAGATCCTCAATACCTCAGACATTCCGACCTTTGACACCGTGAGAGGTGGGATAAGATACAGCAGCCAGGTGGACGTCCTGTTCGGCCGACATGCTCGACTTGGTGGACGGCTGGAGGGTCTCACGAGTTCCGACCACAACGGCATAGCTTTCAGCGTTCATCTTTTAAAATCAAAGGGCTCCGACTCTGCCCTCAATCTTGCTGCCGTCTGTGAAGATACACACAGCAAAGTCGCTGTGGTTGTGATATTGTTCCTCATCTACCAGGCTTTCAAACTCCAGGCACATCTGCTCCGCAGGGTGCGGGGCCATCCGTTCCACCTTCCGGCCTCCCAGTGCCGACTGCGGCTCCCCCCTCTTGGCTTTGTGGAGTGCGGCCACTTCCCGAATACGAAGGTCGAGTGGGAGCAACCCAGCCAGAACTAGTGCCGAGTTTAGGGAAACGGTACGGTAGGCTCTACACAACTTCAGAGCAAAACCTCTTTGGATTGTGTTGAGCTGCTTCCTAATCCCTAATTTGTTAGCAGCTGGTGCCCATGCACTTGCAGCGTACAGCACAGTTGGTTCCACTGCTGCGGTGTAAATGGCCCTTATCACCTCCGGGTGCAGACCACAACTGACCCGGGCCGCTTTGGCCAGCTGCTTGTACATACCTATCGCCTTTTTACAGACGCCAGCTATATGCTTGTTGAAAGCGAGCTTGGCGTCTATGACCAGCCCTAAGATTTTAATATCTTGGGACATTCCAATGTCGATCGTGTCAAGCGTGGCGTGTCGAACTACAGCTTCCGCGTAAGTACCATCGCATAAGTTTTGTGCGGCGCGGATTTCAGCCGATTTCTGACACCCCACGCCCGAACATGTTCGAGAGTGGCATTGGCTTGTCCCTCAATTTCCTGGGCCGTATTCCCATCAAATACCAAGACCACGTCGTCGGCAAATGCTTGGCAGTAATCTCCCCTCCTTTCCAGCAGTTTTAGGAGCGGGTCAAGCAGCAGGTTCCAAAGAATGGGTCCTCCTATGGATCCCTGGACGCATCCTTTGCTGGTTTGCCTTCTGCTGTCCTCCCCAGCGTACCACACTGTAATCGCCCTGTCACTGAGATAGCTGCGGATCACCCGTCTCAGATTCACAGGACACTTTTCCTCAGCCAATCGTACTTTAATCGCGGGCCACCACGCACTGTCGAAAGCTCCCTCTATATCCAGCGAAACGAGCGTGACGATTCTTTACTGCTCCAATTTCGCACGGACATACTGCACGAGAGTGACGAGGGAGTCTTTAGTGCTTTTTTGGGACATAAAGCCGTATTGGCGAGTACTCATCCCGGGGAGAAGGTAGAATTTGAGGCGGGTGACCAGCATCTTCTCGAACACTTTCCCAAGGACAGGCAAAAGCCGAATTGGCCTGTACGACTTTGGTACGGCGTACAAGTCTTTCCCCGGTTTCCTGAGCACAACCACTGTAGCCTTAGACCTTCCAGGCCTTCGGGAAGTAGTGGTGTGCCAGGCATTTGTTTATCAGTGTCAGGAAGTATTCGGGGTCACAGTTTATGGCTTGAGAGCAGATGTCCGCCGTGAAGCCGTCGGCTCCCGGGGCCTTTCTAGGGTTAAACGACGATATTGACCTGTTTAGCTCGCTTTGGTTAAACGGTGGATCATTGCGTTCACTATGGCTCCACGCGTTTACAGTCTCTGTCAGTTCTCGGGTTTGGCGATGATCCCCACTATCGTCTTCCTCCCGGTCCTCGGGATAGAGCCTCGGCCAACAACTTCACTGAGCGTTTTGCGTCCAGAGTCTTCCCATTCATCTGCAGGGGCATGTCTTCTTCTCTTTTCGCTGTTCTCCCCATTTCCCTGTATATACCCTCCCAGACCCCTTCTCTACCCTGTTTCCTGCAAAACCCTTCCAGCTCTCGTTTTGGGCCCTCTTCACCGCTTCCTCGTACTCCCTCTTCGCATCTATGTAGGTATAAAGCAACCACCATCGCTCTTCGGACCGGCGCTGCGTTCCTGACTCTCACTTTCTTGGTGGAGACCAGCCTTTTCATCTCAGCGAGTTCCTCAGATCACCATGGTATGGTGAATGTTTTTGTTGTGTTTTTGTGTGGTATCGTGTCTCTGCATGCGTCGGTTATGGCTTGTGTGTATGTGCTAACTGTTTTGTCTAGTTGTTCTGTAGTGTGTGTATTTGACAAATCCACTAGGGTTAACTTTTTGTCCAGCATACGTAGAGACAGTGTCTCATGAAACTGCCTACAGTTAGCTTTTCTAGTGTTGTATACCCTAGTGGTCCGTTTAATTGCCATGCCCTTTGATTTTAAAAGATGAACGCTGAAAGCTATGCCGTTGTGGTCGGAACTCGTGAGACCCTCCAGCCGTCCACCAAGTCGAGCATGTCGGCCGAACAGGACGTCCACCTGGCTGCTGTATCTTATCCCACCTCTCACGGTGTCAAAGGTCGGAATGTCTGAGGTATTGAGGATCTGCAACCCCAATTCTCCACATACTCCACACATCTGCTTCCCTCTGCGGTCCTCACTGCAGCTACCCCACCAAGTACTTTTGGCATTCGCGTCTCCTCCAATGATCAGCCTGTTAGAGCCCACCTCTCGCTCTATCCTCTTTAGGTACTCCAGGTACGGCTCCATGGGTTTGTCCGGCTCGAGGAAGAAGGATACCAGCGTGATCGTCCAGGCTCTGTGGAGAAGGCTCCTAGGTGTATAAAATAATTTAAAACAGTCGAGTAGGTAAAAGCGTGTAATTCGCACCAAAACTTATGGAAGACAGAATGTTCAAGAAAAGTGTGACATTCGAATGAAACTTAAAAACTAAAAGTTAATCAGTAAGCAATGTAACAACGATGAACGTTGTTGCTGCATATTTTCATAAAGGATAGTCGTACTACTCCGTTTGAGGTCTTAATCTCCGCCACGCGAGCTACTTGGTCAGATCCAGGGTAAACTTTCGCAATCCTACCCAACTTCCACTTGAGGGGTGGTAGGTGATCCTCCTTCAACAGTACTAGCGTGTCGACCTTCAATGGGTGGTTTGTAATTTGCCACTTCGTCCTTTGCAGGAGTTCCGATACGTACTCTTTACTCCATCTTGTTCAAAAATGCTGCCGCATTTGCTCGATGCGATGGAATCGACTGAGATGGGCAGCGTTATGGTCTTGAAGATTCCTAGTTGGCAAGGAAGTAAGAGGCCGTCCGATTAAAAAATGTCCAGGAGTCAACGGCGTCATATCGTCTGGGTGCGACGACAAAGGCGTGAGTGGCCGTGAGTTTAAAATGGCTTCAATTTGCACCAAAGTTGAATTTAATTCCTCATAAGTAAGGTTACAATTTTCCAGCACTCTAAGTAAATGGTATTTAGTAGATTTAACAGCCGCCTCCCAGATGCCACCGAAATGTGGTGAATAGGCGGGCGGCGCGTGAGCGAGAAAGCATCTTTTTGCTTGCTCACGCACCGCATGTCGCATAGAGTATAATCCATCCAACCCAAAACATTCTGTAAAAAAATGCCAAGCCTCGCTGGAGCTGCTGGTTTATCTCTAAAAAGTAATGAAATCTAGACAAAGTCGTGCCAAGTTGAAGGTTCCTTAATGCGATTTCTTCAATATTATTATAGTTAATATTGTGTGACTTGGCCGTTGAACATTATACGTTAGTGCGATTTTGTTAACATGTAATGTTATATCTGTTATAACTACCTATGTTTGTTAGGTGAGAATAATAGCCCATACTGGTATTTGTAATTGGACTTAATACATTGTGCAACACATGTATTAATCAAATCAAATCAAATCAAATCAAATCATTAATCATTGACAATGATGACTTCTGTTCTTTTTGGAGCGTCAAATCGACCACCTATCTAATATAAAATAGACGTACAGACGGATTTCTATGAATGATTAGTCCATCTGTACTGGAAATGACTTTTTTGCTGTTTGTTTCCGGCTCGTCTATACATAAGTATTTTTGAAATGCGCAACTTCATCAAGCCCTGGTTATTGAATCAACGTTTTCCAAGTGGCAATTTTCCATCGTCAATGGGTAGCGGTTCTGGCGACAGATTGGTGCAATGGTGTCATGGAGCACCTGAATTTGTAGCCTTGTATACCCTTCAACGGCCAAGTCAGACAATATTAACTACAATAATATCGAAGAAATCGCAATAAGGAACCTTCAACTTGGCACGGCTTTGTCTAGATTTCATTACTTTTTAGAGATAAACCAGCAGCTCCAGCGAGGCTTGGCATTTTTTTACAGAATGTTTTGGGTTGGATTTCACTTTTTTTTGTAGAAGCGTATTATATTGATTTTATTATTTAACACAGTCTTTTTTTTCTTTTTAGAAGTAGTTATTACAAATCTTCCATTTCTTTTTTCCGGTTCTGATTCTTGCTCTTGACAGTAGCAATAGTTTTATGTATTGCCCATTCGCGTGGCGTGCGTGGTTGTATTCAGTGATCGCTGAAGCTTGAGTTTTTATACTCTTGAAGTCAACATTTATGTTTACTTTTTCAATCAATATGAGGTGCGCCCAATTAAAATTGTTTACTCGTGAAAGCGCCATATAGGCTTGGCCACGAGAGAATATGGAGGTGCCAATGTCCATTTTTTAGAGTTAGAACTTAGCTCTTGTGAAATGTTAGGTCATACTCCACACAGATTGGGAATTGTTGTCTGTACAAGCATGTCCGGGGTATGATCTCAAATTATAACTTACATAATTCGTGAA
Organism: Sesamia nonagrioides; assembly: GCA_017933935.1. NCBI lineage: Eukaryota > Metazoa > Arthropoda > Insecta > Lepidoptera > Noctuidae > Sesamia > Sesamia nonagrioides. The sequence goes on along the minus strand of JADWQK010002035.1, from coordinate 698,569 downwards.
TCAAATTATAAGCAAGTTTTACTAACAATTGTTTAGGCTTTATTTGGTCTTCCGGGTCCCACCTCACTTTTTGTACTAGTCTATCGAACCATTAACTAAACCAAACATCAATGTTTCTCTTAAGCATTACTTTAGCTCCCTGTTCAATGATTATAGTTTCTTCCAGTCCAGCAGTCATCGTCGCTTCATCCTCATATTTTTGTTAACAAGCCCGGGCTTTTGTTATCATACATGTTGAACAATCCAAGGAATTTTTAGCAATTAACTCTATTTCGGATTGCGGAACTGCTTTGAATATAGTATTATACATATACATATTTCTCGACGGTAGTAAACAAACAGTACCTTCTGGTACGTCCCTCAAACATTGTGTTACATATTTCCAATAAACATTCCTTCATTAGAATGCGAGAGCAGAGGTATCAATCGGTTAGGCAGTATATCTCTGTCTGATTGAGTTGTCAATCCTACTTTGGTTCTTTTTGACATCTCAACAAACGTAGAATCATCCAGCGGTCTAATATACAACGTAAGATCATTATTTAAAAAAAATCAGTACAAAAGATTGAAATTTTATTTATTTTAATAATTATAAACTAGTGCTTAACTGCAAACCCGCCTCATGGCAAGCAGTGATGCAATCGTTGATGGTAAAGCGCGCTAGTTTATTAAGAGCCTATTTACTCAAAAAAACTGAGTCAATAGAAAGGAAGACGGCAGTTCAGCGAGGTGGTGTAATGTTAAACCCAACAACACGACCAACGATGCTGCGGCAAAGGGAAATCTCCCTTTGGATCTAGAGACCCTCCACGACCAAAATCCCGAAACAATAACATTTGACGCATCGTACCCGGCATAAATCGCATCACAACTGCTCAAACCCGTCCTCCGTACGGCTTCACCAGTCATTATCGAACACGACGAATCGCTTGGCGGCAAGACTTTGTCTGGTGGGTGGTAACTTCTGCCGGCGGCGGAAGGCAAGGCCTACCACCTTTCTAAGAGGATTAGTTTTTTAAACGACGACTTTTCTCTGACGACACCCTAATTACGTAACACACTATTGATATTAACTGGAATCATTTTGAAGTATATTGCTAATCCATTGCTCCACATGTTTAAAAAGTGAGTGCTCAAAAACGTTAATAACGCAATGAATTTTGTTGATCTGTCAAAATGAAACCCATTGCTACTGATGGCGTTTTACGTAATTACACTGCTTGTTTGAGTTGCAAAAGATCCCCAAGCACTAAAATATGTTTTTTTCCAAACCAACCATCTTCTAGATCAGAAGAATCAAACACTTTGCATAAACGAAGATTTATGTAGGTTAATTAGATATCATAGACACTTCACCTATAATTAATAGTTCGACAGTTTTTAAGACTGTCCTTAAGCGGGTATTACCGCCACTCGTAAGTCCAATGCACTATAAGTTGAAGCTTTCTAAATACATATGAATGTGGTACTCTAACTTGCACTTGACCGCAATCCCGTCTGATGGTAAGAAGTAGATGGTCAGAGCAGTAATGCGATCGTTGGTGGTAAAGCGCGCTAGTTTATTAAGAGCCTATTCACTTTAGCCTTGAAGACGCTCAAATTGTAGTGTGACGGAAACAGCGCCGCTGGCAAAATATATAAATAATATAAATACTAAATACTACTAAATTTAGCTCAAGATTTACAAACTTCATTGGACCTTATATCTATAACTAGCTGCGCCACACGGTTTCACCCTCGTTTTTTTTTTATATGCCCCGCTCCTATTGGTCGCAGCATGATGTTAAATAGCCTAAAGCCTTTCCGGATTAATGCGCTATCCAATGCAAAAAGATTTTTCAAATCGGACCAGTAGTTTCTGAGATTAGCGCGCACAAACAAACAAACAAACAAACTCTTCAACTTTATATATTAGTATAGATAAGATAAATAAAGCAATCAATATCTACCCTTTAAAGAAAACTCAATGTAAGGAAAAGGTTACAAAATACTTACAAAAACTGAATTACGAAGACAGAGACTGAGTTAATACTACATAAATACCACAGTGATTGACTATTTACCACATACACACACCCTCTTACATTCATACACACATAATCATATCACACGAATAGAGGACACACGTACTTTTCAGTGCTTATTCTTAATTTAATCTAATTTTAAGTTAATGTATTATTTCTGGTAAATTATAAAAATGTTAATTTTATTTGGTATGATGTTATTTTATTTTATTTCATTAAATTTAATTGATTTATTCTATTTTTGAACATGTAAATTTACAAAGTGTTGACTGTACTCAATGGCTACCTACATATATCTAGTGTCTACTTTTTAAGGGATTCTTCCTCAGCCTATAGATGTCCACTGCTGGACAAAGGCCTCCCCAAGGCTTTCCACGATGACCGGTCTTGTGCTGCCCGCATCCATCGGCTTCCCGCGACCTTCACCAGGTCATCGGTCCACCTTGTTGGGGGTCTCCCTACGCTGCGTCTTCCAGTACGTGGCCGCCACTCCAGAACCTTGCTGCCCCATCGGCCATCGGTTCTACGAGCAATGTGCCCTGCCCACTGCCACTTAAGTTTGGCGACTCGCAGAGCTATGTCGGTGACTTTGGTTCTTCTGCGGATCTCCTCATTTCTGATTCGATCACGCAGAGATTAAGGATTTTATTCGATTGGGCGCTGATAACTGAAACACAGGCTTTTGCCTAGTTCGGTTACAGATGTGTAATCCGATTGTAACAATAAATTATAGCCTATAATATATTTTGTGTAACAATGTAAATAATTTCTGAATAAACTTTATTATTATTATATAATTGTTCCAGTCCCTCGATGTACGCGGAATAAAAGAGGGAGCAAAACGCTTCGTCGTTGAATTAAATCATGCAATTCCCTTGCACACTGATAGAGCAGCGGTGGGCTAGTAGTATCGTCCGCAATTTACAAGTTGTAGGCCGTAGGTTAGAACCCTATCAGGTGCTTTAATTTGTGTAAATTATTTCATCACCACTGCTCTCAAAACGGTACAGTGAAGGAAAACTTCGTGAGACAACCGGAATGTTTTAGAAGCAAAAACTCCGAAGGCATGTGAGATTTATCAACCCGCACTGTGCCCGCCTGGGCCGCAGTGGGCCGTAATCTACACGGGTAGATTACGGCCCGCTTTATCTCATCGAGAGGAGGCATGTGTCCTGGGAGTGGGAATATTTTAGGTTGATTATATATTCCTGATTTCTGTCTCAATATGTCAAAAATGCATCCAATTTCTCTATATTTATGAAAAAAAAAAAGAAAAGTGAGTTTGTTTATTTGTTCCGCCTTCACGCCGTAACTACTGAACCAATTGCTTTGAAATTTTGTAGACACAAAGATAGAAGTCCGGATTAAATAATAGGGTAGTTTTTATACCGGAAGTATCGATATTTCCAAGGAAAATCTAAAAAGGGGTATAACCTCATTCTACGCGGGCGATGCCGCGGGCGGAAAGCTAGTGGATTATATTTTGACCAAATTTTGAGTGAAATTTATTTTAGGGTAATTTGTTCATTTCATTTGTGTAATGTTTATGTTCGAGTTTAAAATAGTAGTACTTAGTAATGGTTCGACTATTTCTTCGTGTAAACTAAAAAGTATAAAAGCCAGTCTAGTATTATCCACAGTTTTTATCAAAGCTGAAGGGGAGGCATTTCCAGCAGTGGGGCGCCCTAAGCTAGATTAAATAAAAAGATATATGTGTCCCACTACGCTGGATTTTTGCAATGACAATCATTTTTTTTTCTGTAGCAACAGTAGATTTGATTACAGATCACTGAACGACGAACATTTCTTCCTTCTGATCTAATTCAAAGGTTACTGCAGACCATAATTTTAGCCCATATAGGTGCAAAGTTCTCATCAATATAAATGAATTAATTCCAAACACACAGTAGCTACCCCCTCCCTGCATGCTGAATCCCCTAACTGCCCTTCGTCTTCGTCATAAGATCTCTAATGACAATCCCAATTTATCTACGTATGAAGCTCTTATCAATACAAATTAATCAGGCACAAACACAAGGTAGCTGCTGTGAATCTCTGAGGAGTTCCTTCGTTTGTCTCTCGACTCCATCATCAAATCTACTTCAGACCTTCATTATAACCCATATGGATGCAAAGTCCTCATGAATATAAATGATATAAGTCCAAACACAAAGTAACTACTGTAAACCGTTGAGGAGTATGCGGGACTGACCTTTGTCTTCATCATCAGAGCCTTTAGGACAGTCACAACCCATTGAGGTGTAAAGTTCTCATCAATACAAATTAATCAAACATAAACACAAGGTAGCTGCTGTGAATCGTTGAGGAGTTCTCACGACTGTCTCCCAGCTTCATCATCAGATCTACTCCGTACCTTTAATAAATTGTAATGTTTTCTAATACTTATTGAAAATACTTAGAAATGCACTAGTCACCCCTACGATTTTTGAAAGTTACCCTTGATTTCTCTGGTCTTCCATCATCAGATCCTGACCTGGTAACTATTGGACCACCTGAAAAGTATACCCTTTCAAACAAAAAGAAATTTGAAAATCGATACAGGCGTCTTAGGGTAATCGGTGAACACACCTACATAAAAAAAGAGATTACGATGAATTGAGAACCAGCTCCTTTTTTTGAAGTCAATTGATGAATCGGCCCACCAAGTTGAATATTTTATTGACGGTGGTACGTCAATCTCTACTAGTTTGGTTGGGCTCTTCTGCTTTCTAATCAAGGTCACCAGGTACTTCAGATCTTCGATTATTCTAGTTTTTATATTTTTCCCTTTATTTGACCATTAAACCCTGGCTGTGTACCAAATTTCAGCTCTCTGAGTTTATGGGAAGTACTACTTCTATTTTGATGATCATGAGTGAGTGAGTGTCGAAAACACGGAAATTTACTTTCGCTTAACTTCAGAACTGGATGAGATACAGACTTGAAATTTTAGATTTGAAGTGTGTAAATACAGCTTACTAGATGACCAAAATTTCAGCGTTCTGGTACTATCCAGAGGTTCTTAATTAGGGGCCTGAAAATGTAGCGAAATGGGTCGGGTAAAGATGGTACGGCAGTGTTTGCTTCGCGCTCGACTTGGCGAGGGCACTGCCGTGCCCTCAGATCTAATTTTGAGTTAATTTATTATTTCTGGTAAATTATAAAAATGTTAATTTTATTTGGTATGATGTTATTTTAATTTATTTCATTAAATTTAATTGATTTATTCTATTTTTGAACATGTAAATTTACATACATATATAAATTGACTAGCTTTCCGCCCGCGGCTTCGCCCGCGTGGAGTTCGGTTATATCGCGCTTTTTAGATTTCCCTCGGGAACATCAATTTTTTCCGGGATAAAAGGTAGCCTATGTTCTTTCTCATGGTCTAAAGATTGTCTGTGGCAAATTTCATCAAAATCGTTTGAGAGGTTTAAGCGGAAAAGCGTAACAGACAGACAGACAGACAGACAGACAGACAGACAGACAGACAGACAGACCGACAGACAGACAGACAGACAGAGTTACTTTCGCATTTATAATATTAGTATGGATTGGGCGCTGATAACTGAAACACAGGCTTTTGCCTAGTTCGTTTACAGATGTGTAATCCGATTGTAACAATAAATTATAGCCTATAATATATTTTGTGTAACAATGTAAATAATTTCTGAATAAACGTTATTATTATTATATAATTGTTCCAGTCCCTCGATGTACGCGGAATAAAAGAGGGAGCAAAACGCTTCGTCGTTGAATTAAATCATGCAATTCCCTTGCACACTGATAGAGCAGCGGTGGACTAGTAGTATCGTCCGCGATTTACAAGTTGTAGGCCGTAGGTTAGAACCCTACCAGGCGCTTTAATTTGTGTAAATTATTTCATCACTACTGCTCTCAAAACGGTGCAGTGAAGGAAAACTTCGTGAGACAACCGGCATGTTTTAGAAGCAAAAACTCCGAAGGCATGTGACATTTATCAACCCGCACTGTGCCCGCCTGGGCCGCAGTGGGCCGTAATCTACACGGGTAGATTACGGCCCACTCTATCTCATCGAGAGGAGGCATGTGTGTCTAGGAGTGGGAATATTTTAGGCTGATTATATATTCCTGATTTCTGACTCAATATGTCAAAAATGCATCCAATTTCTCTATATTTATGAAAAAAAAAAAGAAAAGTGAGTTTGTTTGTTTGTTTGTTCCGCTTTCACGTCGTAACTACTGAACCGATTGCTTTTAAATTTTGTAGACACAAAGATAGAAGTCCGAATTAAATAATACGGTAGTTTTTATCCCGGAAGAATCGATATTCCCAAAGAAAATTTAAAAAGCGATATAACCTCATTCCACGCGGGCGAAGCCGTGGGCGGAAAGCTAGTGGATTATATTTTGACCAAATTTTGAGTGAAATATATTTTAGGGTAATTTGTTCATTTCATTTGTGTAATGTTTATGTTCGAGTTGAAAAGTTAGTAGTAGTTAGTAATCGTTCGACTATTTCTTCGTGTAAACTAAAAAGTATAAAAGCCAGTCTAGTCTTATCCACAATTTTTATCAAAGCATAAGGGGAGGCATTTCCAGCAGTGGGGCGCTCTAAGCTAGATTAAATTAGAAGATACATGTGTCCCACTACGCTGGATTTTTGCAATGACAATCATTTTTTTTTTTATGTAGCAATAGTAGATTTGATTATAGATTACTGAACGACGAACATTTCTTCCTTCTGATCTAATTCAAAGGTTACTGCAGACCATAATTTTAGCCCATATAGGTGCAAAGTTCTCATCAATATAAATGAATTAATTCCAAACACAAAGTAGCTACTGTAAACCGTTGGGAATCCCCTAACTGCCCTTCGTCTTCGTCATAAGATCTCTAATGACAATCCCAATTTATCTAGGTATAAAGCTCTTATCAATACAAATTAATCAGGCACAAACACAAGGTAGCTGCTGTGAATCGCTGAGGAGTTCCTTCGTTTGTCTCTCGACTCCATCATCAAATCTAATTCAGACCTTCATTATAACCCATATGGGTGCAAATTCCTCATGAATATAAATGATATAAGTCCAAACACAAAATAACTATTAACTGTAAACCGTTGAGGAGTACGCGGGACTGACCTTTGTCTTCATCATCAGAGCCTTTATGACAGTCACAACAAACCGAGGTGTAAAGTTCTCATTAATACAAATTAAGCAAACATAAACACAAGGTAGCTGCTGTGAATCGTTGAGGAGTTCTCACGACTGTCTCCCAGCTTCATCATCAGATCTACTCCGTACCTTTATTAAATTGTAGTGTTTTCTAATACTTATTTAAAATACTTAGAAATGCACTAGTCACCCCTACGATTTTTGAAAGTTACCCTTGATTTCTCTGGTATTCCATCATCAGATCCTGACCTGGTAACTATTGGACCACCTGGAAAGTATACCCTTTGAAACAAAAAGAAATTTGAAAATCGATCCAGGCGTCTTAGGGTAATCGGTGAACACACGTACATAAAAAAAAAAAGATTACGACGAATTGAGAACCCGCTCCTTTTTTCGAAGTCAGTTGATGAAGCAGCCCACTAAGTTGAATATTTTATTGACGGTGGTACGTCAATCTCTACTAGTTTGATTGGGCTCTTCTGCTTTCTAATCAAGGTCACCAGGTACTTCAGATCTTCGATTATTCTAGTTTTTATATTTTTTCCTTTATGTGACCATTAAACCCTGGCTCTGTACCAAATTTCAGCTCTCTGAGTTTATGGGAAGTACTACTTCTATTTTGATGATCATGAGTGAGTGAGTGTCGAAAACACGGAAATTTACTTTCGATTAACTTCAGAACTGGATGAGCTACAGGCTTGAAATTTTAGATTTGAAGTGTGTAAATACAGCTTACTGGATGACCAAAATTTCAGCGTTCTGGTACAATCCAGAGGTTCTTAATTAGGGGCCTGAAAATGCAGCGAAATGGTTCGGGTAAAGATGGTACGGCAGTGTTTGCTTCGCGCTCGACTTGGCGAGGGCACTCCCGTGCCCTCAGATACTAATCCATACTAATATTATAAATGCGAAAGTAACTCTGTCTGTCTGTCTGTCTGTCTGTCTGTTACGCTTTCCCGCCTAAACCTCTCAACCGATTTTGATGAAATTTGGCACAGACAATCTTTGGACCCTGAGAAAAAACATAGGCTACCTGTTATCCCGAAAAAATTTGATATTCCCGAGGGAAATCTAAAAAGCGCGATATAACCGAACACCACGCGGACGAAGACGCGGGCGGAAAGCACACAATCTTTAGACCCCGAGAAAGGACATGGGCTACCTTTTATCCCGGAAAAATTTGATGTTCCCGAGGGAAATCTAAAAAGCGCGATATAACCGAAATTTACGCGGGCGAAGCCGCGGGCGGAAAGATAGTATTATAAATGCGAAAGTAACTCTGTCTGTCTGTCTGTCTGTTACGCTTTTCCGCTTAAACCTCTCAACCGATTTTGATGAAATTTGGCACAGACAATCTTTAGACCCTGAGAAAGAACATAGGCTACCTTTTATCCCAGAAAAAAAAAATATGTTCCCGAGGGAAATCTAAAAAGCGGGATATAACCGAACACCACGCGGGCGAAGCCGCGGGCGGAAAGCTAGTACTATCATAAAGTGTCTCTGTTATTGATGTTCATTTCGGTGTTCGTTTTTTTAACCGATTTCAAAAGGGAGGAGGTTATATGTTTTTTATGTTTGTTTGCGGATAACTTTATTATAATATAAATAATAGGGTATTTGACTAAAAAAAACTAATGCCGTCATTCAGATTACAGAAAAATATTGGATAGGTTTATTATATACGTTTAACATTTCGTATATTTTGTTATAGCAAATCAATAAAAATTGACAAATATAATAGGCATCAAAGATCAGGAGTGATGGCTGGTGACGTCACTGGCCGCTAAAAGTGTAGCATGCAGTGACGTCACACGAGTTTTCAAAGCACTGTGTCGTCTTCATTTTTTGTTTATTTGAAAAAAGAAAAAAATACGTGTCTAGTATTTTTGAGTAGGCCCCCGACAAGGTGGACCGACGACCTGGTGAAGGTCGCAGGAAACTGTTGGATGCGGGAGGCGCAGGACCGGTCGTCGTGGAGAACCTTGGGGGAGACCTATATCCAGCAGTGGACGTCTTTCGGCTGAAATGATGATGAGGATGATGAGTATTTTTTGGAAATCTGACTGACGGACTAATTAGGTTTTTTAGTCAAATACCCTATTGCATAAGTTGATAAAAAAAACTTTTTTTACAAAAAAACAACCGACTTCCAAAAAGCACTACAAAGTGAAAAATAACTAATTTCGGAAGTCGGTGTCTTTGGTTTTGTGTATTCGTTTTTGACACCGACTTCCGAAATTAGTTATTTTTCACTTTGTAGTGCTTTTTGGAAGTCGGTTGTTTTTTTGTAAAAAAAGTTTTTATTTTACACTTTTTAGTTGTTAAAAGTAGGTACTATGTATTCAGTTGCATCCGGTCAGACTGGAAGCTGACGCAAATATAGTTGGGAAACAACGTAATTTTGTTTACTTTAATTTTTAACCGTAAGTATTCTCTCAACTGCCTATGGTCTTCATCATCAAATTTACCGCAGACCATTATTTTTAACCCAATGGGTGCAAAGGTCTCATCAATATAAATGAATTAAGTCCAACCACAAAGTAGCTACTGTAAACCGTTGAGGAGTTCCCGGAACTGGCCTCTGTCTTCATCATCAGAGCTCTTATGACAGTCACAACCCATCTAGGTGTAAAGTTCTTATCAATACAAATTAATCGAGCCCAAACACAAGGTAGCCGCTGTGAATTGTTGAGGAGTTCCTTCGACTGTCTCCCGGCTCCATCTTCAGATCTACTTCAGACCTTTATTAAATTGTAGTGCTTTAAAATACTTAATGAAAATGCTAAGAAATGCACTAGTCGCCTGCAATTTTTGAAAGTTCCCCTTGTTTTCTCTGGTCTTCCACCATCAAACCCTGATATCCTTATCATGGGACCACCTTGGGAACGTCTTCTTTTTAACAGAAAAATAATTATTAAAATCGGTTCATAAACGACGAAGTTATGCGCGAACAAAGATAAAAAAAAAAAAAAAAAAAAGCATATATACGGTCGAATTGAGTAACCTCCTCCTTTTTGAAGTCGGTTAAAAAATGCTATGCAATAGCTTTACCGCGGCAGTTCCCGAGTGCAGAAATTTAAAAAATCATAGGGGCGCCTAGGGCATTTCTATGTTTTTTTCCATTATGTGTTTTAACGCACTACAATTTAGTAAAGTTCGGAGTTGATGATGGAGCCGGGAGACAGCCGAGGGATCTCCTTAACGATTCACATCAGCTGCCTCGTGTTTGTGCTTAATAAATTTATATTGATAAGAACTTTACACCTAAATGAGTTGTGATTGTCATTAAAGCTCTGATGATGAAGACAAAACAGTTAAGGGAACTCCTCAAAGGTTTACAATAGTTACCTTGTGATTGGACTTCATTCATTTATATTGATGAAAACTTTACACCCATATAGGTTAAAATGAAGGTCTGCAATAGATCTGATGATGAAGACCATAGACAGTCGAGGGAATTCCTCAACAATTTACAACACTGTACTTTAACATAGTACAAACACTACCTACTCGTCATGCTTATGCAAAAATCAATTAAAATCAAGAGACTGAATTTAAGTTGTGTTATTTCATTGCGTTATTTCTAGAAATGCTCATACTTTCATTGTGGTCATATAGGAATTAAAGCAAACGAAATACGTCGTTTGCTTACAGGCCTTTTCCAAATATGCTGCCGTCAGCGTCCAGTCTGACCGGATATTGTATTAGTCAGATGTTTATTATTTTTCTGCAAAAGGAAGCTTTGTGTAAATAATATTATAGTATACTAGCGGCCGCCAGCGACTTCGTTCGCGTGGTTTAGTTATGCTTCGCTCTTAATGGTCGCAGCGTGATATGGCCTAAAGTCTTCCTGGATTAATGGGCTATCCAATGCACAAAGATTTTTTCAAATCGGACCAGTAGTTCCCGAGATTAGCGCGAACAAACAAACAAACATCCAAACTCTTCAGCTTTATATATTAGTGATGTATTTGTTTTTTTTATACGATAGTATTATTTTTTACAATTTACGTATTTGTTTTATTGAACGAGAATAATAATATAATTTAAGTCTTGCCTGAGCCCAAAAAAAAAAACATCAAATCTATTTTTTATGTAGGTTTCCTGTCTGCAGAAATTTATTTGACCCTGATTACGTTTTTCCTTAAAATAATAAATAATGATAAATTAACCTTTATTATATTACTAGCTTTCCGCCCGCGGCTCCGCCCGCGTGGAGTTCGGTTATATCGCGCTTTTTAGATTTCCCTCGGGAACATCAAATTTTTCCGGGATAAAAAGTAGCCTATGTTCTTTCCCAGGGTCTAAAGATTGTCTGTGCCAAATTTTATCAAAATCGGTTGAGAGGTTTAAGCGGGAAAGCGTAACAGACAGACAGACAGACAGACAGAGTTACTTTCGCATTTATAATATTAGTATGGATTTTTCTATCCCTTTGACCATCTGACTTAGCTAACTTTCAATCTACAAAACTAATGTTGATGACAGTTGCTTCCGATGTGGATTCCCTTGATTCTCTGTCATCTCCATCATCAGGTCAGGCCCAAATCTTCACGGTTTTATAGTATCATCCGATATAAATACGAGTATCAAGTTTTCACCCGAAGCGTGCCTACAATTTTCGATAATTGGCCTAAATTTCTTAGAATTTCCATTATCGACACTGATGTGGTAACAATGAGATTACATAGGCAGCATACTCATTCATATAAAAAAAGAATGGTCAAAATCGGTTCATTAACGATAAAGTTATCAGCGAGCACACATACATCGAATTGAGAACCACATTTTTGGGAAGTCGGTTAAAAAATAAAATACGCAAAATTTTTATTATGAAGTATTGTCAACATTTGTTTCAGTCTATAATAAATAAAAGTATTTGGGCGCACCAATAAACAAAAATAAAAGTGCCATGTCTGTTACTTCTGTGGTCTATGAATTTAACTTGTATTTGTAAGTACTTCGTCCGCCAGACGGCGCTAGTAATATTTTGCGAAGTATTGTAGAGGTGGGGCGAGGTGAAGAGGGAGCAAATGCTCAAGGTCATTTGGTGAGGCGTACCCTCGCCTTAATTACTTATAGGTAAGTGTCAGACTGATTGGTACATTGATAAATAATATAAAGAGTGGTAAAAAAATATTGCCTTAAAATAAAATGTGGAGTACTTTTTAAAATTATTTTTAATATTTACAATTGTTTAGGTACTTTAACTACTATTAAAATATTTTAATAAATGAATATATTTTTTGATATGTGTGTATTTTGAAGTGCAGTAACCTTTGATTTTACATGATGGGTTGGATAGCTCAGAATTAATTTATGTAAGTTAGCAAAGTAGTAACTCCTATTATAATAATTGTACTATATAGTTTGAAATTAAAACAATTTAATACTAATATTCGTCTTATTTATAAAATTATAACTGAAATCATGTGATTTCAGTTGTATTTTTAAACACAGATTTATTAAGTAGTCTTGGCTTGACAATTTCATGGTAGATCGGCGAGAGGAAGTAAAATAAAGTTTTGTAAGAGTTCTATTTATTCATATTTGACATAAAACGTAACACCTCTGTTTTTCTAAAAGGAACAAATTACAAGTTTGTCGTTTTAAACTTGTCTCTTACTAATGAAAACATATAAATAATAAACTTAATGCACTTTTGGTTAGGAACAGTTCATAAAAAAATATTCATTGCTAGTTAAAAGTGCATCATGTTAGTTTCCTAACCATTAGTGCAATAAATAGGTTACTTATTGCGGTTATGACTAGAAAATATACTTTCGAAATAGAAATAATACTTAACATTCGAGTATTTTTTGTTTTTTATACAGGGAATAAATGCGGGAACAAACATTAAGTATCACGTAATATTCTCTACATTGTAAGATATCATGTAGTGAAAGATTCTACTCGATACCATGTATAGTGATGGAGATACAAACAAAACAAAAAAAAAAAAATCTTTAAACGCGTTTTTTTCGAAATCATGTTTAACCTAGTTATTGTACTTTTCGGTAATTATTTAGTGTGTATTCGTTTTTGCGACCGACTTCCGAAAATAGTTATTTTTCACTTTGTAGTGTTTTTTTCTGTGGAAGCCGGTTGTTTTTTTTTTTATAAATAGTTTTTATTTTACAATTTTTAGTTGCAAAAAGTACTGTTCAGCTGCATCCGGTCAAACTGGACGCTGCCGCCAATATAGTTTAATAATATATAATAATAATAATATATTTATTTGCCTAAAAACACGGTATACAAGGATGGTATCAATAAAATTTAGAACGAACATGTTTTGCCAATATAAAATAAGCATGCAAATTTTTCAGAATATAACTGACATTAACATTTTTTGTCAATGAATTCTTTTACACTATAAAAACTATTTACAGATAGCCATTCGTACATTTTCTTTTTAAATAATGTAGTATTAACGTTTTTGATATCATTGGGCAACTTATTATATAAACGTACACACATTGCAAGACAGCTTTTACTGTATTTAGATAGCCTCTAGCTTTTACTGTATTTAGAATAGGCTAGCAAGGAAATGACGCCTTTTTTATTTGAATTTTTCCCGTGTTTTGGTTTAAATATCAAACTACTGAATTGATTTTCATAAAATTTCTCTGAGACCGGACTGAATTTATGAGCATTGCTAGAGATGACACGATTACTTTTGCCGATTTGATTGATTGACTAATGTCGGTGCGGGTGCTTGTCAATGGGGTTATAACCCACTTGATAGGTGCCTACGCTCCACAGGCCGGGTGCAGTGAAGCCGAAAGGACGCTGTTTTGGACCCAGCTCGAAGGATTGCTTCGCGGGATTCCGTTATCCCAGGGAATCGTTCTGGGTGGTGATTTGAACGGTCATGTGGGTGAGAGGTGTGGCGAGTTTGAGCGTGTTCACGGTGGCTTTGGGTACGGAAGCCGCAACGCGGAAGGAGACAGCATTCTCCGAATGTGTGCGGCTGCGGACCTTGCAATCGTGAACACCTACTTCAAAAAGAAGCCGGAGCACCTTGTCACCTACCGGAGCGGGCGAAGCGCTACCCAGATCGATTTTCTACTAACTAGGAGGCACCACATCGGCAAAGTAGCCAACTGCAAAGTCATACCCGGTGAGAGTCTCACTGCACAACACCGTCTCCTTGTCATGGACCTCTGCGTAAAGGCCCAACGTAGACGTGTAGAGGACTGTCGGCGCCAGATCCGGTGGTGGCTGCTTGATGAAAACAGGTCCCAGGATTTTGCGTCGGTTATTGGCGACAAGTGCGTCGGTACCGACGGAGAACCTGTGCAAGACCACTGGGACAGGATCCAGGCAGCTATTACGGGGGCGGCGCGGGTAGTACTCGGCGTCTCTAAGGGCGGCCGCAAACGTGACAAGGAAACCTGGTGGTGGGACGACACAGTCCAGAGGGAGACTAAGGTGAAGAAAGCCCTCTTCAAAACGTGGCAAGCGACCGGATCTCCTGAAGATCGCGACGCATACAAGGTTGCCAAACGTGCCACCAAAAGAGCTGTAGCCAGAGCCAGACGAGACCACTTGCAACCTCTTTACGAGAAGTTGGAATCGTCTGAGGGGCAAAAGCTCATTTACAAGTTGGCACGTTCCAGGGTCAAAGCGGCACAGGATATATCCAAGTGCCGTTGTGTAAAAGACCCAAATGGCAGCCTGCTATGCGAGGACCTCGCGGTGAAGGAGAGATGGCGCTCGTACTTTCACGAGCTGCTGAACAAGCAGCATCAAGAGGTGCAAACACCGGAACTCCCTCCGAACCTTGGACTAGTGCCTCTGATAACGCCTGAGGAAGTCCAAACGGCTCTTCGTCGTATGGGGAATCGGAAAGCTGTCGGAGCTGACGGAGTCCCCATTGAGGCCTGGAAGGCGATGGGTTCTCGCGGTGTGGGCATGCTAACTAACTTTTTCAATCGCGTGCTCCTGACCGGCAAAATCCCGAACCAATGGAGGCTGAGTATAATTACTCCAGTCTTTAAAGGCAAGGGCTCGGTTCAGGAGTGTGGCAACTATCGCGGTATCAAGGTCATGTCCCACACCATGAAAATCTTTGAGAGGATCGTAGACTCCCGAATCCGGCAGGAGTGTGCTGTCTCGGAGTGTCAATATGGGTTTCGGCCAGGGTACGGAACCATGGACCCTATCTTCGCACTAAGGATCGCCATGGAGAGATACAGATCGAAGAACACGCCTCTGCATATGCTCTTTCTAGATATGCAGAAGGCCTTCGACTGTGTCCCTCGCGGGGTGATCTGGTGGGCACTGAGGTCCAAAGGGGTACCTGAAGCCTATGTCGACATAATTCGAGACATGTACCTCAATTCCGATTCCGTTGTCAGGACCGCTGTTGGCGACACTAAACCCTTCCCCATCACCGTCGGAGTCCACCAGGGATCCGTCCTTAGTCCGTTTCTGTTCAGCGTGATATTAGACGCTTTGTCGGACAGCATCAAGGACTCACATGAGCAGCCTCCCTGGCTACTCATGTATGCTGACGATATCGCGCTGGCGGACGCGGACAGGGAACGGTTGGTGCGGCGTGTGAATGCGTGGAAGGACTCGCTTGAGAACGGAGGTCTGAAACTCAACGTGTCGAAGACCGTATACTTGGCCAGCAACACGACAGACCCCATGTCTGTGCGCATAGGCGGAGACATGGTCGAGCGCACGGACAAGTTTAAATACTTGGGGTCTGTGCTTCACGCGTCCGGCGACATTGATTGCGACGTCAAGGCACGTATTTCCGCAGCTTGGGCGAAATGGCGTGAGGTGACAGGTGTCATTTGTGACCCCAAAATGCCGGTTAAGCTTAAGGGACAGGTCTATAAAACCATCATTAGACCTGTTCTCCTGTATGGCAGTGAGGCGTGGTCTGTGCTTGAGCGACACAAGCAGGAGCTGCGTGTCACGGAGATGAACATGCTGCGGTGGATGTGTGGAGTTACGCGGAAAGACCGCATCAGGAACTTCCGCATCCGGGGCAGCCTTCCGTGTCCGTGACATTGCAGACAAACTGCAGGAGGGTCGCCTACGCTGGTACGGCCACGTCTTACGCAAACCGGCATGTTACGTGGGTAACAAATGTCTTGCCATAGCGCCTCCGCCGGGCCTGAACAACCGGGGTAGACCAAAGAAGTGCTGGCTTGACGTTGTAAGAGATGACATGCATGCCAACAAGCTCTTACCACAGGACGCTAAAGATCGTGCGAAATGGAGGAGAATGTGCAGGAAAGCGGACCCCGGGCTCCAACGCGAAAGCCGCGGATGCAACCGGGATAAACGCTGAGATGATGATGATGATGATGCTAGAGATGACACGATTACGCGTATTAATTTTAGTCTCTTGATTTTTTTGATTGCCGCATCAGGATAACGAGTAGCTGAGGCTAGTGGTTGTCCTACGTTAAACTTCAATGCTGTAAATTGTTGAGGACTTCCCTCGGCTGTCATATAATTATTATCAGATCTACTCTAGACTTTCGTTATAACCCACGTGGATACAAACTTCTCATCAATATAAATGAACTGATTCCAAACACAAGGTAGGTAATTAATGTAAATTGTTGAGGAGTTCCGTGAACTGACCTTTGTCTTCATAATCAGCTCTCTAATGACAATCACAACCTATCTAGACGTAAGCTTCTTATTGATAAAAATTAATCAAGCACGAATATAACGTAGCTGCTGTGAATCGTTGAGGAGTTCCCTCGACTGTCTCACGGCTCCATCATCAGATCTACTGCAGACCTTCATTATAACCCATATGGATGCAAAGTTCTCATTAATATAAATGAATTGAGTCCAAACACAAGGTAACTACCGCAAATCGTTCAGGAGTTCCCTGAACTGAACTTTGTCTTCATCATCAGCTCCCTAATGATAGTCACCACTCATCTAGGTGTAAGGTTCTTATCTATACAAATTATTCAAGCACAAACACCAGGTTGCTGCTGTGAATAGTTGAGGAGTTCCCTCGCCTGTCTGCCGGTTCCATCATCAGATCTACTCCAGACTCTCTAAGGAAAAAACTTACAAATGCACTAGCCGTCCTTACAATTTTTGAAAGTTTCCCTTGATTTCTCTGGTATTCCATCATCAAACCCTGATGTCTTTACCATGGGACCAACTTGGAAACGCCTTCTTTGATCAAAATCGGTTCATAAACAACCAAGTTATGCGCGAATAAACATAAAAAAAAATTGTAGAAGTGAACTTAGTTAGGGTAAGTAACTTAGTTATGTATGGAAATATAGAAATTAAAATGTGGAAAAGCTTGGTCTGATAGTTTTTTTTATCCTTATAGGAAGCATAATATGCTTCCTATAAGGATAAAAAAAAACTATACTTATAGGAAGCATAATATGCTTCCTATAAGTATATTATGCTACTTATAGGAAGCATAATATGCTTCCTATAAGGATAAAAAAAAACTATCAGACCAAGCTTTTAAAACCTAAAGACAAGCCAAGCTGTAAAGCTTTTAATGCATAAAATAAAAAAAAATTGTGGGATATGACCTACAAGTAGTTGTTTCGGGTCTGGCTCTTTATTTATGTATGTCAGTTTATGTTTGTTAACCCAAAATTCCTGGAGTTTTTTTTTATTATTAGTTATAAACTAGTGCTTGACTGCAATCCCGCCTGATGGTAAACAGTGATGCAATCGTTGACGGTAAAGCGCACTAGCTTATTAAGCCTATTCACTCAAAAAAACTGAGTGAATAGGAAGGAAGACGGCAGAGTGGAAGGGATGAGTAAAAAGAAATGCCCCTTTCTTAGTGACTGTACAATTTCTCATTTTTTTTCAGAATTTTTTTTTTCTGAAAAGGGAAAAGGTTACTTTCCTATGACAGAAGAACGCTTTCCAAAGACTGGATCAGGGCGTTATCCGCCCTCCGCTAACGCCGTGTGCGCCTCCTTTTCCGCAGCCTCCGAGACGATCGTTTCGCAGGAGGAGGCTGCGGTGTGAGTGTGGACAGATCCTAGTCTAACTAAAATATGAGTAACAATACCTTCGCAGGCAATTTGTCCATTGGAGTCTTTCCTTTTCTGTTGCCGTTAATGACTAATCCATTCTCTGTACCGACCATGAAGCGCGTTGGGATAGTCGGCTCGTACTCCATCGCGCTGACACCATTGGCCTTCACCATGCTCTGCACTTCAAGGCTCGACGTCACCACGTCGATGATCATCTCGTCGGAAGGCTGATCGAACTTGCGCATGTCCCACCATTTGACGACGCCGTCGGGGCCGCCCGAGAAGAACTCCTGGCCGGACTTGGCATTAATGAAGATTACATTCCGGACGAGGTCACGGTGCGCCACGTGAGGAGGGCTGATGAGGGTGGGTTCGCTGCCCGCCACGCGAGTGTCCCACGTGGCCACGCTTCCGTTCATGAGGCCCCCAGCCATCACGTGTATGTTCTTCGGGTTGTACTGCAGATCCAGCAGCGGACACGGTGGCATTATAGTTCTGTCGGGCGTGTTTGCATTTTCTACGTCCCAAATGTATGCAGCGAGAGGAACGCGCGTCTGACGGTTGTGGTCAACGTCCACGTACGTGGCGACGAACTGCGTCCCCCCTTCAGGCCTCCAACACAGGGAACTGACCGGGCGGGCCGGCTTGGACACGCGGTACACGTTCACTGTGCGACAACTATTGTACTCTACGGCAGGCATGTTCACTAACTCGGAATAATATGTCTCATACATTTCAATTGCATTATTTTGTAATACTAAGCGTTCCAATCCCTGCAAAACGTCAAACAATATTGACCTGGATCCTGAATTCATATGGGTATGACATTGTGTGGTACAGGTACACGATACTGACCGGCGACATCGTCATGACGCAGTGGATGTAGGCATCATCCTTCTCGATTTTCCGGCGATACCTCTGTGTGGCTTCCGGGTCGTTTATGTTCACCCCATCGGGCCAGCCGCCCTCCGCGTGGTTGGCACCACTGTTGACGTACTCGGCACTGCAACAGATGGCGGCGGTGGATGAGCGCAAGAAGTAGGAGGCGGGGTGCGGTTTGATATCACCGGTAGTACCTACCGAATGGTGTTGATTTCACAGTGCGAGAAGTTGGGCGTGTGTTGCGTGATGGAGTGCACGGGGTTGCGCAGGATGTAATGGCGGTGCTCCGTAGGGTCGGATGCAATGCTGTCGCACATGTCTACTCGTGTCAAGCTGAACATCGGTTGGCGACCGAACTGGCTGCGTAGTTTAGCATACTCATGTGTTATTGCCGCCATTTTAGGTACCTACTTAGGTTGTAAGTATTTATTACAATTACTCAATAACAAGTTATCGTAACAACCCTAATTAATAAACGAAGTAGACAAAAATACCTACGTGAAACTATCACAATTATTTAAAACCACAGTAAACTACGAGTATAGATTAAAAACTATAATGACACTTGGGATAGAATTAGTAAGTACTACTTATAGGACATTGATTGCAATTAATGCACTAATTATCAGTGCCTCCTACATTAGCAGATTTTTCACAATTCCTAAGCTCAAATTATAGGACCGCGCAAATAATGATCCGACCCGCCAACAGATTTCAAACGCGTCTAAGATCATCTTGACTAACTGATGATTTTCTACTATGACGACATCCACCCAATGAAGGAAGGGTTGCGCGTTAATAAATATGTGAGCTGTCATGCCCTTTACACCTGGGGCTTTTATTAAGGTTGTGGAGGCATGAGGAACAGGGAGTAAAGTTCACTCATCCTCCATAGAAAAGGGAGGATCCTCCGACCAGACGGGTGTTATGTCTGGCGGGCACTTGCCCAATGCTTGAAATTGGGAAGTTGTATATATGCTAGTTGCACGGTAAACTCTGATTGCGAGATGTAGAATTCGTGTGACTTCAGTATGACGCGTTGTTACTTTGTGGCGTTTGTAGGTAGGTGTAGTACCGCTACAAGGTAATAAGTTTGTAGGTAGGTGTAGTACCGCTACAAGGTAATAAGTTTGTAGGTAGGTGTAGTACCGCTACAAGGTAATAAGTTTGTAGGTAGGTGTAGTCCCGCTACAAGGTAATAAGTTTGTAGGTAGGTGTAGTACCGCTACAAGGTAATAAGTTTGTAGGTAGGTGTAGTACCGCTACAAGGTAATAAGTTTGTAGGTAGGTGTAGTACCGCTACAAGGTAATAAGTTTGTAGGTAGGTGTAGTACCGCTACAAGGTAATAAGTTTGTAGGTAGGTGTAGTCCCGCTACAAGGTAATAAGTTTGTAGGTAGGTGTAGTACCGCTACAAGGTAATAAGTTTGTAGGTAGGTGTAGTA
This sequence comes from Sesamia nonagrioides, assembly GCA_017933935.1. Taxonomy (NCBI): domain Eukaryota; kingdom Metazoa; phylum Arthropoda; class Insecta; order Lepidoptera; family Noctuidae; genus Sesamia; species Sesamia nonagrioides. The sequence continues at coordinate 678,063 of JADWQK010002035.1, read as the reverse complement.
CCGCTACAAGGTAATAAGTTTGTAGGTAGGTGTAGTACCCCCCACCGGGGGTGTCTCCACGTTGTCGTCGTGGTGGGGCTTGCGTGTCTCAATGATCTTGGGGGCTTTGTCGGTAGAGCTACTCATGCCGGAAGGCCCCAAGTGAGAGACCAGACTAAGAGAGACACACGAGGGCGAAGTCTATAATATCTGACTTACGCGGGAGGCGCACAGTCTGAGGACTTCAGCAATTGTTGGTGTTCTTGGACGGAGCGCGATTCTCTTCTCATCGTCATCGATGATCTTGGGGGCTTTGTCGGTAGAGCTACTCATGCCGGAAGGCCCCAAGTGAGAGACCAGACTAAGAGAGACACACGAGGGCGAAGTCTATAACATCTGACTTTCGCGGGAGGCGCACAGTCTGAGGACTTCAGCAATGTTGGTGTTCTTGGACGGAGCGCGATTCTCTTCCCATCGTCATCGATGATCTTGGGGGCTTTGCCGGTAGAGCTACTCATGCCGGAAGGCCCCAAGTGAGAGACCAGACTAAGAGAGACACACGAGGGCGAAGTCTATAACATCTGACTTTCGCGGGAGGCGCACAGTCTGAGGACTTCAGCAGATGTTGGTGTTCTTGGACGGAGCGCGATTCTCTTCTCATCGTCATCGATGATCTTGGGGGCTTTGTCGGTAGAGCTACTCATGCCGGAAGGCCCCAAGTGAGAGACCAGACTAAGAGAGACACACGAGGGCGAAGTCTATAACATCTGACTTTCGCGGGAGGCGCACAGTCTGAGGACTTCAGCAAATGTTGGTGTTCTTGGACGGAGCGCGATTCTCTTCTCATCGTTTGGAGAGGGGAAAGAATGGTGCACCAGTAGTATGTGTCTACTCATTAGACATGACTGTGAAGGTGAACAAGTTATTGGGGACCCCACCCCATAAAAAAGGCTAAGCTGTGATCAGCAACAAAAATGGAAGCGCTTCATAAAAAGAAACTACCCCAGGAGGGTACCTTGTCGTGTAACGACAAGAAAAGACTTTAGAGGGAGACAGTATTTATTAAGTATGCAGAAAAGACAAGATGGAAGTATAAAAATGAATAATGTCGATGAATGATTGATGGGTGATGGTGAAGGGCGGCCCCTGGTGGACCGGCGGCAGTTACGGAGGAGCGGCCCTGGCGGACCGGCGACAGCAACAGACGAGCGGCCCTGGCGGACCGGCGACAGCAACAGACGAGCGGCCCTGGCGGACCGGCGACAGCAACGGACGAGCGGCCCTGGTGGACCGGCGACAGCAACGGACGAGCGGCCCTGGTGGACCGGCGACAGCAACGGACGAGCGGCCCTGGTGGACCGGCGGCAGCTGCAGAGGAGCGGCCCTGGTGGACCGGCGGCAGCTGCAGAGGAGCGGCCCTGGTGGACCGGCGGCAGCTACGGAGGAGCGGCCCTGGTGGACCGGCGTCAGCTACAGAAGAACGGCCCTGGTGGACCGGCGGCAGCTACACGAAGAACGGCCCTGGTGGACCGGCGGCAGCTACAGAGGAGCGGCCCTGGTAGACCGGCGGCAGCTACAGAGGAGCGGCCCTGGTGGACCGGCGGCAGCAACGGAAGAACGGCCCTGGTGGACCGGCGGCAGGTACAGAGGAGCGGCCCTGGTAGACCGGCGGCAGCTACGGAAGAGGGACTGCCCCGGCGTCACAAGGCCGGCAGCAGTCGAAGGCTCCGGCGGCAAAGGGCCAGGCAGCTCCAGGCGCACCAGTTATATAGAGACTGGCACAGCAGGAAAAACCCTAGAAGGGCTCTCGAGGCAACGTTTACTGGAGACCTACTTTTAAGAGGCTTGTTTGGAAGCCAGAGCTCGACTGACCACTGCTCTGCGATGATTTCTAAAGAAACCTCGCAGAACGGTTGGAGGTCGAAATTTAAAATATTCGAAAATATGGACGAGGAACGGTAAATAATTTTACCATAAAAGAGTTCGAATAACAATTATGAAATAAAAATAGCAGACCAACAAGAATTTTGATGAGAAGGTTGTCATAGATACATCATCAACAATGTTGTCAAAAAAATGTCAAAATAATGAAAATGTTCTGTAACAATGTAAATATAAATGGTATTAAATTAAAAAGTGCAGTGTTTGATAGGAAAAAGTGATACAGTCCTGCATAGGTACGGCTTCCTACACTAAGGGGTCGCTAAGTAGCCGAAACTTAGGCGTAAAGTTGAGGACTGAGTCTGTGAACAGAAAAATGAGTCCTGGTGTAGTGGAATATGATCAAAACAGAGCCTCATAATAATGGAATGCATATTATGGACCGTGGAAATGAATGATACATATATAAGTATGAATATGAGTATAAATAATAAGTGTAAGTATATCTGAATATGTACATAACATTACATTTTCCGGTAGACCGGCGGCAGCTACAGAGGAGCGGCCCTGGTGGACCGGCGGCAGCAACGGAAGAACGGCCCTGGTGGACCGGCGGCAGGTACAGAGGAGCGGCCCTGGTAGACCGGCGGCAGCTACGGAAGAGGGACTGCCCCGGCGTCACAAGGCCGGCAGCAGTCGAAGGCTCCGGCGGCAAAGGGCCAGGCAGCTCCAGGCGCACCAGTTATATAGAGACTGGCACAGCAGGAAAAACCCTAGAAGGGCTCTCGAGGCAACGTTTACTGGAGACCTACTTTTAAGAGGCTTGTTTGGAAGCCAGAGCTCGACTGACCACTGCTCTGCGATGATTTCTAAAGAAACCTCGGAGAACGGTTGGAGGTCGAAATTTAAAATATTCGAAAATATGGACGAGGAACGGTAAATAATTTTACCATAAAAGAGTTCGAATAACAATTATGAAATAAAAATAGCAGACCAACAAGAATTTTGATGAGAAGGTTGTCATAGATACATCATCAACAATGTTGTCAAAAAAATGTCAAAATAATGAAAATGTTCTGTAACAATGTAAATATAAATGGTATTAAATTAAAAAGTGCAGTGTTTGATAGGAAAAAGTGATACAGTCCTGCATAGGTACGGCTTCCTACACTAAGGGGTCGCTAAGTAGCCGAAACTTAGGCGTAAAGTTGAGGACTGAGTCTGTAAACAGAAAAATGAGTCCTGGTGTAGTGGAATATGATCAAAACAGAGCCTCATAATAATGGAATGCATATTATGGACCGTGGAAATGAATGATACATATATAAGTATGAATATGAGTATAAATAATAAGTGTAAGTATATCTGAATATGTACATAACATTACAACCTGCTGCTCCGCAGTAGGAGAATCCCTCACCGAGCAGAGCTCCGTCAGTCCCACGTATTCTGGGGGGGACCATGAACGCTCAAAATCAGAAATTGATTTTTATCCGTCCTTCAGGGGCGCATTGAGCCAGGGTGGCTCACTTACCGGTGCTGAAGATTCGCTGGAGCCTACTCCCAGTACATCTACGGCATCGAAACCTATAGAGAAAGCACAGAGAGTGCTAAAAACACGTGCACAATTTGTGCATCCGGCTACACCAGTAGCCAAAGAGGTGGTCAGTGACACCAGCGAGTCTTCCTGCTCCCAAATGTCACTTACCTCGGAAGTATCAAAAACAGCGACTGGGACCCGTGCGCGTAAGCGTACACAGCCATCGAGAAGCAATGGGTCGACAAAAAGAAAATCTAATAAGCTGCCAACCTTTGGCAAGCCGCTGTCAGACGGAGAGGAGCAGAGCAGAGACTCGGAGCCTGTGAGTCCACCAGCAAAACAGGTTAAAATACGGGCATCGACAAAGCAGAACCTGCCCGATCCAAAGGTGTTAGCTGAAACGATGCGGATGCAACCAACGACGGAACTAAGCACCCGTATCAAGGACAGTCTGAGATCCATAGAGGAAGTTGCAAATGAGTCTCGCAATCTTAAAGGAAGCTTTGCCCACAGTCTAAAGCTGGCGGCAGTGACCGTTCAAGCTGCAGTGGCTGAGCTGACCACACGATCCGCTGTTGATGCTAATGTAGAGAGGCTAGAGTCTGAAAACGCTGATCTGAAGGCTCGCCTTACCGGTCTCTCAGCGCAAGTAGAGAAGCTCACAGCTCAAGTCAACCACCTAAGTCATAAAGGCGAACGAATGGTGGGCCCCAACGTTACGGCCTCTAACTTGGGACCTAGTCAGACTTTTGAAGCTGTCGAACTCCTTCGGACTGATGAGTCGGAGTCGCGGTTTAGGCGTTCTATTGCTCTGGAGATTGGAACTATGGTGGACGCTAAGCTTGCCGCCTTGGAGAGGAGATTGCCCCCGGAGAAACCCCTGCGTCCGCCACTTGCCGCCGATGCTCGGAAAGCACCCCCATCTCAGATTGAACACGCACAGGCAATTGGTGATAAAGGCCGGCTTCCTAATCCCAGAAAAACGAAGCGTAAAGGCAAAGTCAAAGCAGTGGCTCCAGTGGTGGAGCTTCCCCCCGTGTTGTCGGTGGCTTCCACAAAGGCTTCACAAGCTTTGCGGGAAACAGCGAGGACTGAGACGGAAACCTGGTCTTCTGTAGTGGGAAAGAAGACAAGGAGAGGAAAATCCAGCCAAAATCCAGCTGGAAAACAGGTTATTAAACTGCCTAAAATTCCTACCACGGCAGCCATAACGGTTTCGGTAAGAGAGACATCAAATTTTAAACTCGGCGAGGTCATGTCCCTACTAAGGCAGCGTATCCGTTTGGCTGATCTCGGCATCGACACAGTCGGGCAAAAAAGGGCTGCTAATGGCGGAATAGTGCTTACTGTCGCCGGCAACGACTCTTCTACTAAAGCAGACAATCTTGCAATTCGAATGCAGGAGGTTTTTGCTGAGTCTGACGTTAAGATTTCACGTCCTACTAAGCGGGCGGAGGCAAGAATAATGGATCTGGATGATGCCGTCTCGCCGGAGGACGTGGCAGCTGCTATTGCTGAAGTAGGAGGCTGTTCACCCGCAGACGTAAAAGTAGGAGTAATCCGTCGTCCACGTACTTCTTTGGGGCATGCCTGGGTCCGTGCGCCACTGGCGGCAATAAAAAAGTTGGCATCTGAAAAATTGCGCTTAGGTTGGACGTTAGCAAGGGTTCAAGTTTTGGGGGCGCGTCGGATGATGTGTTACCGATGTTTTGCGCCCGGACACGTCCGCTGCCAGTGCACTAGTACAGTTGACCGGAGCGATAAGTGCTACGCTTGTGGCGGAGCTCACAAGGCGAGGGAGTGTACGTCGCCGACCCTGCGGTGTCCGCTATGTGCAGACCAGGGTCTTCCATCGGATCACCGGTTGGGGGGCAAGAAATGCCCTCCACGAAAGAGACGACCCCTGCATACCACTGTGATATCGCAGGAATCGGTGCCCGCATCATTCGAGTGTGGGCCTTACAGAGGAAATGGATACCTCGCCTTCCCAGCCGTAAAAGTTCTTCAGTGCAATCTGAATCACTGCCGCAATGCACAGAATCTTTTTAATCAGACAATTGTGGAGTGGTCGGTTGCCTTGGCAGTAGTAGCAGAGCCCTATGGCCTACAAGATCATCCTCGTTGGTTCCGAGATACCGAGGACTCTGTTGCCGTCTACTGGGCTGGTGGAAGCGGTGGGCTTCACTGCTCTTTATTAGATAGGGGACAAGGTTATGTTGCCGTGGAATGGGGATCTCTGGCCGTTGTGGGCTGCTATGTATCTCCCAATATTTCGCTCACCGAATTCGAACGATACTTGGATGGAATTACGAACTGCATTCAAAACAAATGCACCTCCCGTCCAGTGCTTGTTCTGGGTGACTTTAATGCTCACTCCAGAGCATGGGGTAATTCCCGGGATAGACCGAGGGGACACGTAATGCAGGACTGGGCAGCTTCGCTTGATCTTCGACTTTTGAATAGGGGGTCCGTTGCCACATGCGTTCGATGGCAGGGGGAGTCAATCGTAGATCTGTCATGGGCGAGTCCTTCTATAGCCCGCGTGGTGTCGGATTGGAGAGTGGCGGAGGAGATGGTCACTCTTTCTGATCATCGACACATCGTTTTCTCTGTTCCACTCCATCCTTTCGTCGGTCCGAACAGTTCAGCCCCAAGTCCACCCGCGCGTCGTTGGGCCCTCAAACAACTTAATCGTGACTTGCTTGTCGCAGCTGCCAAAGGATCTCGCTCGATCCAGAGGAGGAGGCGACTTGGTTCCGGGACACAATGACGTCAATTTGTGACGCTGCTATGCCCCGGGTCAGGCACAGGCAGCGTCCTGGTGCGGCTTACTGGTGGTCGGAAAATATTGCGCAGCTACGAACTGAATGTCTTAGAACCCGACGCCAGTTTCAGCGCACTCGACGCAAAAGACGAGCAACGGAGGAAGATATAGCCAGAGTTTATAGAGCTTACCGAGTAGCGACTATGGCGCTTCAACATGCTATCGCGGATGCCAGGTCTCGTTCTTGGAGCGAGCTTCTCGAGGGGCTGGATAGAGATCCGTGGGGGAAACCTTACAGGATGGTCATGGGTAAATTACGCCCATGGGTCCCTCCCATTACGGAGACCATGGATCCAGGCCTGCTGGAGAGAGTGGTAAATACACTCTTTCCAGTAGCTAGGAACAATCCCTCGCCTCCCCCGTTATTGTCTGACTGGTCTGACGAGTTGGGGGTAACCGAAGGGGAGCTAGACCGAGCTGTAAAGCGCTTGGGGACTCGCAATACCGCGCCAGGTCCGGATGGAGTCCCTGGCCGGGCGTGGGTCCTCGCTCTGGCTGCTCTGGGTGACCGCCTGAGACGACTATTTAATGGCTGTCTTCGTGCAGGCGTGTTCCCCTCCGGTTGGAAGGAAGCTGGATTGGTTTTGTTGAGGAAGGAGGGCAGGGCCGTAGAGTCTCCCTCTGGATACCGTCCCATATGCTTGCTGGACGAGTCTTCCAAGCTTTTTGAGAGAGTGATTGCTGAGAGGCTCGTCGATCACCTGTCGCGAGTTGGTCCCAACCTTTCTGACAGCCAATATGGCTTCCGGCAGCAGCGTTCTACCGTAGATGCGATTCTTCGCGTCCGTGCGTTGTCGGACCAGGCGATGTCCCGGGGTGGGGTGATGTTGGCAATAAGTTTGGATATCGTTAACGCCTTCAATTCTTTGCCCTGGGGTGCAATTAGGGAGGCACTGGTACATCATGAAGTGCCTCCCTACCTGCAGGGCATAATTGGGGCATACCTGCGTGACCGGTACATCCGCTATATGGGCCGGGATGGTAGCATTCAACGGAGAGAGATTACATGTGGGGTCCCGCAGGGGTCAGTTCTCGGTCCTATCCTGTGGAATCTGGCATACGATGCGGTCCTGCGTGTTCATCTCCCCGTCGGTGTTAATATTGTTTGCTACGCAGATGATACTCTTGTATTGGCCGGTGGGAAGACCTTCGAGGAGACCATCCAGCTTTCCGAACTCGGGGTGGCTAAAGTCGTGGCCTCAATCCGCGAGCTGGGTCTGGAGATAGCGCCTGAGAAAACCGAGGCGTTATGGTTTCATAAACTGCCGAGGAGCAGAGAGCCACCCAGCTCGTTGGTCCATGTCGGAGACGTGCAAGTCCAGGTGGGACGATACATAAAGTATCTTGGCCTTACCCTGGATGGTCGGTGGGGCTTCGAAGAACACTTCGACCGCCTGATTCCCCGGATCGAAAAGGTAGTGGGTGCTTTGCATAGACTGCTGCCCAATCTCGGAGGACCTCGGGAGGAAGTTCGCCGCCTCTACGCGGGTGTCGTGCGATCGATGGTCCTTTACGGAGCGCCTGTTTGGTCAAGTAGACTGTCAGGCCTTCGACGCTGCAGGACTAAAGTCAACAGACTGCAGCGAAAGATGGCCATTCGTATCGCACGAGGATACCGAACGATATCATTTGAGGCGGCAACTCTCTTGGCACGCTTTCCGCCACTGGACATCTTGACGGATATGGACGCAAAGGTCTACAAGCAGATCTCTAACATCCGCCAAAGCGGGAATAGTGTGCCAGGAACTGCACTCGTAGAACTGAGGCGACGGGAACGGCAACTCGCGCTCGACCGGTGGCGCGAGCGGTTACAGCTGCTGCAATATTCGCGCAAGCGCGTAGTTGAAGCCGTTCTGCCGCACTTCGAAGCCTGGCTGAAAAGAGGGGAGCGCATCTCCTTCAGGCTCACACAGGTACTCACTGGACACGGCTGCTTCGGTGAGTACCTGAACAGAATTGGGCGAGAGAACACGGCAAATTGCCACCATTGCGGAGGCAGCCTGGATTCTGCACAACACACGCTCGAGGAGTGCCCCGCATGGGACTCCGAGCGGCGGGACCTGGTTTCTAGGATCGGGCGAGACCTGTCTCTGCCAACAGTAGTAAGGGCTATGCTGGCAGAGACAGAGAATTGGACAAAAGTAGCTTCCTTCTGTGAGACCGTGATGGCCAAGAAGGAAGCCGCCGAACGGGATCGAGAGAGGGCTGATCCTGCTCGGAGAAGGAGGCGTCGGGGAGACAACCGCCTTGACGCTTAAAACGCCGAAACCCGCCTACCTATTGAGGTAGGTGGACCTTTGGGGTCGCGGGCACACAGAGCGGGGACTCTGCCTGCCCACTAAGTAACCCCAGGGAAGACGGTGGCATAGTGGTCACATGCTGCCGTGCATAGGACGTTTAGGAGAGGCCCACTTAGTCTCCCCTGGGATGTGCCTTACAGGCGTTGCGCAGGGAGGGTTCCGGAATTGGTGTTTTAAGAGGAACCGGGACCACCCCTAGGCGCAGATGGTGATCACCGGGGTGGTTTTAGTGAGGTAAAAATCCCACACTACCCGACCTCATTCCTCGGGGGTCGGGTGCCTTTTGAAGGTTTCCCCCCGAAAACAAAAAAAAAAAAAAAGGTAGGTGTAGTACCGCTACAAGGTAATAAGTTTGTAGGTAGGTGTAGTACCGCTACAAGGTAATAAGTTTGTAGGTAGGTGTAGTCCCGCTACAAGGTAATAAGTTTGTAGGTAGGTGTAGTACCGCTACAAGGTAATAAGTTTGTAGGTAGGTGTAGTACCGCTACAAGGTAATAAGTTTGTAGGTAGGTGTAGTACCCCCCACCGGGGGTGTCTCCACGTTGTCGTCGTGGTGGGGCTTGCGTGTCTCAATGATCTTGGGGGCTTTGTCGGTAGAGCTACTCATGCCGGAAGGCCCCAAGTGAGAGACCAGACTAAGAGAGACACACGAGGGCGAAGTCTATAATATCTGACTTACGCGGGAGGCGCACAGTCTGAGGACTTCAGCAATTGTTGGTGTTCTTGGACGGAGCGCGATTCTCTTCTCATCGTCATCGATGATCTTGGGGGCTTTGTCGGTAGAGCTACTCATGCCGGAAGGCCCCAAGTGAGAGACCAGACTAAGAGAGACACACGAGGGCGAAGTATATAACATCTGACTTTCGCGGGAGGCGCACAGTCTGAGGACTTCAGCAGATGTTGGTGTTCTTGGACGGAGCGCGATTCTCTTCCCATCGTCATCGATGATCTTGGGGGCTTTGCCGGTAGAGCTACTCATGCCGGAAGGCCCCAAGTGAGAGACCAGACTAAGAGAGACACACGAGGGCGAAGTCTATAATATCTGACTTACGCGGGAGGCGCACAGTCTGAGGACTTCAGCAATTGTTGGTGTTCTTGGACGGAGCGCGATTCTCTTCTCATCGTCATCGATGATCTTGGGGGCTTTGTCGGTAGAGCTACTCATGCCGGAAGGCCCCAAGTGAGAGACCAGACTAAGAGAGACACACGAGGGCGAAGTCTATAACATCTGACTTTCGCGGGAGGCGCACAGTCTGAGGACTTCAGCAGATGTTGGTGTTCTTGGACGGAGCGCGATTCTCTTCCCATCGTCATCGATGATCTTGGGGGCTTTGCCGGTAGAGCTACTCATGCCGGAAGGCCGCAAGTGAGAGACCAGACTAAGAGAGACACACGAGGGCGAAGTATATAACATCTGACTTTCGCGGGAGGCGCACAGTCTGAGGACTTCAGCAGATGTTGGTGTTCTTGGACGGAGCGCGATTCTCTTCTCATCGTCATCGATGATCTTGGGGGCTTTGTCGATAGAGCTACTCATGCCGGAAGGCCCCAAGTGAGAGACCAGACTAAGAGGACACACGAGGGCGAAGTCTATAACATCTGACTTTCGCGGGAGGCGCACAGTCTGAGGACTTCAGCAAATGTTGGTGTTCTTGGATGGAGCGCGATTCTCTTCTCATCGTTTGGAGAGGGGAAAGAATGGTGCACCAGTAGTATGTGTCTACTCATTAGACATGACTGTGAAGGTGAACAAGTTATTGGGGACCCCACCCCATAAAAAAGGCTAAGCTGTGATCAGCAACAAAAATGGAAGCGCTTCATAAAAAGAAACTACCCCAGGAGGGTACCTGCTGCTCCGCAGTAGGAGAATCCCTCACCGAGCAGAGCTCCGTCAGTCCCACGTATTCTGGGGGGGACCATGAACGCTCAAAATCAGAAATTGATTTTTACTTTTTTTATTTTTTTTTTTCTCAAATTATAGGACCGCGCAAATAATGATCCGACCCGCCAACAGATTTCAAACGCGTCTAAGATCATCTTGACTAATTGATGATTTTCTACTATGACGACATCCACCCAATGAAGGAAGGGTTGCGCGTTAATAAATATGTGAGCTGTCATGCCCTTTACACCTGGGGCTTTTATTAAGGTTGTGGAGGCATGAGGAACAGGGAGTAAAGTTCACTCATCCTCCATAGAAAAGGGAGGATCCTCCGACCAGACGGGTGTTATGTCTGGCGGGCACTTGCCCAATGCTTGAAATTGGGAAGTTGTATATATGCTAGTTGCACGGTAAACTCTGATTGCGAGATGTAGAATTCGTGTGACTTCAGTATGACGCGTTGTTACTTTGTGGCGTTTGTAGGTAGGTGTAGTACCGCTACAAGGTAATAAGTTTGTAGGTAGGTGTAGTACCGCTACAAGGTAATAAGTTTGTAGGTAGGTGTAGTACCGCTACAAGGTAATAAGTTTGTAGGTAGGTGTAGTCCCGCTACAAGGTAATAAGTTTGTAGGTAGGTGTAGTACCGCTACAAGGTAATAAGTTTGTAGGTAGGTGTAGTACCGCTACAAGGTAATAAGTTTGTAGGTAGGTGTAGTACCGCTACAAGGTAATAAGTTTGTAGGTAGGTGTAGTACCGCTACAAGGTAATAAGTTTGTAGGTAGGTGTAGTCCCGCTACAAGGTAATAAGTTTGTAGGTAGGTGTAGTACCGCTACAAGGTAATAAGTTTGTAGGTAGGTGTAGTACCGTACAAGGTAATAAGTTTGTAGGTAGGTCTTATACCGCTACAAGGTAATAAGTTTTTACTAATTTACATTTCCATTTTAATGATTTTTTGTTTTTGCTGTGCTGGTATTTTGGCGTGCCTAACTGGCATGTGGTAAATATTTTTATTATTATTGTGTTTTGTTGTGTTAATTACTGTACATCAGTTCCCAAACTTATTTTGTCTACTGCCCACTTTGACAATAATTTTTTTTAGCGCCCCCATTTTTTCACCTATTTAAAAACCACTATAACTTCAAATTAAATTAATTAATTATGGTGATCTATGTATGTATATTAACGGAGAATTCTAAACGACACTTTTACTTTAACCTGGAACTTGAAACCTGAGCGCAGTAGGTAACATACAACGGCGCTTAGGTCTCAAGTTAACTTTTACGGGCTCCACCTGCCAATGAGAATGATTATTGAAACCCAACTTTATGGTAGGTATTAAAACAGAGTATCTTTTATTAAAAATATAACTAAAATAATCAATCCTTATATAAAAACTAATGTGAAGGATGAATCTGATGCTGTTTAATAAGTTTGTTGATATCAGGTTCAAGAACAGTCCCAAGTCGCCACGTTCGGTAACTGTGGCGGAGAACTGCTCTGGATCGAGCTTGTTGGCGTGCCATGGAAGAGGCCTATGTCCAGCAGTGGACGAAAAAAGGCTGATGATGATGATGATGATGTGTTTTTTTTAAATAGCTGTGTGCGTGTGTGTAAATTTTATGTTTTTTTTTATTTAGCTGTGCTGCTGGGGACTTTGTTCCGCCACTTCTTCCCAGCGAAAGCACTAGGAAGTGGCGAAGGGTGGGCGTTTTGGGGGACTGTCTCATGTAATATTGTTTTGGGGGGACTGTCTCATGTAATATTGTTTTGGGGGGACTGTCTCATGTAATATTGTTTTGGGGGGACTGTCTCATGTAATATTGTTTTGGGGAGACTGCCTCATGTAATATTGTTTTGGGAGGACTGTCTCATGTAATATTTTTTTGGGGGGACTGTCTCATGTAATATTGTTTTGGGGGGACTGTCTCATGTAACATTGCCGTTCAAAAAGATTTTCTTTATTCACAATATCAAACAAACACAAATGCTATCCCAGCTGTCAGCCATAGCTTCAACACCCTACCCTGGAGTTGCATCAGGGAGGCATTCCGGTATCACCGGATGCCGACCTATCTCTGTCGAGTGGTCGAGGCCTATCTGAGGGACAGGGCCATAATCTACCCCGGTCACCAAGGAGTGTGGAACCGGCGAGAGATGTCGTGCGGTGTTCCACAGGGATCGGTCCTGGGACCGCATCTGTGGAACATCGGGTACGACTGGGTGCTGCGCGCCGACCTCCCTACCGGCGTCAGCGTAGTTTGTTACGCTGACGACACGCTAGTTCTGGCACAGGGGAGGTCGCACCAGGCGGCGGCTGACGCAGCGACCCTCGGGGTTGCGACAATCGTCAACAGGATCCGGCAATTGGCACAGGCAAGTGAAGAAACACGGGTGGGTTTTAGTCAGTAAAAGTCTGACACGCCCTTCCAGCCGCCCAGAGCGGAAGAAGTCATTTGATGATTTCCCATCCTAACAAAAAAAAAAAAAAGCTGTCAGCCATAGTGAAGTATGTAACGAGTATTTTGTACTAATCACGGTGCTGCTGATAATAGCAACTAACTGTCCATCAATCAACACAGTGGCAGCTTCGTGCCGATCGTCTTCAGCTCCCGCTCTTCAATGTCGGGGAAACAAACCTGTTAGTAGATACTAGATACCTATTACAATAATTGGGAAGAAAATAATTAACGAGGAAACGGTCAACAAATGGAAAAGAATACTTTTTAAAAAAGAGCATTCTTGTTCTAGCAACTACTCTATGGAAATTTTTGGAATTAATTTAAGATGGGAAACATTAATATTTGGAAACTAGATACCTTTCAAAGTGGGTTGAGGGTAATATTTACGGTCAATTAGGGTACCTATTACGGTAAGTCATACTCATGGGCAAAGTCCTGGTAATATAAATCAATCACACATTTGATGAAAATGATAATTATGATGTTTATTTCATGTTTATCTCTAAAATTACAAAACCCATACCTAACGAAATACTTACAAAACAAAAACGATTTAAAATTAAATATACGAAAATGTCATAAGTCATTTAAATATTGTTAAATTAAATAAACGATAATATCATAAATTATTTTTAAATTAAATATACGAAAAACTCGTAAGTCGTTAAAAATATTTTTAAATCGATCGAGTGGAACATAAGGTGCATTGGGGGCCATTTGGAGAATGTTGGAACTAGGTACATTAATAAATTAGGAAAAGGAGGACTAAGTTTGGTGGCGAGTGTTGGTAATGACAAATGTTTACCAATGGAACAGGCTGTGGATGAAAATGGAACAGGCTGTGGATGAAAATGGTTATGATCGAATTTAAAATGCATCAAAACTTGGCATTGGATTGGATTTCAGCCATTTTTCAGGCGAACAATTAGCTGATAGAAACTTGGTCCCCTTTTTAACAGATATGTTTTTGGTGGAATTTCAACACATTTTTTCAAGAGGTAGCATTCTTATTCTTTTTGTGTCATTTTGTATACATGGCAATATTTCATACCCCCTCCCCCTCTTGTCCTCCCCTCTCCTCATCGTATTCTTATTGTGTCACTGGTTCATAAATATTAAAAAAAAAATCGATATTCGATTAAGCAAACTCACGCTTGACCGATTTCATAAATTTCTTACTTTTTGTTAATCTTCCTATAACACACGACTTATGTGTCAAAATTTCATAACGCTAGGGCTATTGGAAGTGGCCTAAAGGTTTTGATTACCGGTCAGTAAGCGAGTCAGTCAGTGCCAAAATTAACTATTATCACAGGGTCAAGTTCAAGCTATATCTACAAAATTTGACATAATACTTTAGTACTAGTGTATGATTACATAGGTATTCGGGGGTCAAAAGTGGGTCGAAACGGCTCTTGTTGTTAGTACACGGCATGCGCGGCGCCTGTTGCTGGAGCTTGGCCTGCGCACTACCGTGCGCTTAGAACGGAATTGCCTCAATACACTTTACCTATCCATTGATGTAAACTACATAAATTACAAAGATACAGTTTAAAAATAAAACCCTTATAAAATAAAAGGTAACTAAAAGTATGATGGTGCTCGTCCGGCTCCAGTCAGAAGATTGCGAGCTCCTTCTTGATGACGGCGTGGTACTCGGCAGTGGCGGCGTCCAAGTCGGCGTCGCCGGCCGCCCCGTCCACCGTCATTAGCGACGCTGCCGGGCTGGCTTCCTCTGCCTGGCGCTGTTTCAGTTTGATCTCGCGCATGCGCGCCTCCAGGATGCGCTCCCGCTTAGTTTCGCGCTCCAGCACCTGCGTCAGCAGCACCTTGTCGTTCTTGTCGACACTGACGAGGTTGGCCGAAAGCTCCAGCAGGTACACGCAGCCTCTGCGGCTACCACAAGTAAGCAGTGCGCCCTGTACAAGAAAGTCATAACGTTACGCGTCATATGGTACAAACGACACGCGACACAGCCTGTCTATTGTCAAGAGGAGAAGCTCACAAACTATTATCGCTACATATCCATACTAATCCATACTAATATTATAAATGCGAAAGTAACTCTGTCTGTCTGTCTGTTACGCTTTCCCGCTTAAACCCTTCAACCGATTTTGATGAAATATGGCACACACAATCTTTTGACCCTGAGAAAGGACATGGCTAGATTTTATTGAAAAATTTGATATTACCGAGGGAAATCTAAAAAGCGCGATATAACCGAATTCCACGCGGGCGAGCCGCGGGCGGAAAGCTAGTAATATTATAAAACAAAGTCACTTTCTCTATCCCTATGTCCCTTTGTATGATTGAATCTTTAAAACTCCGCAACAGATTTTGATGCGGCTTTTTAATAGATAGAGTGATTAAAGAGGAAGGTTTATTGTATAATAACAACCATTAAATTGTGGAGAAATAGGTACTATTATTTTTGAGGTTTCTAATGTTATGCCGTGTATAATTACATTTTTTCTGCGTTTGCAGTGAAACGCAGGCTGAACCTTACGAGTTTTATCAAAATAATGTACTAAATATTGTACACTTTGAACACCAACAAGTCCGCGATGGTATGTGTCTATATATAATATGTATCCCACAATAACATATTTTTGTGTTTCACTTTTTACGTCATATACCAGATAATTTTCGAAGAGATTTTAATCAATGCAGCATTAATATTAATCCAATTTAATATCTTAAATACCTTGTTGATTTAATATAGATCTACATCGCCCTTTACAGCATATGATTTAAATTAATATTTTCGAAGATAAACTACATATTAAAAATTATATTTTTTACATTTATATATTATACAATTATAAAAAACCGGCCAAGTGCGTGTCGGACTCACGCACAAAGGGTTCCGTACCATTGATTTATGAAATTAAAGGATTTAAGTTATTTGTATGAAAGATTACGCGGCAATAAGCAGTTTACGATTTACGAGGTATTAAAAAAAACTACTAGATCTTGTTCAAAACAATTTTAGTTGGTAGTTTTTATAGTAATGTACATCATATGCTTTTTTTTTAGATTTTTCATTTTCTTATTTTTGAAGTTAAAGGAGGGGCGGGGGGGGCAATTTTTCTGCTTTGGAAGCGTCTGTCACGTAAACTATTCGGTTTAGAAAAAAAAAATTAGAAACCTCCAAATCATTTTTGAAGACCCATCCACAGATACACCACATGTGTGTGTTTAATGAAAAAAAAAAAAAATAAGTTTCAGTTGTAAGTATGGGGAGATCCCAATATTTATTATATTTTTGCATCAAAATCTTAATGCTGTTCACAGAATACATCTACCTACCAAGTTTCAACAGTATAGCTCTTATAGTTTCAGAAAAAAAATGGCTGTGACATACAGACGGACAGACGGACAGACAGACATGATGAATCTATAAGGGTTCCGTTTTTTGCCATTTGGCTACGGAACCCTAAAAACTGCGGGCTGTCGCGTTCGGTGGTAAAAGTTCTTTTTTATACAACGTTCACAGTTTTTCGTATCAGCGTTGCACCCGGGCGAGGCCGGGGCGGGTCGCTAGTTATTGATATGATAAAGCACTGAATGCTCAAAAAATCCCAGACTTGGCGCAAACTATATGTACCTACACGTACGTATTTGTAGGTCGCCGTATGGGAATATTGGAGTAGAAATATATGTAATAAAAACCTTTCACACTTTACATATAAAAACTCTACAGATCTGCACGATAAATCTGTAAAAAGAAATGAATAAAATTAAGGTATAGCCTCGCCAGCTCGGTAGATATAAATGTAAAACAAATTAATGCATACTAACAGCTTCGTGCATAGCCAACTTGGCGAGCGGCTCCTCGCACACCTGCACGGTCAGCACGGGCGCATGCTGGCGCTTTATAAGATCCCACACCGTCAGCATTCCATTCGCCTTCGCCAGCAACATCAGCGACAATCTACACAAAGTTCAGTTATATTGTGTGAGCGTGCAACGCGAGCCGTGCGCGGGTACATACCGGGTGGGGCTCCAGGTGCCGTCGGTGATGCAGTGCCGGGCCGCGCCTGTCCATAAGATAGCTGACTCGCGACACTCTTCGCTCCACACGCGCGCCGTCCAGTCGCCCACTGTCAGGAAGTTCTTCAGGAAGTTGGGGTTGCGTCGCAGTGCCCACACTGGCCCCACGTGCGCACTGAACTGAACACACGAATATTTATTGTTCCAGGACTGCCATGTCGCTCCACATCGAGCCACACAAACCGGCACTGACAAACACTGAGCGAGCAACACGTAGACGTATCAAGTTTTCTAAAATTTCTTATACATCTTAATAAGACTTTGATAAGTTCTACTTTTTCTTTTTTTTTCTTTTTTAATAATTTTATCTAGTGCTTGACTGCAATCCCGCCTGATGGTAAGCAGTGATGCAATCGTTGATGGTAAAGCGCACTAGTTTATTAAGCCTATTCACTTAAAAAACCTTCGGAATCGGAAGGATGACGGCAGTTGAGCGAGGTGATGCAATGTTAAACCCAAGACCAACACGACCAAATGATGCTGCGCTAGAGGGAGATTGATCTGGAGACTCTCCGCGACCAAACTCCCGACACAACACTTGGCGCATCGTACCCGCCACACATCGCACCACAACTGCTCAGACCAGTCCTCCGTACGGCTTCACCAGACATCATGCCGGAACACGACGAATCGCTTGGCTGCAAGACTTTGTCTGGTGGGTGGTAACTTCGCCGGCAGCCGATGTTATGCCTACCACGGAGTAAAACTGACTGTTCGTAAAATGTGGTTCCAGTCCTTACTGGAAACGAGGAATAAAGTCTTACAATGAACGAAAAAAATCTTTTGCCTCATTATTTTGTTAAGTTTTGCGTTTAAATTATAGTTTTAATAAAGTTCCTCTCAGTAGGCGCGTTTCCCCGTGGATGGGTGAGCATGTAACTCCTCGTTGGTCACTTCGGTCGTTCTTGGATCTTTGAGAGCAGTTAGGGGTCGTCAGAAGGTCAAAGTCCGACAACTTGTCTCACCACTAGGGTCTAATAACTCACTAACTGACTTGTGGACGTTGGCCAGTTGCTCCTCCTTTTCTAATAACTCACCAACTGGCTTGTGGATGTTGGACAGTCGCTCCTCCTTTTCTCATGTAAAATGCTGGCGTAACATGAGAACAGGTAGACGATGAGATGAGTTTGACTCTTTAGTTACACTTATGTAAGCTACTGGAAACACCGTGACCAACGTGATACAGTCAAAACAGTCTATGGCGACATCGTTTAAAACAACATACCGGTTAAAAAGACCAAAATCAAAGGTCCTGGCGGAATGACCGCCTTATCAAAAACATTGGTTTTTACGACATTGTTTACAACGACATACCGCATTAAGCAACCACATTTGGTTAATTTTTCGCGGACCCCGGGCTCCAACGCGAAAGCCGCGGATGCAACCGGGACAAACGCTGAGATGATGATGATTTGGTTAATTTTTCGGAGAATTATATCTGTAGAACGACCGGCTCAGCTGTATTTTAAGGAATTTGAATAGGTAACAGTATCCACATCTGGCACATTATAATGGTCAATGGCTATTATCGTAAAAGTGAAAAAGTTTAGGGTCTTTTGCAATTCTTAGAAACAATGCACATGTATGCCGTAACCTCAAGGCCCGGTTCGTCATATCTCTTAAGACAGTTTGTTACTTATCTTTTTTACACAAGACGCACCAAACTGAGCAACTGAACTGAGAACTGAGGTAACTGTGAAAATTGTAACAAGTCGCAAACAAGAAGAAAACAAATCAATATAAAAGAAAAATCGCGTATTATTTCAAAGCTACAAAAAGGAATTCCAAACAAAGACCTGGCAAAAAATAAGGTGTATCGCACTCGACAATTTCAACCATTTAGAAAGAAAGGGAGAAATTTCAATATTTTTATGACAATTTTTTTTTATAATGAAACGAACCAGAGTATGGAATAGCTGTTACTGGTTATTACAACTATCGGTTTTAACGACTAAATATGAGCGGTCCCTTCAATGTCGTTGTAACAGATTTTGACTGTACTCATATGTATTACCATAATCTGATACCCATAGATTTTAAATTAAGAAACATAGGGCTAAATAAACTTACTAATTATGAATACAAAACTCGGCCACTTTGGGGTTTCACCTCGGAATTTGAGATAATAAGCTGGAAACTCGTATACAGCTTTATTTTCGCGTTCTAAAAGTTGTATGAAAAGTTACATAATTATTATCTCGTGTCTGCGTCGTAAGTTATTCGAGGTCAAAGGTCACGAAAATCGGTTTTTTGCAATTATCTCTATTTCTATTGCTCCAATGATATTAGCACCTATTATCAAATTGTAGAGCATAAAATTTGATTTTCTTGCAAACATTTTTTTATAAAGTCAACCGTTTCTGAGATAGAGAGCGGAGAACACAGCGCTCAGGCATATACGAGTATACTCTCTAACAGTTTTAATGTACCTAACATTAAAACTGTCAGATCGAGGATTGTAAACTTGGGAGTTTTGCGACGACAACGAGTAAGTAGTGATCCAATTTATATTTCTACTGTTTTAAATAAAATATTTGTATTTTAATGTATGTTTTTGGAAGCATATATCCGTGACTATAAAATAAATTTTGAATAAGAGGTCTGAAACTTGTTTTGAAAAAAAATATATGCTCTGATATACTACTGTACCTGATTGTGTACAACGGCGGAATCCATACACAGAAACTATTTTGTTTGCCAGATTTCACTACAATGAATCCCAAGAAATTCAATGGGTCTATTGATTACAATAGGTTGGAAGAATTTGTGAATGAAATTCTGTGTGATAATGACAGAGAGGCCGAATACGATTTTGCCGTAATACCATCGGAACCTAGCGTTTTGACGGATGAAGAAGAAGGTGCCGACGAGGATATGCTATTGGCATTCTTACCCAAAGATGTACTAGGTAACATAGACTTATTCAGGTGTAATGGAGACGATTATGACAGCACTGATGATGAACCTATAGATGAAAAAGCTAAACGAATGCGTCGTCAACAACCAAATCAGCCAATATGGCGACAATGAGCAAGAAACATCTAATGTAGAAAACAGTGCGGGATAAAAGAAGATCTAGTAAATCTTACACCTGTACAAATATTTGAGAAAATATTAGAAAATATTTGATGAGGATGTGATAAGCTTGATAATTACAAATACTGTGTTGTAATATGGTTGTACTACGCCACACAAAATAACAGACACTCCTTCAAACTCGACTCGAACGACTTGAAAACGTTTAGGTATAGGAATTATGGCCTTGTCTGAATATTATAAATGACCACAAGAAGATTTGTACTGGGCCTTAGACGACCATGTGGATGTTGAACCGTGTCTAGAGCTAGGTATGTCAACACAAAGGTTTAGGACCTAAAAAGAAATCTCTATTTCGTGAATAACGACGAAGCTACCAGTACCAGCGACAAAATGTTCAAAGTGCGGCCATTAGCAAATATTATCATGAAAAAGAACTTGCAGTGGGGTGCAGTACACCCCACTGCAAGTTCTTTTTCATACACATTTCAATAGACGAATCGTTGGTAAAATACTTCGGTCATCATCCTGCGAAACAATCATCCGAGGAAAACGTGTGCGATTCGGCTACTATGTTTGATTTTTACTGTGGAAAATCTATCGATGCTGCTTCAGATCCCCTAGGTTCAAGAACTGTCAAGTTGTCAATACCAAAAGTGTTCCAAACTTATAATAGAAACATGGGAGGTTTCGATCAATTGGATCAGTCAGTATCTCTAACAGGATACCGATCCTGTATAGAGATACTGACTGATCCAATTCGATCAGTCATATTGGATCAGTCAGTATCTCTAACAGGATACCGATCCTGTATAGAGATACTGACTGATTCAATTCATGGGAAAAAATGGTGGTGGGTTTTATTTACGTACATGATTAATATGGCAATTGCTAATGCCTGGCATTTACCTGTAAAGAGCCACTAAGACAAAATGGATCAGCTCTTATTTCGACGCAGCATTGCAAGATATTATTTGGATCAAAAGTCTGCTTATAAGGCTCGCCCTTGTTCCTCGTCGGTACCAAGTTTACCTACAGACGGAGTAGGTAATGTCTAATGTCCTTCAGAAGTTAGGAAAACTACTCTGATGCGTTTTATGTCATGCACGAGTCCGTAGGCAATGCAAAAAGTGCTAAAAAAACATTGTATGTTGAAAGACAATGTTTCAAAAAATTACATACGTAATACGCCGCTGAACCCATTTGTGGGGTGTACACAAATAGGTAAAGGAAAGCCTTATCATGGCTTTTTTTGTGCTTTTTTGTTCTTTTGGTCTGTAAACAATATAAAAATAAACATTTCATTAATATATTACGGCTAATTTCAATTTGACGGTTAATGGGTTAAACCAATCACCAATCTTCGACACGGTTGGTGTCACGGAATAGTTAATATAAGACTGGAAAGGCCGAGTAGGCGTGGCCGCCGTGCCACACATGTGAGACGCAAATCTTATGTCGACCGAACGTCCGAAACATTCATTTAGTATTCTTAAAAGTACTTCACGAGTCGGAGCTCCGCTTTAAAATGCCGTATTGTGCAATTATAACATGCAGGGCAAAAAGCCAGACCTCAACTATACAACGAAGTGGTATATCTTTCCATCGGTAAGTCGAAAATAATATTATCTTGTAGTAAAATTTGTAAAAAACACAAAAACATACTGAAAACAATGATATTCCAAACATCCATGATATTATTGCTTCAAGGAAGAAAAAAAATTACATTGCTCGGTTTGTCTTCGCTTTGGAAAAACAATAACGATGTAGTGAATCCAATGCGTCCTCTACACTTTACTCATTGTCATTTTGTCCTTTGCCCTGATTGGCCGAAATGCAGGGCGCCATGTTTATTTATAGTGAGGTGACCATGTGGTTAATTAAAATTATCGATAGAATTCAGAAATATTCGAGTATGATAAATATATTGTTTGAATCATTTTATATTAAATTAATAATATTTTATTTTTAATTAGACGTATTTAAATAATATATTACTAATTGTTTAAGAAAAGCCTTCGTAATTTTTATGTGGTCAAGGCTTATTATTATAGTTTTGCAGACTTTTTGTTTTAGAAACATCTTGGTTGACTATTTTATATAATTTAATTATTAGAAACTGACATTAATTATATTATTGACTGATGAATTTGAAATAGAATTATTGTATTAATTGATGGAATTATATTATTAAGCAAACAATGAACTAGAACTACTTATATGATTTAATTTGTGTATATGTTGTATGTGATAAGATGTATTTTTAAATTGTGAACATTTTAATTGTGCGTGCCTTTTAATTGCCGAAATATGGCTGTTCGTATTAATATTATGTACCGCCATGTTTGCACCCTTATGTGCAAAATAAAATATCTTATCTTATCGAATAAATGTAATGGAATGATATAAATATTAATATTTATTTTAATAAATTGCAAATAAAAATAAATAAATTATAAATTTTAGGTTTCCTAAACAACCTAGCGTTATAAGAGAGCGATGGATTGACGTGACTGGTAGAGTAAATAGGATTCCGACAAAGACTATTTGCTCTAAACATTTTACCGAAAATGATTATATCATTAAAAACCGGGTAAAAGGTATCTAAAAACAGGTATGGTCCCAAGAGAGCAAATAGTTCGGATTTGTTCTTTGGTAAGTTTTGTCATAACCGTTGTGCTGATATTTGTTGGACTTAGGTTCCGTATTTTATTCCTATTTTCTACTATCGTTAATTATGAACAAATTTGATCCTTAAGGTTAAACAGACACAACACAACTTTTAATAAATTATTTTTTATAGGAAATATATTTATTATAGGAAATATATATATTATAGGAAATATATTTGTTTATAGGAAAAAATATTTAAAATAAGTAAAGTTAGGTAGGTACGACATTTTATTACACATTTTTGCTAAAATCTCGAAAAGTCCTATCACCTCAAAACTTCTTGTAAAACTGTTTTACACCTAAACCTTTCATTCAACTCTAATTTTATGTTGATAGCACCATAAACAAAAAATCACATTATCAAGTTACGTAAATTTATAAGTACATTTCTTTTTTTAAATCCCCTACAAATTACTTAAAAATCATATAACTGGAATCTCATGTATACTTATATGTAAAGATCCTAATTCTTACGAAACTACATAATGAGAACACAATTAATCCTTTTCTGTCAATTTTATCGATATAAACTATCGATATAAATATCGACCTTTTGGTCGCCATAGCGTGTATGAGAAATTTGTGAATGTAGGAGTGTACGTCAAATGCACTATTTACGTTAGTGTGATCACCAATTACAAACTTATAATCGAAGTGCGAGTATTTATTTGTGTGCGTAATGCGCTTCCGTATTGGTCTCTTGTTTACAGGCGAGTTATAGAGGGGAATCAAGCGGCGACACACGTTCTAATACTGATTCCGAACTATTTCCATTCTTATTACTTCATCTGTTCTGTGGTTGGTGTAGTGGTTGAGCGATCGACTGCTGCACTGCGTGTCGCGGGTTCGATTCCCACACGGAACAAATATTTGTATGAGCTATAAGTAAGTGGTGGCTCCGGGTCTGGTTGTTTGTGTATGTGAGTTGAAATGTTTGTAAACGGCCCCACGATACAGGACTCATTCCCAGTGAGCGACAACGTTTTTAAAAAAGAAAAAAAAAAAACAGCAGAGCCACGTTTATGTTGAACATCTCGGACAGTAAAGTTGTAAGCTGTATTTTATTCGTTACTAGTTGCGCCTCGCGGTTTTATACCCCGCTCCTATTGGTCGCAGCGTGATGCTACATAGCCTAAAGCCTACCTGGATTAATGGGCTATCCAATGCAAAAACAATTTTTCCCTTCCTATTTTTAAAATTATTTTTTCATTCCTGAGATTAGCGCGTTCAAACAAACAAATTCATCAGCTTTTTTTTTAAGTATAGATAAAACTTTGACATTGGCATCACCTTATACATATTCTGGAAACAGTAGTGTTTGTTACAAGTACCTAATATTAATTTATTTTCGCGAATGGCAGATAAATTTACAAGAAAAACAAATTTATCTTATTTTAGAAACTCTAATAGGTACATCTGGAGTATATGTATACATATATTACATATACTCCTAAACCGTACGGAGGACGGGGCGGAGCAGTTGTGTTGTCGATGTATGCCGAGTACGAAGCGATAAATGTTGTTGTGTCGGAAGTTTGGTCGTGGAGGGTCCACAGATCAATCTCTCTCTGGCGCAGCATCGTTGGTCGTGTTGTTGGGTTTTACATTGCATCACCTTGCTCAATTTCCCTCTTCCTTCCTAATCACTAAATATTTTAAGTGAATAGGCTTAATATACTAGCCCGTTTTACCATCAACGATTGCATCACTGCTTACAATCAGGCGGGATTTCCGTCAAGCACAAGTAAAGCAAGTAGTAAAAAAAAACGTTGTCCTCCTTTCTTCGACAGTCGGTAAATAAAACGTTGTAAAAGATTGTGGAAGGGAAGATAATTGATCACTATCATTATGAGAAGAAGGGAGGGGCGAGGGGGAGGGGGGGCTGTCACAGATCTACCAACGTGCCGAGGCACGGAGCGGCCTATCCATAGAGCAACCGCGGCGCGCGTAACTTAACATGATCGATGGACCTGTGCGACTGTTATTATTGACACAGGCCTCTCCGCAATATTGTGAGCAATAAGTGTGTTCTATAGGTACTCACTTACGATATTGCTTCGACAAACACCATCAAAATAATTAATTTACAGTCTGACCCGTTATTACAAAAAACGATTGATGTATGATACTATTTAATAATTGGTGGCGTCTTTTGCAATTTACTTGCGTTGACTTTGACTTTTAACGGATAAGGTACATGCCCTGCGTGCCCATATCATATCCCCCCCCCCCCCCTTTTTGTAAATCAATCACAGGATTATCGAGTCACTATACATATAAATACTATAATCCTCACACTGCCTCCGCTGGTTAGGCCTGATGGAGCACTGGCTCATACGGCTAGAGAGAAAGCAGGTCTCTTAGCATCTCTCTTTGCCCATAATTCACGTCTTGATACTGGCAGTGCAACTCCACCTATTTTACCTCATTGCGGTACTTCAATGCTTGAGGTTCGCTTTCGGAACAAGGAGGTTCTGAGAGTATTGTGTCGTCTGGACGTGAATAAGGCTAGCGGTCCGGATGTTATACCAGCGATTGTTCTTAAGGCATGTGCGCCCGAGTTGCCTCCTATATTGACGCGCTTGTATCGCCTCTCATTTAGGACTGGTACAGTGCCCAAGTCCTGGAAGCTTGCCAACGTGCAACCCGTGCCCAAAAAGGTTAGTCGTGCCGATCCTACCAACTATCGGCCGATTTCAATAACCTCCATACTCTGCAAGATTATGGGACGTATATTGAACTCGCGCCTCTTGGGTTATCTAGAAGGTAACGATCTCCTCAGTAACCGACAGTACGGGTTTCGAAGCAATCGGTCAACTGTGGACCCACTGGTGTATGCCACTCACTTGTGGGGCGAGGCCCTCGAGAAAAATGGGGAAGCGATTGCCATCTCCCTTGATGTTTCGAAGACCTTCGACCGGATATGTCACGCTGGCCTTTTGAGTAAACTTCCAGCGTACGGCATTTTTCCTGACCTGACTGGCTGGGTAAAAGACTTCCTGATTGAAAGGTCCCTCCGAGTTGTTGTCGACGGATGCTCATCGGAGCCCATGTCAACCAATGCCGGTGTTCCTCAGGGGTCTGTTCTCTCTGCAACTCTATTCCTGCTGCATATTAACGATCTGCTGATGCCTGGTATCTATGGGTATGCAGATGACAGCACAGTTGTGGAGAGATACCTGCCGGAAGCTCGGGTTAGTAAGGAATCAATCCGGTCCGAAAGAGAGGCTATGGTAGAGCGAACGAATGTTGCACTACAGACAGTCTCCGAATGGAGCAATGCCAATCTTGTAGCATTCAATGCCGCCAAAACACAGGTGTGTCTTTTCACCGCCAAAAGGAGCCCGTTCACCTTGGCTCCTACTTTTCGAAATGCATCCTTGGAGTGTACCGACCGCCTTCAGCTTTTGGGAGTTGAGATTTCCTCGAACCTAAACTTTGGGTGGTTCATTGGGTCCAAGGCTAAGGTGGCTGCCAAGAAACTTGGCGTTATTGCTAAGGTCCGGTGGTACTTCACACCAGGGCAGCTTCTAATGATGTACAAAGCACAGGTCCATTCGTGTGCAGCCACATTTGAGCTGGTGCTGCTAAGTGTCACCTGGCCACTTTGGATTCAGTGGAGAGGCGGGCGAAGAGTCTGATTGGTGACCCTAACTTAACTCGAGACGGTCTCCAAAGCCTAGAGCACAGGCGTAGAGTAGCCAGCCTTTCGGTGTTTTATAGGATGCATTTTGGGGAGTGTGCGAGGGAATTGCAGGATTTGATTCCCCCATCTCCGTTCCACCACCGGACGACCCGTCGTACAGCGAGTTTCCACCCTTACA
The DNA here is from genome assembly GCA_017933935.1 of Sesamia nonagrioides. NCBI lineage: Eukaryota > Metazoa > Arthropoda > Insecta > Lepidoptera > Noctuidae > Sesamia > Sesamia nonagrioides. The sequence goes on along the minus strand of JADWQK010002035.1, from coordinate 651,610 downwards.
TTGATAACACCACTACGATCCGGATGAAGCGTTTCGCCTCCTCCTTTATACCGCGTACACCGAGGGACTGGAACAATTTGCCAGCGGCGGTGTTTCCGTCGGAATACAATTTGAGTGACTTCCAGGCTAGAGTGAATAGGCTCTTTATAAACTAGTGCGCTTTACCATCAACGACTGCGTCACTGCTTACCATCAGGCGGGATTGCGGTCAAGCGCTAGTTTATAATTTTATAAAAAATAATTCCTGTGATTAATTTTTCTGGAATTAAAACATTCAAATCATACTTTGGTTGGTATTTTGTCCACAATCGTCTTTCCTTTGCGATTGCCACACATGACTGCTCCGTCCTCAGTGCCCACCATGAACCGCGTGGGAATTGTAGGCTCAAACTCGAGCACGCTGACTCCTTTCGCTCTGGACATGGACTGTTCCTCATTGGCCTTGATCATGTCCAAGCACAACTCTTCGAAGGGTTCGCTGATATTGCGCAGGTCCCACCACTTGACCGCGCCGTCGGTGCCGCCCGAGAAGAACTCCATCCCAGTCTTGGAGCCGCTAAAGAGTACGCTGCGCACGGCGTCGCGGTGTGCGACGTGAAGCGGACACAGGTGCGAGGGCGCGAGCGGCGAGCGCACGTCGAACGCTGCCACCTGCCCGTTCATCAGCGCACTCACCAGTCTAGTGGGTTCTTTGGGGCTGTACTGCAAGTCCAGCATAGGACACGGAGGCACCAACTTCGTGACGGGGCTGTTCGAGTTCTCCACGTCCCATATGTTTGCAAGAACTGAAGACTTAGTGTTCCTGTAGAAGTCTACCTGGAGGTAGGAAACCGCGAAGTGCTGGCCTCCGTCCGGCTTCCAACATATGGAGCTGATGGGCCGGCCGTTGTTCACCGGCTCGTCACGGTACACATTCACTGTCCGGCACTCCCTGTTCTCTTGTCTCGGCAGTTGCTCTATCTCTGAATAATACGTTTGATACATGTCGATGGCGTTATTTTGCAATACATAATGCTCCAAATCCTAAAACAAAGTTAAAAAGACAACACGTTGTTACTTACGTACGCATGGAATGAAAAGTCTTAGCAGATTATAAAGAGCTTCCAAGAAACTAATTATTTTCCGAAGATCTGTGGTTAGCACTAATACGAACTAAGCTGTGCTAAAATGAATTAACGGAAAATTACTTCATCCGAAATGAACCAGCGAAACATGTTGTGTTTCACACAAAAATCTCTGCATACATTATACGAGAAATAACTAATTTACGAGAAATAACTAACTTACGAGAAATAACTAACTTACGAGAAATAACTAACTTACGAGAAATAACTAACTTACGAGAAATAACTAACTTACGAGAAATAACTAACTTACGAGAAATAACTAACTTACGAGAAATAACTATACTTTCGGGTAATAAACAAATTAGCGGAGTGATTGGAAGATGGGTGCAAAGTTTTAAGATGAAGATAGTTTAGATTTAAACCCATAAATAAATTGATAAGACTTTGTCTAAAGTTACCATGGCTTAGGTGAAATCACCTAAGTCACGGTAGGGAGGTAAGAAGATACATAGCATTGAGGCTAGTACTGCCGTTTGCCAGAACCTAGAGTTTGCCAATGTTAGCATCAAAGCTATGTATCCATCATCTAATCACTCTGTATAAAGCAGTAAATTTAATATTTAACTTTTATTAGTACTTATTTTTAAATACGCTATGGAAACATAACCTAAATGCATCCTACTCACTGATCATAAACGTTAATCCATACTAATATTATAAATGCGAAAGTAACTCTGTCTGTCTGTCTGTCTGTCTGTCTGTTACGCTTTCCCCCTTAAACCTCTCAACCGATTTTGATGAAATTTGGCACAGACAATCTTTAGACCCTGAGAAAGAACATAGGCTACTTTTTATCCCGGAAAAATTTGATGTTCCCGAGGGAAATCTAAAAAGCGCGATATAACCGAACTCCACGCGGGCGAAGCCGCGGGCGGAAAGCTAGTAATTTATATTTAGCCTCAAAGCTATGAATAGGTTGGCAGTAAGCAAGCACTCAAAATGATGAAGAACTACATCATGTCGTCAGCCAGATCAAGGATCTCACACAACGACAAATTGCGCTCAGGTACAATATGTGTGTGGGTAAACGTTATAGACTGATTCATGTGTAGGTATGTGTGTGTGGGTGAATATTATAGACTGATTATGCTTAAGGTCAGGGATCCGCGTCTGTGCGTCTGTGTGTATATGAACATTAGACTAATTATGCTGAAGATCATGGGCCTCTAATTGTTTGAGTGTATATGTTGTTTGGTGTGTTATATGTTGTTGCTACTACAGCCTGTTTCTCACCCCGGAATGCTTCATCACACAGTTAATGTAAGCATCATCCTTTTCCAGTCTACGGCGGTATCGCTGCGTCGCCTCGGGGTCATTGATGTTCACGTCCTTTGGCCAGCCACCTTCTGCATGATTCGCGCCGGTGTCGGTGTACTCCACTCTGCAATCAAAACATTAGTAGAGCAGCATGACATTCCTGCTGCGTTCGGTTTCGAGTGGAAGTCACGTACCGCTCAGTGTTGACATAGTTCTGCGAGAAGCAGCGCGTGTTCTGTGTAGTCTGCTGCACGGGGTTGCGCAGGATGTACTTCTTGGCCTCCAAGGGGTCGTACTCGATGGTGTCGAGCAGCTGCGGCGCCTGCGCGCTGTATAGCGGCTGCTTGCCCAGCTGGTGCCGTTTCACTGCGTACACGTGACTCAAGTCCATGATGATTCTTACAAAACAATGACTAGGTACTAAAGTTCCCTTCAAAATGTAAATAAGGGCTTTAATAAAACGAAACTATTTGTATTTATTTAAAATAAATAAATAAAAACAAGATTATCTAAACTCCACTGTTGTATAAAAGATTGACACTTCAGTTTTTTTTTGCAAACACCACTCCAAATATTGTGGCATGCAGTAACCAAAAAGAAGGTCATATACAAGTACTGTCGGGAACACGTTGCCAGGGACGCTGTTGGTTCACATTTACCCACTTGTTTTGAGAATTTAATCTAATTTTTAATTTATTTTTTATAAATTCGCCATTTCTCGGTTCTCAGTCTTGTTTATTGTTCAGTAGGATGCACCACGAGCAAGTGAGTTTGACTTCGGATACAGAGACGGTAAGAGACTCCACTTAGAATACCGATATTCAGCTGCACCTGTGACTGAAAGTCAATGCCAACGGAGTTGAGAGATGGTGAGGCAGGTGATAATGAAATTATCTGATGTATATCGTGACGTGATTTAAAACCAATGCGTGTCGGACAAAGCATGTGTCGTAAATGAGCACAAAGGATTCCGTAGCTTTGATTTATGAAATTAAAGGATTTAAGTTATTTGTGTGAAAGATTACGCGGTAATAAGCGGTTTACGATTTACGAGGTATTAAAAAAAAAAACTACTTACTAGATCTCGTTCAAAACAATTTTCATTGGTAGTTTTTATAGTAATGAACATCATATGCTTTATTAGATTTTTCACTTTCTTATTTTAGAAGTTAGAGGGGCGGGGCGAGGACCAACATTTTTCCATTTTGGAAGCGTCTGTCACGCAAACTATTCGGTTTAGAAAAAAAATATTTAAGAACCCTCAATATCATTTTTGAAGACCTATTCATAGTTATCCCACACGTATGTTTTTGATGAAGAAAAAATTAGTTTCAGTTCTAAGTATGGGGAAAGTATGGGGAGCCCCCAATAGGTCATGATTCTCGTGCCCTTATCCCAATTTATTTGGCGTCGGCGCAACCTGTCTTTTTCTTCCATACATCCCTATAAGAAGCCATCTCGGCAGTCACCCCCTTCTTAGCCATATCATCGTTCACACATTCCATCCATCGTTTCTTTGGTCTTCCCCTACTCTTGTTATTATTATTATTATTTTATTTTTGCATCAAAATCTTAATGCGGTTCACAGAATACATCTACCAAGTTTCAACAGTATAGCTCTTATAGTTTCGGAAAAAAATGGCTGTGACATACGGACGGACAGACGGACAGAGACATGACGAATCTATAAGGGTTGTCACGTAGCAAAATATGACAGCGGGCGACATCTCTTGTGACACGAGTTGAGCCGAGAGATGGCGTTACGCGAAAATACGGTCGATAATAAAATAACGCAATTTAAATAAGCAACGACCTAATTAAATAAAATGGAAAGGAAATGGCTAAAAATAACATTAAGAATAAAAACCAACTCAAGAGTCTAAAATTAAAAATACAATTCGTGGAACGCATTTGTCTATGGTTCAAGAAAAATCATTTAAGAGGTGGGTCGTTCGTTTGGCTAGAGAAGTTTCTAGAGAAACGTATTGATGGCTTGCTCGGTGGTGGCTGGTCTGCTGGTGTTGCTGGTACGCAAGTGTAAGCACGTCTACGCAAATACTCGTTATAAGATATGTTAACACTTGTCGTTTTCTTCATATTATGTTTGTTGATACCACATTGTTTGGTTCTACATAATTACAAAATATTGTCCTAAATTAATTCCTTAATAATCGTAATTTAGCTGCAAAAATAACTTCATAGTAGGGTAACTGTGAAACTTCCAATGATGGCATCACGCCACCTTTACGGTATACAATCGTACTATTGTGTATTTTTTTCTTTTTTTTTGTCGGTCGAGAAACATGGATAATCAAAGAATGTTTGTCTCTCTATACTCTAGTTCAAATTGATGGCGTCAAGGCTGAAGTCGAAGTATTAATAGTCCCGGATTGCGCTATGCAGGTTCCCCTTATCACAACAACCTCATATACTGATCCAAAAAACAAGTGTATACGGAACCCAAATTCGCTGGTGACCTGTATATTGAGGGAAACCTGCACAGCAAAGATATTTTTTTTTATTTTGTTCTAACTGGAATTTATCTGAGGGCACGGGAGTGCCCTCGCCAAGTCGAGCGCGAAGCAAACACTGCCGTACCATCTTTACCCGAAACATTTCGCTGCATTTTCAGGTCCCTAATTAAGAACCTCTGGATAGTACCAGAACACTGAAATTTTGGTCATCCAGTAAGCTGTATTAACACACTTCAAATCTAAAATTTCAAGTCTGTAGCTCATCCAGTTCTGAAGTTAAGCGAAAGTAAATTTCCGTGTTTTCGACACTCACTCACTCATGATCATCAAAATAGAAGTAGTACTTCCCATAAACTCAGAGGGCTGAAATTTGGTACACAACCAGGGTTTAATGGTCACATAAAGGGAAAAATATAAAAACTAGAATAATCGAAGATCTGAAGTACCTGGTGACCTTGATTAGAAAGCAGAAGAGCCCTACCAAAGTAGTAGAGATTAACGTACCACCGTCAATAAAATATTCCACTTGGTGGGCCGCTTCATCAACTGACTTCCAAAAAAGGAGCGGGTTCTCAATTCGTCGTAATCTTTTTTTTTATGTAGGTATGTTCACCGATTACCCTAAGACGCCTGGATCGATTTTCAAATTTCTTTTTGTTTGAAAGGGCGTACTTTCCAGGTGGTCCAATAGTTACCAGGTCAGGATCTGATAATGGAAGACCAAAGAAATCAAGGGTAACTTTCAAAAATCGTAGGGGTGACTAGTGCATTTCTAAGTATTTTCAATAAGTATTAGAAAACACTACAATTTAATAAAGGTACGGAGTAGATCTGATGATGAAGCTGGGAGACAGTCGTGAGAACTCCTCAACGATTCACAGCAGCTACCTTGTGTTTATGTTTGATTAATTTGTATTGATGAGAACTTTACACCTCGATGGGATGTGACTGTCATAAAGGCTCTGATGATGAAGACAAAGTTCAGTCCCGCGTACTCCTCAACGGTTTACAGTAGTTACTTTGTGTTTGGACTTATATCATTTATATTCATGAGGACTTTGCACCCATATGGGTTATCATCAAATCATCAAATAAATGAGGCTTTATTTATTTAATTTATTCATGTATATGGACATAGATAAATGACGGTCTAGTTAAAGTTGCAGGAAGCCGTTGGGTGCGAGAACCACAGAACTGGACGAAGTGGTGGCGTTTGGAGTATGCCTACTTCTAACAGTGCATGTCTGTCGGCTGAAATGATGATGGTAAATAAACGTGCTCAGTAAATAACTCGGCCCAAACATCAATTGAAATGAAATGAAATCGTTTATTAAGCAAGTAGGATCACTGATCATTTTTACACGTCATTTTTATTTTTTATTTTATTTTTTAACTCGATGAAGCCGGCATTTCCTAACTGACTACCTCTGAGAAGAAATAGCCGAAACAAACTCAGGGATCATCGTCTTTTTTCAAGTCCAGACATTAAAAATGAAAATGTTTACAATAATTTACCTTATAATTACGCATATTGCTTAATAACAATTAACAATGCTTAACAGAGCGAGCAGCTCAGTTCCAAGCTTTTTGTCTTCTAAATAATCTGTGATTTTATAATACCCCTTTTTGCAAAGTTTGGCCTTTATGTGGTTCTTAAATCGTTTAATGGGTAAGTTTCGAATGTCCATAGGAAGCTTGTCGTAAAAGTGTATAATACATTGACCCAAGAACGAGTTGCCTACTCTGTGGAGACGAGTGTGATGTACAACAAGATTGTGTTTGTTTCTGGTATTTATATTATGAATATCACTTATTTTCTTAAAATTCGAGATATTTTTATGAACATACATAAGATTTTCAAATATATATTGTGAAGCTACAATCAGAATGTTCACCTCTCTGAACTTTTCTGTAAGAGAATTGTAATGTTTTGTACGTAGGTTGTATTACGAGAAAAATAAAGCTGTCATGTTGTGTCACTCATGCTTTCCACGTATTTTTCATTGGCGACGAGGATTTTTATTATTTTAAAGAGATACACGCGTGAAAATGTCTATTGGAAAGGTCTCGGAGTTCAAAGTGAGTGATGGTAACTGGGCCACGTACATAGAAAGGCTGGAAAGTTATTTTGTGGTAAATAATGTGTCGGTAGAAATGAGACTGCCGACATTGATAGCGGCTATGGGAGACGAGGCTTATGAGTTACTGAGCAACTTGACCAGCCCGGTGAAGCCCAATCGGAAAACATACGCGGAAGTGGTACAAATCTTAAGAGATCACTTGCAACCAGAACCGTCTGAAGTTGCGGAACGGTATAGGTTCCGTCAATGTAGACAGTGTGGTGGTGAAGCCATTCATAATTATATTTCGGAGCTTAAAAAGCTGATGAAAAATTGCGGTTTTGGCATTTCGTTAGATGAAAATTTACGCGATCAGTTTGTTTGCGGTCTGCGGTCGGAGATAATAAGGCGGCGGCTTTTCGCTGAAGAAAATTTGACTTTTGCGAGGGCAGTTAAGATAGCACACATGATGGAAGCTGCGGAACGGGATGCGGCGGTCGTAGAACATCCAGGGCCCGGAGAGTATGATAAAGGCGGAAGTACGAGCAACCGCAGCGGGGGCGGACTGCCCTTCGGAACACGCCCGCAGCGGAACTATACCTTGCAGTGTGAAGCATGTGGTGGTGATCACATCAAGGATGATTGTCGCTACAAGAAATTTATTTGCGGTCGCTGTAGACGACGTGGTCACCTGCGCCGTGTTTGTCCTCAACGAGCTGGGAGTTACAAGTCCGGCAATAAATGGAGAGCCGTGGGCCGAACATGCCGGAAAACAGCGCTGTATCTGAGCTTTTAGGGGAGGACGAACCTCCGTCTTCGGACGAGGACACTTGGACAGCGGAGGAACCGGTACACCAATTGTCGTTAAATGGGTATAAGCCGGTGAGGTTACACGTTTTGGTCGATGGAAAGGATTTGTCGATGGAAATCGATACTGGATCGTTAGTTTCATGTATTAGTAAACAAACGTATCAAAGGTTATTTTCGCATCTTCCGATTGAAAAGTCATCAATGATTTTTAAATTCTATGACGGTTCACAAGTACTACCTTTAGGAACAATAAAACCTTTAGTGGGGTATAAGAATATAGAAAAGAATTTAGATTTATTTATTGTGACAGGCGGAACCACCTCGTTATTAGGCCGACAATGGTTATCTGAACTAAAAATTAAAATTCCAGTGTTTAATAATTTTGTTTCTCGCATTAGAGTTCACGGTCAAGATAAATTAAATGAATTATTTGACAGATATAAAGAATTGTTTACGGAGGGACTGGGTCGATTCAAAGGAGGCAAGGCACGGCTGCGTGTGCGGGAGGGAGCGACACCTGTGTTCTGGCGCGCTCGTCCTTTGCCGTACGCGCTGCGGGACCGCGTCGAAGCTGAGCTGGACGGAATGTTGCGTGACGGCGTCATCGAGCCCATCGACAATGCGGACTGGGCTACTCCGCTCGTACCGGTACGTAAGGCTGATGGTGGACTCCGTATTTGCGCAGACTATAAAGTTACTTTGAACCCAGTTCTGATTGTAGATAGGTATCCGTTACCACGTATCGAGGACTTATTAGTCAAGTTAAACGGTGCGTCCATTTTCTCAAAAATCGATTTATCACAAGCTTATAACCAAATACAGTTAGATGATCCCGATAATCTGACAGTAATTAACACTCACAAGGGGTTATTTAAATATAAAAGGTTAGTTTTTGGTCTAGCTTCGAGCCCTGGAATTTTTCAAAGAATCATGTCGAATCTTTTAAGGGATATCCCTAATGTGGAAGTTTTCCTTGACGATGTCATTATAGGAACGAAAGGAGGTAATATTACTGAACATCTTAATATTTTAGAACGGGTTTTTCATCGTTTGCATTCTAATGGAATGAAACTCAAACCAAATAAATGTCTTTTTTTAACTAACGAAGTAAAGTATTTGGGTTATATTATATCTGCCGACGGAATTAAGGTCGACCCCGGAAAAGTGGAGGGCATAGTTAAAATACCACAGCCCACCAATATTTCAGAGTTGAGGGCTTTCTTAGGAACGATTAATTTCTATGCGAAATTTGTTAACCGTTTAAGCACTATTCTCGCGCCTTTATACCGATTACTTAAGAAAGGAGTCGTTTGGGAATGGGATACCAACTGTGAAGTAGCTTTTAAAAAAGTTAAATCATTACTCGTTAGTGCTGAAGTGCTCGCTCATTATGATCCAGATAAGACCTTAATTTTAACATGTGATGCAAGTTCTAAGGGTATAGGTGGAGTTCTTAGTCAGCTGGAACCAGTGGCGGCATCGCCCGGTTGCGTACTCGAGCGCCCCGTTGTTTACATCTCGAGAGCGCTTTCGAGCGCCGAACAGCACTATTCGCAGATCGAACGGGAAGCACTAGCTATTGTTTTTAGCTTAGAAAAATTACACCAGTATGTATACGGTAGGCGATTTCTTCTACGTACAGATCATAAACCTCTGGTTACGATTTTTGGACCGAAACAAGGTATACCTTCTATGGTAGCGAGCCGTCTCCAAAGATGGGCCATTAAGTTATCCGCTTATACTTATGATATTCAGTTCGTTAGGTCAGAGGCGAATGGAGCAGATGGGTTATCACGATTACCAGCACAGACAGCACTAGTCTCTCCTACTAATAATTGTTGTAAAATACCAGATCAAACATTTTTACACTTCGCACAAAATGCATTATTGTTAGATTACAATGAATTAAAAAAGCAAACCCAGCGAGACCCATTGTTAGGTAGAATTTTGAGTTATTTGCGTAACGAGTGGCCGGTGACGTCAGAGATCACTGCACTTCAACCGTATCATAACCGAAAACGCGAATTGTATGAAGAGCTTGGTTTTGGTTGTGTTCTATGGGGTTATAGGTTAGTGATACCGGATGCGTGTAGGTCAAAGGTACTATCGGAATTACACGAAGCGCACATGGGAATCGTTAAAACGAAGTCGTTTGCTCGTAGTTATGTTTGGTGGCCAGGTATTGATGAAGCGATCTAATCGATGTGCAGGGCATGTACCGTTTGCGCGGCTGAAAGCGATGACCCACCACGGCATATACCGTGCCCTTGGCCTTGGCCTGAAAAACCGTGGGCTCGAGTACATGTTGATTTTTTGGGTCCGATAGCCGGTAAAATATATCTTGTGGTAGTTGATGCTAGAACTAAGTGGATAGAGGTTAGTCAGGTACCCAGCACAGCTGCTAGTTACACAATTATCAGACTAAGTGATATTTTCGCTCGTTTCGGATTACCGAAACAGTTAGTATCTGATAATGGACCACCTTTTTACCAGTGTCGAATTTTCAAAGTTCATGGAAAGTAATGGCATTAGCCACTTGTTCTCCCCTTCTTACCACCCCGCCTCCAATGGCGCTGCAGAAAATGCAGTACGTTTAGTTAAGCGAACAATTAAGAAGGCAATTAGAGGCAACTTAGACATTTTATTGTTTTTAAATAATTTTCTTCTACACTACAGAAACACAGAGCATTGCACAACAGGGGAAACGCCTGCTTCGCTTATGTTTGGCCGTAAACTTCGTACGAAACTTGATTGTTTGAGATCAAATAGAGAGACAAAGGTTAAAAACGCTCAAACACGACGGCAAGAATCGAGGGGTAGCGTTACTCGGAGCTTAGGTGAGGGGGAAGAAGTCTGGGTTCGTCAATATAGAGGTAGTAATAAGTGGGAGCCGGGCAGGATTGTTGAGAGAATGGGTGTTACAGATTACAGAGTTCTCGATGCGTCAGGTAGGGAAATACATAAACATGTGGATCAGCTTAAGCGCAGACGGAGTTCATTGATCTGTCCTCCCACTAGTGCGAATCTCGCAGAGGAATCAGAAGGAGTTTCAACTGATGGTTCCCACGGAAGCATTCCGAGCCGTCCGCCACTCCTCAGCCCGCCACGCCTGAGCCCCGTAAGACCGAGTGGGGTACCAACCGACGATCAGTTCCAGGATTGCTTTGAATCTCCTTTTGCTTTGCCCACCGAATCGTCTCAGTCTCAGTCTCGTCCAGTGCGTAGTTGTCGCCTTAATAATCCAGCTAATTATAGAATATGACCTCTTATATTGTAAACCTACCTGTCTTATCCGAACATCTCTGGTTTGTTAATAAGTAATGATGACTAAATTATCTGTTGTTGAGGTTAAATACCTGTGTAATGATTAAGGGTGGAGGTGTTGTAATGTTTTGTACGTAGGTTGTATTACGAGAAAAATAAAGCTGTCATGTTGTGTCACTCATGCTTTCCACGTATTTTTCAAGAATCTCTAGGACCAAGGTTGTAAATGGCTCGAACAGCCCTCTTCTGTAAAACAAAAATGGTATTGATGTCCGCGTCGAAAAGGGTATTGAGTTCCCCAGAGAAGAATCCCACAAGCCATAAGACTATGAAAATAACTAAAATAAAAAATTCTGGCTGTATCCACATCAGTTATCTGTATAATTTTCTTAACAGCAAAGGCGGCAGAACTGAGTCTACCCGACAGCTTCTCAATGCGAGGAACCCATTGTAACTTGGCGTCAATAGTTAATCCAAGAAAAACTGTCGACTCGACAGGGATTAACTCTACTCCATTCAGTTGAACATTGGTATTTAGCTGCCCTGTGTGGTACCGGGCCTAGAATAGTACCAACCCATATCCTCCCGTGGGTGTCGTAAGAGGCGACTAAGGGAAATCACCAGGGAAGCGGGCAGCAGCGCTTCTACTGTGTAATATCAAATCGCTGCGATCCCCAACCCGCCTGCCAAGCGTGGGGATTATGGCAAACCCCCCCAATGATGCACTCGATACAGCCCAGGCCCCTAGTCCCCGGCAGCTCCGCTATTCCAGTCTACGGTAGCGGACTCGGTTACGGCGGAGCAAGGGGTGCTAAGAATCTCCGGCAGAGATCCGGCTTAATTAGCAATAAAGCTCTCTACGTCACAAAAGTGCTTAATCAGCACTTTCATCACGAGTACATCATTCAGTCAGTCTGCGTTCAATCTTTATCGCGAGCACATCTCTTAGACGTAACAGTTCATCCTGTCTGTATTCAAGTGCTAAATATAGTGTTTTAATTAAAAACGTTTTTTTTGAAAACCTCTCCGACGTTTTCCCGTCTAACAATTGGTGGCAGCGCAAAAGGATTTTAAAAATATGGAAAACGCCTCAGACATTCAGTGTGCAAATCATAGTGCCGAACCAGACTCATTCTATATCCACATCTTATCTACCTATTCTAAATCCCATAAAATCTAACTCTTACCCGCGTGTACTTTCTGTGAAATCCGCGAGTTCAGAGTGCAAATCCAGTTCCAGTGTTCCTGAAAATCATTCAAGCACTTACACCGTCCCTGAAATCAGGTGATCATGTTCCTATCTCTTCTCGTCACCGCAGCTGCAATCCTGTAAGTGAAATCAACATAATAACTCGAAATCCAGTGCAGTGCCGTGTGTTCAAAATCATAAATAAAATATAATCCAATGCAAAGTTACAGTGAGACCTAATGATAAAATCCGTAATCAAAACATCCGAGCTTCTACGTAACGGAGCGTTTATCAGCTCGACTCGACGCATTCTTAGCATACTTTGTAACCGTTGTACTTTATTATTTTGTATTATATTTTTATTAGCTTTGTTTCGTTTTATTTTCTGGCCTATATGCCAACCAAAAAATCTGAATCAAGGGCAGAGCTCGTTACTCTGTCAGAAAAAATGGAAACAAGTATTCTTTTCAAGTTTATTAAACCCTTTGACGGGTCTCGAGAGAAACTTCAATCATTTCTCAATAACTGCGACAATGCAAACAAACTTGCTTCAACAACTCAAAAACCTATTTAATTAAATTATATTCTAAGCCGACTCGAAGGAAAAGCAGCTTCCATAAAAGATTTTAACGACTGGGAACAGGTAAAGTCCTTTTTACAATCCCAATTTGGGGAAACGAAACATTACGCACATCTATTATCCGTATTACAGGAACTCCAACAGCAGCCAGATGAATCTGTAAATCAATATTCTCTCAAAATTGAGTCTTGCCTAGCCAAATTAATTACCAAAATTACATTTTCCAATAAAAAGAGAACCGAGTTAGTCGGAAAAATATCGGCTATGGAGGAAATAGCACTCCACTCATTTTTAATGGGGCTTTCACCCAAAATTTGTAATTTAATTCGCATGAAAAATCCTTCCACCTTGAATGAAGCCATTAACTTTGCTATCTCGGAGGAGAAAATACAGGCCCTACTATCAAAGAGAAGGAATTTAAACCGTCCTCCGCAAAAACTAAATACTACTCAAAATCGCTCTAAATCTAATACAACTCATAATTCAGGTAAACCCCAGTCTTCTCCACCTATATGCCGATATTGCAAGTTTGAGGGCCATACCATTGAAAATTGCAAAAAACGCCAATATAATAATAATAAAAAATACAAATCCAATCAAAATGACGATTCCACTCCACGACAAAATAATACGCAAAACCATGTCAACCACGTCAATTACGAAAACGAACCCCAAGGTTCTGTAAGCAATGAAAATCATTTAAACGAGTAGTGGGCTCACGACGGTGTCACGTGGGGCCCAGCCCTCAAATTCTAAATCCGCCTTCGCACTTAAAAGACACCCATTCTAAATCCTCTGTATCTGCTGTACCTAAGAAGTCAGCTTATTCTAAATCCTCTGTATCTGCTGCACCTAAAGAGTCAGCTTATTCTAAATCCTCTGTATCAGCTGTACCCAAGAAGTCAGCTTATTCTAAATCCTCTGTATCCGCTGCACATAAACAGTCAGCTTATTCTAAATCCTCTGTATCCGCTGCACCTAAACAGTCAGCTTATTCTAAAGCCTCTGTATCCGCTGCACCTAAAGAGTCAGCTTATTCTAAATCCTCTGTATCAGCTGCACATAAACAGTCAGCTTATTCTAAATCCTCTGTATCCGCTGCACTTAAATAGTCAGCTTATTCTAAAGCCTCTGTATCCGCTGTACCTAAGCAGTCAGCTTATTCTAAATCCTCTGTATCAGCTGTACCTAAAGAGTCAGCCTATTCGAAATCCTCTGTTTCCGCTGTACCCAAGGAGTCAGCCTATTCTAAATCTTCTGTATCCGCTGTACCAAAAGAGTCAGCCCGTTCTAAATCCTCTGTATCAGCTGTACCTAAAGAGTCAGCCTATTCGAAATCCTCTAAATCTTCTGTATCTGAAGTACCAAATTCTTCTAAATTTACTGACTCTACTCCGAATCCAATTGCGGGTTGTTCAACTCCTGAAACACAAAAAAGTATTATTTACGAAATTACTCCTAATTCTATGAAAAGATACGTACCTCATGTTACCCTTAAAACTTCGTTAAGTAACCGTACTTTAAATTTCATAGTCGACACCGGATCCGCTGTGAGCTTGATAAAAAGAAACTCAATCAAATCAATGCCCGTGCTTCAAAACAAAATCATTCAACTGAAAGGTATTCACAACACTAACGAAACCATACCCACCTTAGGTCATTTCCAATTGGAATTATTTCCAAATTCTGATATTGCTTATCGTTTCCACGTAGTTGAAAATATCGATTTAAATTATGACGGCATAATTGGAACAGACCTCCTGAATGATTTAGACGGTATTATTGACTATAATACCGACACATTACAAATTAGTACTATCATTACAAAATTAGAATACTGCCAACCCGTATATAAAATCGCACCCCGTACTGAAACTATTATAGAATGTACTGTTAATAATCCTGAGCATCGACAAGGACTTATCCTCGATCAACATATCTCCGAATCCTTGTTGATAGCTAACTGCATCGTTAAAGTTAAGGATAACAACCGAATAAATATATCGGTTGTCAACACCTCTGAAAAAAGTTAACAAACTAAAACCCAACTACGATAAAAAACGACGCTGAAAAAGTATAAAACAAGATTTTCAGAATACTGAACTGAACAAAGTTGCTAATGTGTAAAGAGATAAATTTTCATGTTTGGAAAGTCGTAGTCACACGTTGTCAAGGTGCTACGGTAGGTAGGTATATGTAACGTGTGACTACGCCTTTCGAAACATGAAAATTTATCTCTTTACACATTAGCAACTTTGTTCTTGTTATTATTTGTACTATTTTGGTATTAAAGTGTATTTGTGGCGCATAATATTAAGAAAATTTATATTGTTGAACTAATTATCGCTCATATTTAACATCATTAAAGCATTTTTGTAATTATGTACAAGCATAAAGTAGTCGTGAAGCTCTTTCAAGTGATACCAAACACGGTATATTTATTTTAATTTTATATTAACATAGAACTTTTTGTCCGCTAGAGGGCACAATACTAAATTTGGTGACAAGCTTTATAGCTCATACCCAACGGAATATCAAGGCTCTTCTAATGGTACTGCAGTGGTCTTATCCTGATAAGTAGTAAAGAAGCTATGAACGAAAAAATGTGAATTATATGCAATCAGCCCATGAATACAGGTAAAGTCACAAGCAAATGCTAGTAATATATATATATTTAAAATGTACAAGTAAAGCGCATTCAAATGATACCAAACACGGCATATTTATCTTAACTTAATTTTTTTACTCTGTATGTTTTGTCCGCTAGAGGGCGCCACATTAGATTTTGTGCAACCCTATATAGCCTATAACCAGCGGACAATTAAGACGCTTCTAATGATATGTCATTTGTCGAATTCTGATAAGTAGTTTAGAAGTTACGAGGGAACAGATGAACATACATACATACATACATACATACATACATACATACATACATACATACATACATACATACATACATGCATACATACATACATACATACATACATACATACATACATACATACATACATACATACATACATAGCCTGTCAAAATCATAACCCTCCTTTTGCTTTGCCGTAGTCGGGTAAAAACAAGTCACAATCAACTACGAGGTGAACTCTTTCCAAATCCAACCAAACTCTGATTCTTCTAAATCTTCCACAATCAGAAAAGAAGAAGTCCTAAACATGTTACGGGCTAATCATCTCAACGACGAAGAAAAGTCGTGCTTATTCGATATCTGTTCTCAATACTCTGACATTTTCCATTTACCCGACGATAAATTGTCGACCACCGATCTCTTAAAACACGAAATAAAAACGTCCCCCTCAGAACCTATCAATGTCAAATCATACAGGTTTCCCGAGGTTCACAAAAAAGAAGTTGAAACGCAAATCTCTAAAATGTTGTCCCAGGACATCATTCAACCCTCTGTTTCCCCTTGATCATTCCCAGTTTGGGTCGCCCCTAAGAAAACAGATTCCTCTGGCCAGAAAAAATGGCGCATTGTCATTGACTATTGGAAACTGAATGACATCATAATCGGCGGAAGTTATCCTATCCCTCAAATCAACGAAATACTAGACCAATTAGGGCAAAGTAAATACTTTTCCACCCTCGATTTATGCTCAGGTGTTCACCAAATATGCGTTAATAGGAACGACATTCCTAAAACCGCGTTCACTGTTCCTCAAGGACATTTTGAATTCAAACGCATGCCGTTTGGACTAAAAAATGCACCTACTACGTTTCAACGGCTTATGAATACCGCTCTCGCCGGACTTCAAGGCATTCATTGTTACGTCTATCTTGACGATGTAGTAATATATTCACACGATCTCTCATCACATTGCGATAAATTGTTGCAAATATAACCTTAAACTACAACCCGACAAGTGCGAAGTCTTGCGCAAAGAAGTCGGTTACCTTGGTCACATCATTAGTGACAAAGGAGTAAGTCCAAATCCTGAAAAGGTCAAGGCCGTGTCTCAATTTCCAATTCCTAAATGTCCCAAGGACGTTAAATCATTCCTAGGTCTAGTATCCTATTACCGCCGTTTCATCCCTGATGTTTCTAAAACCGCTAAACCTCTCACTACATTACTAAAAAAGGATGTCCCTTTCTCTTGGTTGAATGAACAACAAATAGCTTTCGAAGAACTAAAAGGAAAACTAATTTCCGCTCCTATACTTATATATCCCGATTTTTCTGAGCCCTTTGTGCTTACCTGCGATGCATCAAATTATGCAATATCAGCCATTCTATCCCAAGGGGAAATTGGAAAGGATCGCCCAATCGCTTACTCATCAAGAACATTGAATAAAGCGGAGACCAATTACTCCACCACAGAAAAAGAATGTCTAGCCATAGTATTTGGTACCAAAATGTTTAGGCCATATCTATATGGACATAAATTCACTATAGTAACAGATCATAGACCATTAAAATGGTTATACAACTGCAAAGATCCTGGTTCCCGACTAGTTAGATGGCGCTTAAAACTAGAAGAATTTGACTACAAAATCGAGTACAAAAAAGGTATAACCAATAGCAACGCTGATGCGTTGTCTCGATTCCCCGTAAACCCTGTTCAAAATAAATATGATAATTCTATTCTTTCTACGTCTAGGCGGAATGACGAAAATCAATCGCCTAATTTTAGTCCTATAACTCTAGAAGATCTCGATATACAATTACCTTCTATACCTCTGGATTCTGACGAAGTTCCGTCGGTAGAGTTGTTAGACAATGACGACTCCTTCACAGATATTCTTGGTCTTGAAAATAGAGATGACTTACCTGAAAATCAAACCTTCCAAATCCTACGGTTGATAATAATGCTGAGGAGCATCTATCACTAACTTCTAGTTCCGGTGAAAACTATTCCAAATTCCTGAAAACAATTTCCGGAAAACAGTTTAATAGTAATACTAAAATTATAGAACATAATGAAAATATTTTCAAAAGTATTTGAAAACATATAGTTCTACCTACTTCTATTGACCTTGATACGGCTAACCCTTATATAGAGGAAATTTTAGGTGAAATTGAAAATTCCTCAGATCTCCTGGGTAAAGAAAGGACATTGTTTACTTGCCTACCCTTTGAACACAAATCTAAAACCTTCTATTGCCTATTTACAGAAGTCTACCATTTCGATAGTTGCTCTTACGAAGACATCTATAAAAGTCTAATAAACCTAAAACATCAAATACTCTCGACATCAAGGGAGGAAATCATACACTTAGCTATTACTAATTTCCGTAACCCTTTCGATAAACATGACTGGCCAAAAATATATAATATGTTCTCCTATATCTTCAATAACTCGAATGTATCTATTGACATCTATCATAATTCACTAATATTTCCAACTCCATCTGAAATAAAGAAAATCCTTAAGGAAAATCATGATATCCCTATCGCTGGACATTTAGGTACGGCTCGTATGCTAAATAGAATAAAAGAAAGATATCATTGGAAAAACATGCGATCAGACATCGAATTATACATAAAAAATTGTTCGCAATGCCAATCAAATAAAGCCATATGGCAAACTAACCGCTCACCCATGCAGACCACGAAACCCTTTGAGCGTCTTAGCATGAATCTCGTAGGTCCTCTTCCGGAGGCGGGCCTAACAAGACTTAAGTTCATCTTAACTATGCAAGATGACCTTACTAAATTTTACTTTGCTTATCCCATTGCAAATGCTACTTCAGAGGACACATGCGAGTGCCTCGTTTATTTCATTTCCTTATTTGGAATCCCAAAAATGATCTTTACAGATCAAGGGACTAATTTTACTGCAGATATGTTCAAGAAAACCTGCGAATTCTTAAAGATTAAGCAAATCTGTCTCCTTATCATCCCCAAACTCAAGGTGCGCTTGAGCGCAGTCATTCTACACTCAAAGAATACCTTAAGTCTTATGTCAATGAAAACCATACAGACTGGCATAGATACGTATAAATACCGCAATGCTTGCCTATAACACGTCAGTCCATGGTTCTACAAATTTTACTCCATACGAACTACTCTTCGGCCAAAAAGCCTTCATCCCTGATTCTGTTTACGAATTACATTCTCAATCGACTTATCCCGAATACATTAAATTCCTACACCATCGATTAAAACTCTCAAGAGAAAAAGCCCTTCAAAATATTCAAAAAGCAAAAGAAAAGGAATATTATGATAACCACTCTCGTCCTGTACAGTACAAAGTAGGGGATTACGTATACCTAAAGAATCACGTAAGATTGCGAAAAGCCTTATCACCCGTATGGAAAGGTCCATATAAAGTGGTTAAAATTAACGGCCGCAACACTTTAACTCTATTATTTAATAGACGACATGTCACCCATCACTATGATGAGGTAAAACTAGCGCCTAGGTCTTATACATAAATCTTTATTTTAAATATTAGTATATAAGCATAGTAATTAATAATATTACACTAACACTAGTTCTATTTCCCTAATCCATCAACGGGTCAAGAATTCGTAAAACCCCTGACGAATAGTTCTGGGATTTACTTCGATCCCAGAGGATCCCTGAGTTTAGTCGATAGTTATCTTAGCGTAGTAATTCCTTTAGAAATCTCATTTATTGACCCACATATTATTAATTTACATCATATACTTTATAATTCAAAATCACTATGCGAAAAAAGCAAAGCTCTTGATTATGTAGAATCCAATAATCTTTTTCTACCTCTAGTAACTCGTTTCCAAGATATTAAACGCGATAACGAGGCAATCTCATAACTCATGTCTCATCAAGTAAAAAGATCCGCACTTCTGGGTGTTATTAGAACCTTGTCTAAAAAACTATTTGGAACTATGGATGAAGAAGATGCCATCCGCTATAATAACGCCATTCAGGAAATTCAAGCTGATACCAGCAAAATAGCATCAATGCTTAAAGAAAATATTCTCGTTACTACTTCCACCCTTAAATCTTATAACAACACATTAAAAGCCATAAAATCCAATGAACATGAATTAAACGTCGCCATCGACGCTTTATACGAGGACATTAAAAACATAACTTATATTTCTAAAGAATTAGGAATTCGATCCCGTATTTTAGAATTAACGTCTATGATAGAAAATAGCCTTCTAGCTTTTTCATTCAAGGTCGAGGATATAGTTTTAGCGCGTAGGGCGTGTTATGTAACTAAAACGCGATTAGATTGAACGTTGTATATTGCACGTAAGTCTAGAGTACAATGTAAGCTATAAGTCACCTTATTACAAGAGGAGAGACGCGACTATGTTACAATGTAAAATATATATATGTAAAATATATGTAAAATATAAATAATATATAATATAGTAGATAATAACGTGTGATAATATGATAATGTGTTAATGTGTGGTGTCTTACGAGCTATGCACAAGCTTAAATACTAGACAATAATACAGCTATCTCTAAACCGGAGTGGGGCTGACTGATCGGGCGTTCTTGATGCTGATTTGTTGATCGTGGGAGAACGTGCCGTCTGATTGGCCCGTGGACCGGGCCCGCGCCTTCGGTCCACGTGCAAGGCGGTTCGATATGGTCAGCGCGCTTTCTCCGGCGGCGCACAATGGGTTAACAGAATCGCGTCGTCCGCGGAACTTTCTCCAACGAACAATGGGTTGACTAACAGATGTGTGCGACAATATGCGACACCCTCGCTGAGGCGGTCAGGACCCACGCTCTTTGTCTTACATACGCGCTTTGTTTTCCAAGATCCTTGTTCTGGTATGATTTATTGTGCACCCTTTCGCGGAAGGTCGTCAATCGTTGGGACGTCAATAGTTGGGCAATCCTTTGTGTTATTGTTGTATTGTAGCGACTGCGACCATCGCCATCGCTACAGTACTCTCCCCCTCACGCGAAATATACGTGGCGTGCAGGCGTCTTAACGATCCTGCCTGACCTAGTACGTTGTTCTCTCGTATGCTGGGCTGGGAGTAGGCTGGATTGCTCGTCTGCGGTCGCTGCAGGTGCTGGAGTCTTGGCTGTGACTTGCTTACGCAGGTTTGAGGCGATCGATCGATATGTTGCTTGATCGTCCGGGTAGTTGTATTGTGAAGTACTTTTCCTTGCGTTCGATGATCTGGTATGGACCTTGGTATGGATGCTGCAGAGGTTTGCGAACGGTGTCGTCGCGTACAAACACGTGGCTACATGTTTGTAGATCGTTGTGCACGAACATACATCGCTTGTTTGCATGCGATTTGTATGTGGGTGTGAGCTTCGTGATGATGTCGTGCAGGTGCTTGACATAGTCGTGATCCATCGTCGGTGTGGCTGGAGTTGGTGATATGAAGTCACCTGGTAGGCGTATAGCTTGACCGTAGGTGAGTTGCGCTGCGCTTGTATCAGAGTCGGAGCGGATAGCGGCTCTTAGACCCATTAGAACAGTAGGCAACTCGTAGATCCACTTGTTGCTGTTTTCTAGTCTAGCCATGAGTGCGTTTTTCAACGATCTGTGCCAACGCTCGACGATTCCATTACTCTGCGGGTGGTAAGCAGTAGTACGGGTTCTGTCTGCGCCGAGTAGTTGAGCTAGGTCTTTGAATAGTCGACTTTCAAACTGTCGTCCTTGATCAGTTGTGATTCTTATTGGACAACCGAAACGGGATATCCAGACTTCGTATAGCTTTCTTGCGACGGTTTCAGCGGTTGTCTCTTGAAGTGGTACAGCTTCAGGCCATCGAGTGCACCGGTCGATCATTGTGAGTAAGTATTTGTGTCCACATGCTGATGTAGGTAGCGGACCAACGATATCGATGTGGATGTGTTGAAATCGTTCGCTCGGTGGGAATGTTGCGATGTCGCTATGATTGTGTCGCTGTATTTTGGAGAGCTGACACGAATTGCATGCTTTGGTCCACTCCCCGATGTCGGTGTTCATTGAGGGCCAAAAGAATCGTTGTTGCATCAGCTTCCGTGTAGCTCGTACTCCGGGATGACTTGGACTGTGCACGGCGTTGAAAGTTGTGCGACGAAAGTCAGCTGTTAGATACGGACGAACATGTGACGTTGATGTTTCGCAGAATATTGGCTTGTTGGTACCAGGTAAGATGATTTTCTTGAGTTGAGATAACTCGTCGTAGTTGATAGGTGATGGCGTGTCGATCGTCTCGACGCGCGATAGTGCATCTGCAACAATATTTTGTGCCCCGCTCACGTGTCGGATATCAGTAGTAAACTCGCTAATGAAGAGCAATTGGCGGATTCGGCGTGGTGTGTCGTTATCAGACGGGGGCATGCGAATTGCGTAAATCAGCAGTTTGTGGTCAGTATAAATGATGAGCTCTCTGCCTTCAAAGATTTTTCGAAAGTGTTTTACGGCCATGAAAATCGAAAGGAGTTGCCTTTCATTTGTGCTATATCTCGTTTGTGTTTCGGAGAATTTTTTTGAAAAATATCCGAGTGGCACCCATTGTTTATTGTTACGCAATTGTTGGAGGGACGCGCCGGCGCAGGTAGCCGACGCATCGCAATACAAAGCGATCTTGTCGTCGGGCGCACTGGATGGGTAAGACAATAACGCAGCATCTATTATGCTCTGTTTGCACAACTCGAAGGCTTTTGTTGACTGGTTGTCCCACGTTACTTCCGTTTTGTCTCGTTTTTTTGAGTTATGAAGAAAGGCGTTTAACGGTGCTTGTATCTCTGCTGCATTTCTAACACTGTCTCTATAGAAATTTATCATCCCCATAAATCTTCATAAGTCCTGAATGGTTTTCGGTTTGGGGTATTCTATTATTGCTTTGACCTTGTCCTGCAGTGGCTTGATTCCCGCGCTCGATACTTCGTAACCTAGGAACTTGACTGTTTCGCCGCCGAAGACACACTTAGATGGGTTGATAGTGACACCGTACGTGTCTAATCGGCGTAAAACTTCCTGCAGATCCGCGATATGGCTTGCTTCACTTTCAGATGCAACGATGACATCGTCGATGAATGGGAACGCGTAGTCTATCCCGTTCAGTACTTCGTGTATGAATCGTTGAAATGTCTGTCCAGCATTCTTGAGACCTGGGCACATTCGTGGAAATTCGAATAAACCGAATGGTGTTGTGATCGCTGTCTTCTCGATATCGGGTTCGAAGATCGGCAATTGTGAATAGGCTCGGTTTAAATCGAGAGTGGAGAAGATTTTCTTGCCGTGAAGCAGGTATGTAAAATCCTTGAGGCGTGGGACTGGGTAGCGATCGGGTTTAGTGACGTCATTGAGTCTCCTGTAGTCTCCACAGATTCGTAAGTCGCCGTTTTTCTTGGGTACGACATGTAGAGGACTGGCCCAAGGGCTTTTGCTTGGTCGGCAAATTCCTTGCTGCATCATGAGCTCGAATTCTTTCTTCACGGGCAGGTAGCGATGTGGAGGAAGCGGTCTGCACTTGCTGTACACTGGTGGACCAGTAGTTTCGATGTGGTGTTCTACCCTGTGTTTGGGAGTATCCTTCGTGCATGACGGTCGCAGGATGTCAGGAAACTTACTGAGAAGCTGGTGATACGGCTGTTCCATGTCGATACTTCGAACTGTGGGTTCGGCGGACTGAATGACAGATGCTCTGACGGTCATATTGGTAACTTTGTCGACGAGACGTCGGCCGGCTATGTCGACAAGAAGTTGATGACGCTTCAGAAAGTCTGCACCGATGATTGGTTTGCTGACTGCAGCGACGATGAATTTCCAGGTGTACGGCCGTCGTAGGTTGAGATCCAGTTGGAAGGTTTTCTCTCCGTACGTTGGGATAATCGTGTTGTTTGCCGCGTACAAACAGAAATCGGTTTGTTTTGCTTTCCCGCCTTTGGTTCTCGGTATCACGGAAACGTTTGCGCCGGTATCAATAAGAAATGACAGACGCGAATTCTTATCAGTTATGAATAGGCGGTGAGAAGTGTTGTTCGCGTCAGTTGCCGCCTCAACCGACGCAGGCGTTAGTTTTCCGACTGGGCACTGTTGCTGTCGAAATTGCACGGATGCGTACACTTTCGCGCTTCTTTACCGAACTTGCGATGATAATAACAATTAAGTGATTGTTCTGAATACTTGAGATTGCTATTATCCCGGCTTGCTGAGCGCGATCTTGAACGCCGTCTGTCGTATGGTCTGTGTGATCTTGGCCTGTGTTCCTGCTTGTTCTTGAGTTCAGCTAGCTCTAGAGATAACTGCCTTATTTGTTCGTGTAGGGCAGTCATACCGCTCGTGTGTGTAATCTGCGCGACCTGGTTAGGTAGCGCGATAGTGTCCATGACAGTGTCTGCCATTTGCGACAACTTTTGTAAGTCAGTTATGTCGCTCACGGTGAGAACAGCGCGTACGGAGGGTGGAAGTAACTTGGTCCACATGATGCGCAGTGTGCTGTCGGGTATCTTCTGTCCGGCTAGTTCCCGCATTTTACGTAACAGCTGTGAGGGTTTCTGATCTCTGAGTTCCATCTCATCCATCAGCTTTTGCAGCTTCCGGCTCTCGGACTCCTCGTAGACGCTGATGAGTCTGGCCTTCAGGGTTTCATACTTGTTTTCAGTGGGCGGTTTAGCGATAATATCACTTACTTGTTGAAGTGCGTCCAAGCCTAGTCGTGCGATAGCTGCTTGATAGCGTGCGTCATCACCTGACTTCTGTGGCGCCATTACTGCTTCGAAGTGCGTGAACCATTCTTCGAAGTGCGTGTAGCCTGGGATACGCTGGCCAAAAGTCCGACAGCCGTGCTTGTAGTGTGAGCGTGTCGACTCGCCCTTCTACCTGTGGTGCGTTGCTGGTCGCCATCCTGAAGAAACGCTGCTGTTGTAACGCTACAATACCGCGAATATAGCCTCTTGAAATCCTAGTGGGGAAACCCGCTTGTGGGAAGCCACTAGAATGTGCTAATCATGAGTATCGTCACGTCGGTCTTGAAGTCACGTCGGTCTTGTAATCGCGTCGGTTCGTATTACGACGGTTAGACTCGCGCCGGTTAGTCTCACGTCGGTTTTACTCGGTTTTAATCGTCGGGGTCACCACTTTAGCGCGTAGGGCGTGTTATGTAATTAAAACGCGATTAGATTAAACGTTGTATATTGCACGTAAGTCTAGAGTACAATGTAAGCTATAAGTCACCTAATTACAAGAGGAGAGACGCGACTATGTTACAATGTAAAATGTCTGATAATGTCTCATTATGAAATTCATATAAAGCGCTTAGAATCTGTACAAAAACGGTTTATGTGGCACCTTGCTTTCCAATGCCATGAAGCTAAACGTCTACAGTCTTATACCTCGCGTCTGAAACATTTTAACTTGAACAGCCTTCAGGATCGCAGATTGCTACTGGATCACCTGTTCTTATATAAATTAGTCAATGGATATATTGATTCTCCAGATCTTTTGCAGAAAGTGAAAATTAATGCTCCTAATAGACTGCCCAGATCTCACACTTATGTACCCTTCTGTCAGACTCCGTCAAAAAGTAACTTAGGACATTTCTCCACCATCAACCGACTAGGTAAACAATACAATGCCTTAGTCAAGAAAAACACAAGCATTGATATTTTCTCGAATAAGTACTCCGTCTTCCGTCGTAATATTTTATCATCGTTCACCACCTAACAATGATTGAGCTTTGTCCTTTTATTCTATGTTATGTTGAGAAATTGCATTCTTGTTGTTCTCTTTTAACATTATATAAATAAATAAAAAGCCCATCACAAAATGATACATGCTGTGGCAACCTATAATTAAGTCTGCACTCAACATAGGATTTTATATTATTGTAATATATAAATGTAACTAGTGTAAGATTTGTTGGTTGTCCTAAATAAATAAATAATAACGTGTGATAATATGATAATGTGATAATGTGTTAATGTGTGTCTTACGAGCTATGCACAAGCTTAAATACTAGACAATAATACAGCTATCTCTAAACCGGAGTGGGGCTGACTGATCGGGCGTTCTTGATGCTGATTTGTTGATCGTGGGAGAACGTGCCGTCTGATTGGCCGGTGGACCGGGCCCGCGCCTTCGGTCCACGTGCAAGGCGGTTCGATATGGTCAGCGCGCTTTCTCCGGCGGTGCACAATGGGTTAACAGAATCGCGTCGTCCGCGGAACTTTCTCCAACGAACAATGGGTTGACTAACAGATGTGGTGCGACAATATGCGGCACCCTCGCTGAGGCGGTCAGGACCCACGCTCTTTGTCTTACATACGCGCTTTGTTTTCCAAGATCCTTGTTCTGGTATGATTTATTGTGCACCCTTTCGCGGAAGGTCGTCAATCGTTGGGACGTCAATAGTTGGGCAATCCTTTGTGTTATTGTTGTATTGTAGCGACTGCGACCATCGCTACATAGTGAACTCAGTTATGTTTGGTAGATCAAACATTCTATATCCATCTATTCTTTTACCAATAGAACTTTATACTCAATTAGTGAATAACTACAGATTCATCTCCTAAGTCCCTGTGTGTGTGTGTGTGTGTCCCTGTGTGTGTGTGTGTAATTACCTGTTCTCCTAAGTCTAGAAAATGTACATACTATTCTAAATATATCTACTATATCTAGTTACTATAGCAAGGACCAAATAGCGTTTGTCCTTGAAATACCTTTGATTAAACCTCAACATTTCTCATTGTATCATAACTTACCTTGTCCAGTGCCGTACGAGGTTGATAACCCTGTATCTTATTCAACTATTATTCCATCCTCTAAATACGTTGGAATAACTAAAGACAAATCAACATATTGTAAACTTGACGAATAAAGAAATTGTAAAATTATAAACAGTGATCACTATCTCTGTGACACGAGTATATCCTATTCTGTCGCCGCAACTCCTTGCTGTGAAACAGAAATAATTAGTAAAGTACTAACCTCGATTCCAGAAATATGTAAAACTAAATTTTTTCGTGGTCAAGTTAGTATCTGGCAGCCTCTTCTAAATAACAAATGGTTATATGTAATATTGGAAAAATCTAAATTAAGTATTGAATGTAATAATGTAAATCAATTAACTGAATTAGATATAAGTGGTAGTGGCATATTATACCTACCCAAGGGTTGTATGGCATGCTGTAAAGATACACAATTAGTTTCTCGAGACAATGTTAATGTCCTATTAAAACCTGTTAAAACAAATTTAAACATAATTAACGATTTATTCTGTAATAGATTAAGTTTTGATAATATTGTACCTAGTTTACCTTCTATTTCCTTGAAAAATGTAAACCTAGACTCTGTCGCTTATAATCCTGAAATGTTAAAAAACTTAGATAAAATCATTGAAAAACCAGGAAAGCCTCATATTGTCCAATATGACGATTATTATTCCGCTATAACTATTGTAACTTTAATTTTAATAACTCTGTATCTTCTGTACAAAATCTGTAAAACTGGTGCGTTTAGGAAACTATATCGCTTTAATAGAAACAATAGCGATTCCAAACCAATTGACGAAGAAATTAATATTCCCCAAATTATACCAGCTCCCGCCCTTCAAATTGGGTAATCCTAATATATTTTCATCTTCCCGTAAACTTCACCTTAAAACGTGTAGTTCACTATAATCGGGGGGCTGTTACGATTGCCAAATGCACCCTAAAATGCATAAATAACCAAAATACTTCAAAATTGGCAATAAAGCTCTCTACGTCACAAAAGTGCTTAATCAGCACTTTCGGCACGAGTACATCATTCAGTCAGTCTGCGTTCAATCTTTATCGCGAGCACATCTCTTAGACGTACCAGTTCAACCTGTCTGTATTCAAGTGCTAAATATAGTGTTTTAATTAAAAACTTTTTTTTTTAAACCTTTCCGACGTTTTCCCGTCTAACAGACCGATGAGAAGATTGTCGAACTGGAGGAAGAACTGAGCCGGTTGCGCTGGGACATTGTGGGGTTATCTGAAGTCCGAAGAGAGGGAGAGGACTCGATAATGCTGAAGTCTGGCAACCTGCTCTATTTCCGGGAAGGCGACCAGCTGTCCCAGGGTAGCGTCGGGTTTATTGTCCACAAGCCCCTCGTGAACAACGTTGTTAAAGTCGGAAGCTTTTCGACTCGGGTAGCGTACCTTGTACTCAGAATAACAAAACGATATTCGTTAAAGGTTATACAGGTCTACGCCTCGACGTCTAAACACTCTGACGATGAGGTGGAGGTTACGTATGAGGACGTCAGTAGAGCCATACATTCCTCCAAACCCCACTACACCGTTGTTATGGGGGACTTTAACGCAAAACTGGGCATGCGAGAGGCAGACGAGACGAAAGTGGGGCAATTTGGAGTTGGAAATCGGAATCCCAGAGGTCAGATGCTAATGGATTTCATGGAAAAGGAAGGACTCTTTGCAATGAATTCTTTTTTCAAGAAACCATTGCACCGCAAGTGGACCTGGCTCAGCCCCGATGGTCAGACCAAAAACGAGATAGACTTCATAATGTCAACGAGAAGGCAAGTGTTCGACAACGGTGTCTCCGTGATCCATGCGGTTAAAACCGGGAGTGATCACCGTATTGTTAGAGGCATCTTGAACCTCAACATTAGGCTCGAACGCTCTCGACTTGTGAAGTCTACGCTCCGTCCAGCGTCAAAACAACTCCAAAACCCCGAGAGCTTTCAGATCGAACTACAAAACCGCTTCGAATGCCTCGATGAATGCGTAGATGTGGACGACTACAACAACAGGTTTGTGGAAACTCTCCAAACGGAAGGGTCTAAGTTCTACAAAACCCTCCGTTCAAAAGGACAGAAGAAGATCTCCGGTCCCACCCGCCGGCTAATGGAAGAAAGACGGGAGATGATCTTAAAATCCCCTGATGACGCTTCGCGTATCAGATGCCTTAACAGACAAATCTCTTGTCATGTCTACAAGCTGTTTTCTAGGGTCATCACGAATCGTCTCGCTCGCAGGTTCGACGACTTCCAGCCTCCCGAACAAGCAGGCTTCCGAAAAGGTTTTAGCACCATAGACCACATTCACACGCTGCGGCAAGTTATACAGAAGTCCGAGGAGTATAACAAACCACTATGCTTGGCGTTTGTGGACTATGAGAAGGCCTTCGATTCGATTGAGACTTGGGCGGTGCTACAGTCTCTCCAGCGGTGCCAAATTGACCATCGATACATTGAGGTGATAAAGTGTTTGTACAAAAACGCCACCATGTCAGTCCGTCTCCAGGATCAGGACTCGAAACTGATCCAACTGCAGCGTGGAGTGAGACAAGGAGATGTCATATCTCCTAAATTGTTCACTGCTGCGTTGGAAGATGTCTTCAAGCTCCTGGACTGGAAAGGACTTGGCATCAACATCAACGGCGAGTACATCACTAATCTCCGTTTCGCAGATGATACCGTAGTCATGGCTGAGACCCTGGAAGAGTTGGGCAAAACGCTCAATGACCTCAGCAGAGCTTCCCAACAAGTGGGTCTAAAAATGAACATGGATAAGACGAAGATCATGTCGAACTCTCATGTCGCACCCACTCCAATTGTAGTTGGTTGCTCTGCACTCGAAGTTGTTGACGAGTATGTATACCTGGGACAAACAGTCCAACTAGGTAAGTCCAACTTCGAGAAAGAGGTGTCTCGGCGAATCCAGCTCGGTTGGGCAGCGTTCGGGAAGCTACGCTACATCTTCTCGTCGTCCAAGATACCACAGTGTCTCAAGACTAAAGTCTTTGACCAGTGTGTGTTGCCAGTGATGACTTACGGAACTGAAACGTGGTCGCTCACAATGGGCCTCATACGAAGGCTCAGAGTCACACAAAGGGCAATGGAAAGAGCTATGCTAGGAGTTTCTCTGCGTGATCGAATCAGAAATGAGGAGATCCGCAGAAGAACCAAAGTCACCGACATAGCTCTGCGAGTCGCTAAACTTAAGTGGCAGTGGGCAGGGCACATTGCTCGTAGAACCGATGGCCGATGGGGCAGTAAGGTTCTGGAGTGGCGGCCACGTACTGGAAGACGCAGCGTAGGGAGGCCCCCAACAAGGTAGACCGATGACCTGGTGAAGGTCGCGGGAAGCCGATGGATGCGGGCAACACAAGACCGGTCAGCGTGGAAAGCCTTGGGGGAGGCCTTTGTCCAGCAGTGGACATCTATAGGCTCAAGAAGAAGAGAAGAAGAAGAAGATTTAGCTGCCTGACATTTGGCGTAGAAAATTTAATGACGTTAGTTTTTTTTTCATTTGAAAGAAGGTTATTTACATTAAACCAATGGACAACTTTAGAGAGTGCATTTTTTTTATTTTTTATGGGACAAAACCCGCCACACTGTTCCCAACCCACTGCAACTCCTGAAAGCCAGAATCAACAGTGGAAACCGCCAGAAAAACGCCGAGCAATGAAGCTCGACGAGTCCCGGAGAAACGATTCAACTGTCTTGGGTCCCGCAACGAAATTAATCAGAAAAGAATAGCGGAGGAGTAAGAAAAAAGATATTTTTTCCACTTCCCTCCATAATAAGCAGGAGACAGAACAGAACTAGGCCAATCGGCACAAAGGGACATTATTGCAACTGGGAGAAGCCCAGATTGCCAAGCACCACGGAATAACATTTGATTAAGTTAATGGGTCCTATGTAGGTATTTGCTGTTACAATTGATTCCAATAATAGGTATGGTAAAAGCGCCTGAATGCACGGAAATTAGTTCTAGTTTTACAAGTTCCGTATAATAAACAACTCCGGATATAACTTGTACACTATCCAACATAATATTGCGTTCATTCTGCCAAAGAATACACTCCCACAAGATGTGATGTGCGGACTGTTCCAATTCACAGTTCGATGTAGAACACTGACACAAAGGCGAAGGAACAAGTTTAAAAGAATACAGTTTACTTTTAAAGTTGCCATGACCTGTGAGAAATTGGGCAACGCAGTGGTCAACCTCCAGCCATATCTTAGCCAGCCGATCGCCAACGGATGGAAAGAACAGATGGAGGTGCCGGCCCTTGATGGAATTATCCCACCTACTTTGCCATTCGGATAAGAGGTCCTCCCAGACGTCAGTCTGAGGTTTGAATAATCTAGAAATTCTATTGAGGTCGCGTTGTGTAACAAAGTTAGTGTCCATGGCCTCCCCCCTCGCGGAGTAGTACATTGAAGCACGTCGCTGTACATCAAGATCGACTGGAAGTACACCTGCCAGAACGGGTAAGGCTTCAGTACTGACTGTTCTATACGCCTTGCATAAAAATATCAATGCCAAACGTTGGCTTTGAAGCAGTTTACGCCGCGCCGCCCCTATGCTGGCCCTATCGGCCCAAACAGGTGCACCGTAGCACATACATCCTAAGTAGGTAGCTCCATATATAGTTTTTAAAGTTAGGAATGATAGACCCCAAGTTGCTTTGGATATTCTAGTTAGGGCATAAAAGTTCCTTTTAGCTTTTTCGCCAACTATTTTTATATGTTCGATAAATGAAAAATTCCTTTCTAAGACCATACCAAGGTAGCATACGGATTGCTGTTTTTTAACGGGAACGTTATTTAATTTAATAGTAGGCAATGATTTAAGATTACCTTTTAGTAGAAGTTGATAGGTTATAGGCGGCGCAAACGCTAGGTGGTTACGATCACCCCACTGAGATATTAGATTTAGGCAAGTATGGGCCAAGTTCTCAAGTCCAGCTCGAGTACTTGACTGAATGAGTAGTAGGCCACCGTCCGCGTAACCAGTAAGTGAACAGCCGCAAGGAAGCGGGATCGCGAGGAAATCATCAAAACCCAAATTCCATAAATAAGGACCGACAACTGAACCCTGAGGACATCCCATGGTTAGTGCTTTAGTACTAGAAAAATGACCGAGCTTAAGTACCGCGGAACCGTTTATAAAGTACGAGTAAACGAGATTATATTATATGTTTCTATAGCAACCGCGGGTTTTTAATTTTAACAACAGCATAGGCCACCAAGCGTTATCAAAAGCCCCAGAAATATCCAAAAAGATACCAATCACGTACTTGTGTTCCGATTGATTAACGGTTCTTTTGACAGAAAGCGCCGCATCGACTGTTGATTTACCGATGGTGAAGCCATATTGATTACTATGAAATTTTGGACCGTTCGGTAGTAAACGTGGAACGATGAGGCGCTCAAGAAGTTTCCCCAAAGATGGTAGAAGCGTGATAGGCCGATATGACTTCGGATCATCCGGTGGTTTATCACCACACTTTGGTATTATTCGTATGAAACCGCGTCGCCATTTACGAGGAAAAACGCCTTCAGCAATGCATCGGTTAAGATGGCATCACCCGCTGTTTTACACGCTTCTTTAATCATCCTATTAGATATTTTATCTTCCCCTGATGATTTGTTGACCGGTAGTTTTCTAGCAATATTTATAAATTTGTCATTAGATGGTACGTCTGACATTGGTGATTCAGGTGGCACAGGAGCCCACGCTCGAATCTGTTGGTGGTAGTCGCTATCGTTAGCCGGTGAATCATCAGGGATAAGTGTATTAATTAGTACTTCTGTTGTTTTCTCTATGCCCGTGGTATGCTTATCATTGACTTTAATGTTTTGAACGTATGCAAGGTCGACCGATCTGTTAGCTTTAAATTCGTGATATAAGGGAGACCACGGACCCTCCCTGTCAAGTTTGTCAACGATTTTTCGCAACAAGTTATCCTTAGATTTTTCCACCGATGCTTTGTAGCGTGACTTGGCAACTCTGAAAGCATTTAAAGCGAACGTAAGAAGATCTCCAGTAATCTTTCGGCTCTTGAGTTTATTTAACTGCCTACGCGCTCTGCGATATCTTTTACGCTGTTCAACTAAATAATCACTCCACCAGTCACATCTACGAATATTGGTCATAGATTCACGACCAATGGCGATGTCAGCACAGTAGGTAAAGGTTTCTGACATAATGTCAGCACTTTCTTCGGCTGACAGCCCGTCCCGAGTGACTTCTTTGGCGTGACACGCAAAAAGCGAGCCAAAAAAATCCCAGTTCGCGCCTTTACATCTATATCTGAAATTACCAGGAATATGAGACGGACCCTGAATATAACCTAAGAATATAACCTATGAATATGACCCTGAACAAATTCGTACACGATCAGGCGATGATCACTACAAGACGCGTCCGGCAGGACACGCCACCTATCCAAACGTACGTCGGCACTAGAAAATGTGACGTCAATACAAGATTCGCCTATTTGGCTGCAAAAATAGGTGGTGCATCAGGGGTATTATGAATCGATAGGTTCATCTCAGCAATGAAATCCTCAACAGCGCAGCGTCGTTCGGTATCGGTTGCCCGAACCTTGCCATACCACAGAGACGATGACGCGTTGACATCCGCGCCAACGATCACTTTGCAGCCCGCGAGTGACCGCAAGACATGACGGAGATTATGTATATGAGGAGTAACAGGATCTGAATATTGAAAGTAACAGCTTACAACGAATACTATAAAAGAAGCTGATGAGACTTCAGCAACCGCACAGTGTGGCATCATGAGGTCACGTATTGACGTTACCGTAAAGTTAGAAGACCGCACAACATAAATTCCGGCTGGCGCCCTGCAATCCAGCTGCACTAAAGAGAGTACATTAGAGAGTGCATTGTTAACTTCGTCAAAATTTTTATGACGCTTGACTTTAAAAATAAGAGAAGTGTCATCCGCGAACAATACTATGTTGTGATTATCCCTCACCTGATGGGGTAAGTCATTAATATAAATTAAAAACAAGAATGGACCTAGAATTGAGCCCTGCGGAACGCCCATGGTGACCACAGATCCTGCAGATCTCTTGCCATTAACCTCAACCCTATGAATTCGATTATTCAGATAAGAAGTCAGAAAGAAGGTCGAGAGCTCTGTCCCTCAAACCATAATGGTACAATTTCCTATTAAGAATATCATGATGTACGCAATCATAGGCCTTGGACAAATCACAAAAAATACCAAGGGCATCTTGCGATTCCTCCCAGGCCCCAAATATGTTCTTTAGCAACGCCACGCCCACATCTGTAGTTGAACGACCCTTTGTAAAACCAAATTTGTTTCACATGCAATAAATTGTGTAAGTTAAAGTGCCTCAACAACTGTTTCAAAATTAATTTTTCAAAAATTTTGTTCAAATTTGGTAATATCGATATTGGCCGAAAATTCTTGGGATCAGTTGTACTACCAGATTTGAACAGTGGAATTACTTTGCTAAGTTTCATCAAATCAGGAAATACACCAAATGAATTAAAAACAATTGCTAAGAAAGGTGCGATAACATCTATTATTGAAGCTGCAGTGTATACTGACAAACCCCAATGATCGGCAGTTTTTTTTACATCAAGATCCTTAAAATATTGTATAATGTCTTTAGTAGTCACAAATGTAAATTCAAAGTGATTGTCACATTCTGGAACACATTCTTTTAGTATGGCGTAAGCAGAAGTGGAGGAAGAAGACAAAGTTTTTGTTGTCATTATTGGAATATTAGTAAAAAAAATCTCAAACTCAGTTGCTACCTCCAAGTCCGCCTTTATATCTTCATCGTTAATTTTAAGATGGAAATCGCGATTTTGTACTTTGGTTCTTCCAGTTTCAGAATTTATAATTCCCCAAGTTGTTATAATTTTATTGCCAGAAGATTTTATTTTATTTTTAATGTGTATGGCTTTTGCTGAGGAACAGGCTCTTTTAAAGGTTTTTGAATTATATCACATTCTCGCCAAATGCCTTGCAAAAATATGTAAGTAGGAGAATGTCATAATTCGCTCCACGTATTAGTTACAGTGATTAATAATTGTTGACATAGAAAACAATTTTCAGAACATGTATAGAATATATTATAATAACAATAAGTTGGCGAGGTAGGCGCCCGCTCAGCACTCGTGCGCACGATGGCCTCCCGCCGCTCGTTCGCGGTGCTCCTGTTCGTGACGAGCTTTACCGCACTGAGTTCCGCTTACTACACTCTTCGGGAACAACCGACAAGCAATTGCGGATTCGCCCATTACGGTTAGTTTTCATACTAAACAGTGCATTTTTATGTATCAGTTCAGGGCCAGATCGGTAACACCTCTAGTCGATAGGATCATCATTATTTCTGTGAAAAGGCATATCAGCAATATCCTCTAATCAGCATGGTGCTGAACTCAAACTATGTGCTCACCGGTAACAATGATCCATCAAACTATCCATATTAAGATCGGAATGATATTGTATATGGACATAGATATGGCACACTCGGGGGAACTAAGGACTGAGGACACTTCTCTTATTTTTAAAGTCAAGCGTCAGCTAGCAAATTTTGACAAAGTTAACAATGCACTTTCTAAAGTTGTCCATTGGTTTAATGTAAATAAACTGAAGTCATTAAATTTTCTACTCTAAATGTTAGACAGCTAAGTACCAATGTTAAACTGAGTGGAGTAGAGTTGATCCCTGTCGAGTCGACAGTTTTTCTTGGATTAACTATTGACGCCAAGTTACAATGGGGTCCTCACATTGAGAAGCTGTCGGGTAGACTCAGTTCCGCCGCCTTTGCCGTTAAGAAAATTAGACAGATAACTGATGTGGATAGAGCCAGAATTGTTTATTTTTGTTATTTTCATAGTCTTACGACTTAAATGGGATTCTTCTCTGGGGTAATTGTGCGGACATCAATACCATCTTTGTTTTACAGAAAAGGGCTGTTCAAGTCATTTACAACCTTGGTTCTAGAGATTCTCTTAGAGAAAAATTCAGAGAGGTAAACATTCTGACTGTAGCTTCACATTATATATTTGAAAATCTTATCGACGCTTGAAAGGCGATCATATCTAAGCGACAAAAATTCGTAAATTGAGTTATATATACGTCGTTTTCTGCGTCGTTTGGTGTATAAAACTCAATTTACAAATTTTTGTCGCTTAGATATTATTGCCTTTCAAGCGTCGTTATGTATGTACATAAAAATATATCGGATTTTAAGAAAATAAGCGATATTCATAATATAGGTAAAAACCAGGAACAAATACAATCTTGCTGTACATCACACTCGTCTCCACAGAGTAGGCAACTCGTTCATGGGTCAATGTATACACTTTTACAACAAGCTTCCCATGGACATTCGAAACTTACCCATTAAATGATTTATATAAAGGCCAAACTTTGCAAAAAGGGGTATTATAAAATCACAGATTAATTAGTAGACAAAAAAGCTTGGGACTGGGCTGCTCGCTTTGTTAAGCGTTGTTATTAGGCAATACGCGTAGGTAATTATAAGGTAAATTGTTGTAAACATTTTTCTTTTCAATGTCTGGACTTGAAAAAAGACGATTATCTCTGAGTTTGTTTCGGCTATTTCTTCTCAGAGGTAGTCAGTTAAGAAATGCCGGCTTCATCGGCAAAAAAAAGCATATGACGTGTAAAAGTGATGAGTGATCCTAATATGGTAAATTGTTGTAAACATTTTCATTTTTAATGTCTGGACTTGAAAAATGACGATGATCTCTGAGTTTGTTTCGGCTATTTCTTCTCAGAGGTAGTCAGTTAGGAAATGCCGGCTTCATCGGCAAAAAAAAGCATATGACGTGTAAAAGTGATCAGTGATCCTACTTGCTTAATAAACGATTTAATTTCATTTCATTGTACCGCTACAACAAATGCAAACTCGTGTAAAATTAATTTAGGAAATAAAATGAAGATGTCATTTATTTATCTTTCAGTGGACAAACTTATAAAACTATGTAAATACAAACTACTAAATAAAGCTATTACCCTAAATAAAACTATTATTAAATTACAATACAGCATCAAAAAATTCATCGTCATCGCTGTCGACTGGTAATGTACCCAAGAGACTGGCAGCATTGCCGCGTTGAATGGCAATACTTAGCCGCTGGCCAAGGTAAAAGTCAGCCCTTGGGTCACGGGAAGTGTCAACAAGCCGTTTGGACAGTTCTTTAAAAAGGCAATGAGCACTCGGACCCTACGGCCCAAGGGTTTCAACCCCAAACGGCTCGAAAATATAATCTCCGATAAGGTTGTTATATTTTCGCCGTTTGAGGTTTTCTGCAGCCGCAGCAGCAACGCCAGCACAGCACGTCGATCCAGGAAGATGGGATGGTGCAAGAGTATCGACGCAAGTTGCGTCCCACATGCCATCATCGCGCACCAAGCCGTTATGTTCTAAAACAGCTGGAACGCCGACAGTGACAAGAGCTCGTCGGATGATGTCGTTAATGTTTGCGTGCCGAGCTAAGCGACTCGCACTCCGGCTGCAAGCCAGGCCGTGGTGTCCGAGCCTGTTGACATCTGCACCACAATGACAGCGATGAGGAGAACAGCAACGAGCTCCTAGTCGTAAGGAAGCAGCGATGCGGAAAGTGGTGTCGTCGAACAAAGTGCCTATGTTCGACGAAGGTGGTGCGTGAAGCCAAAGACCCGACTCCCACCTTCCCACAGCTAGCAGGCGCGCACGCTCCGCATCAGTAGCAGACGAGTCAAGTAAATTTTTCTGTACTACTCTGCAGAGCGGCTCATCCCACTGTCTCTGGGAAGACGGATTGCTGGGTGGAACTGTATTTGGGCAAGTGAGTCTCTAGGAATCCATAGCCTCGGAGAAGAACGGCACATCAAAGTTAATCAGTGAGGGTGCTAAAATTTTCCTGATTAATTTATCAGTGCCGTGGACCGAGGATATGAAAGCCGGTAAACAAACATTAGAAATTTTGCGGACGCCGAGGCCCCCCATACGTATCGGGAGAGTAGCTAGCCCAAGCTCGGTCGTCTATGGCCACATTTAAAATTGACGTTAAAGTATGCCTGATAATTTGGTCCATTTTGTCTAAAAGGTGAGTGTGCTTCCATAAATGGGAAGCACGAAGGAAATAAATTAATTTAGGGCTAAAACAGCAGTAGCGAATCAAGGTTATGGCCGAATGCATATTAATTTGCAACAATCTGTCTGAAACGTCATTGAAATTTTGAATTTTTTCATCAATGAAAATGGGAAAGGAATTCTCGAAGATTGGAGACCCAAGGAGACGAAGAGAGGTTTTTTCGATAATTTTGATATCTGGAGCTATTGACTTAAATTTTGGGAGTGTCAGTTGTCTATCAGTACTGTCGGCTAAATATAGCTCACATTTTGAAAGATTGAGATCGAGGCCTATGGAGTGAAGTTCATTTTGTAGGAATTGAAGGTCAGCTAATACTGTTTCTACATCGTCTCCCAAAGTTCCATCATCGAGATACCAAACGTTAAATTTGGAATTTAGCTGTCGAATGATAGGGTGAATGGCTAAACTAAAAATCACTGGCCCGCGGGGGTCACATTGTTGACAGCCAACTGCAGATTCCAAGAGATTGTCTCGAAATAGTAATTTAGAAGGGTGTCTGTAACATTGCCAAATGAAACTATAAATTTGGGGTATTTCTTTTCTAGTTTCTGCCAGCAAGGTGTCCCTATTAACAGAGTTGAAGGCATTCTTTATGTCAACCGTCAAGATGACCTCACTTTTTCCAGAATTTAGGTAGGTCGACAAGGCATGTACGGCAGCCTCACAGCCCCCTTTGGAGCCGAAACCTAGCTGCAGGGGCTGAATTTTTTCCGAAACAACCTCACCATAAAATTTACAACAGATTTTGGCTGTCATACGACGGTAGGTGGTGCCCATGGCAATTGGACGAATGCCGCCATCCTTCTTACGCAGGGCGCATAGATTAGCCCCGTATAAAACATCGATGACTGCCTCATTCACTTTGCCGGAGCGCAATATCAGATTAATGAGAACCGTAAGCTCCTTCAAGAGCGACTCACCAGTTGCCCCGGCGCCTGAACAAATAAGGTCCTTAAGATGCTGAGGACTCAGGCCGTCAAGGCCCCCAGCCGAGCCGCTTCGGAAGGAGTGAACCGCTGTGATTAGATCTCGACCTGTAATGGTGAGGGAGTGGTGATTAGGATCAGGGGGGTCGGGAAAAGAGAGGCCATCCGCTGCGGCAGGGTGTTTGCTCAAAAGAGCAGAGAGTATTTCAGGCGAACACGGTGCCACCACATAACTGCTAAAAAGAATCCTGGCAGCTCCGCTAATGTCACCCTCCCCTAACTTAGATTCTACGAGATGAGATATACCTCTTGTAGGCGTACATCTCTGTGTCTGCAATTTGGAATCTAAATCAAAAGCCGAAATGTTGCAATTTTCTTTAATTTGTGCCGTCAAAGTCTTTTTGGTAGCCAAGTTCTTTTTCAAATGTAAAAGATGATGAAGATGTTAAACGTCAAGTTCATGATGACGTCAGTTTGCAACGACTCCTGCCTATACCTCAATTTATTATTGACTAGCGACCCGCCCCGGCTTCGCACGGGTGTAATGCTGATACTAAACACACTTCAGAAACACTGTGAACGTTGTATAAAAAACTGCCGCAAGCGCCACACCATGTACCGCCGCAAACGCGACACCCCGCAATTTTTAATATCTATATTAAATCAATAATGTATTTATGGTATTAAATTGGATAAGGATTTATGCTGTATTGGTTAAAATCGCTTCGAAAATTAAAATAAAATAAAATTTATTTAGATACATTTTGTTGTTAGCATAAGCACAACAGAGTAAGACAAAAGGCAAGAAAATACAAATCTAAATTAACAAGAAACACGTCGTGCATGTAGCAACTCTAGATCCCACAATAGTCCTTCCCTGTCCAGTCCCTGTGTCGTGGGATCTAGTTACTTCAATGTTGTAGACACCTTATTATGTGCGAGTGGTTGCTTATACTAAACAATATTTAAACTTTTAAAGAACGTAATAGAGAAAACATGCAAAACAATTTTTATTTTTATTTTTTATTAGTTATAAACTAGTGCTTGACTGCAATCCCGCCTGATGGTAAGCAGTGATGCAATCGTTGATGGTAAAACGCACTAGTTCATTAAGCCTATTCACTCAAAAAAACTGAGTGAATAGGAAGGAAGACGGCAGTTGAGCGAGGTGATGCAATGTTTAACCCAACAGCACGACCAACGATGCTGCGCCAGAGGATGATCTGGAGACCCTCCACGACCAAACTTCCGACACAACAACGTTAGGCACATCGTACCCGGTACACATCGCAACACAACTGCTCAGACCCGTCCTCCGTACGGCTTCACCAGACATCAAGCCGGAACACGACGAATCGCTTGGCGGCAAGACTTTGTCTGACACAAAACATGTAAGAATTGTGTGGAGTGTAATGTAGTGCAGTTTGCATGTACAGACGACAGCAGGTCAAGCCACCCCAAACCGCCAGATTTTCCCAACCAACCCTGAGCCTTAATGCATTCGAGATAAAGTTGAAAATCTAACAAGGAAATCCGACAGACCGTAGCAGCCCGATGTGCTGTCGTCCGTACAAATGTGTGTGTAATGTGTGTGTTAAAGGGATGTGCTTGGGAGAAGTGTTGCACCTGGTTGAGCATTTGGAAGAGAAATCGATGCATGGGAGTAAGGAAAAATTCAGTCCGTGCATAGTCTTGAGCTGAAAGCCACTTCGTAACTTTAACTCTACAAGTACGATTTGTACAACCCGCTATGTCAAGGATTATATGCGTTTCCTGATAAATTAGCCGGTGTTTGTCGTAAAAAGTAAATGAAAAAAAATTAAATTGTGGGATGTCCATAAGAGATAGACATATACTATCGCGGACTTTTTTGTAGACCTTTTCAATGTGTACAATATTTAGTACATTATTTTGATAAATCTCGTAGGGTTCAGCCTACGTTTCACTGCAAACGCGGAAAAATGTAATTATTTACGATATCATATTAGAAACCTCAAAGATAATAGTATTTCTCCACAATTTAACAGATGTTATTATACATACAAACCTTACTCATTAATCACTCTATCTATTAAAAAAACCGCATCAATCATCATCCGTTGCGGAGTTTTAAAGATTTCATCATACAAAGGGACATAGGGAAAGAGAAAGTGACTTTGTTTTATAATATGTATTGATTAGCCGTTTAGTCAACTGCCCAGATTTTCCAAGTAGTGTTGGCCTCGCCTCGCTTTTTCGGCTCGCACTACACTACGCACTGCCCCTCTCGACGAGTTAGTTACTCGATGCGCTGCGTGGCGCCGCGCCGGCACTACACTACGCACTGCCCCTCTCGACGAGTTAGTTACTCGATGCGCTGCGTGGCGCCGCGCCGGCACTACACTACGCACTGCCCCTCTCGACGAGTTAGTTACTCGATGCGCTGCGTGGCGCCGCGCCGGCACTACACTACGCACTGCCCCTCTCGACGAGTTAGTTACTCGATGCGCTGCGTGGCGCCGCGCCGGCACTACACTACGCACTGCCCCTCTCGACGAGTTAGTTACTCGATGCGCTGCGTGGCGCCGCGCCGGCACTACACTACGCACTGCCCCTCTCGACGAGTTAGTTACTCGATGCGCTGCGTGGCGCCGCGCCGGCACCACACCCCGCTGCCCCCTCGACGAGTTAGTTACTCGATGCGCTGCGTGCGCGCCGGCACTACACTACGCACTGCCCCTCTCGATGGAGTTGGTTACTCGATGCGCTGCGTGGCGCCGCGCCAGCGCACACTGCACTGCCCCTCTCGACGAGTTGGTTACTCGATGCGCTGCGTGGCGCCGCCGGCGCACTACACTACGCACTGCCCCTCTCGGCAGTTAGTTACTCGATGCGCTGCGTGGCGCCGCGCCGGCACTACACTACGCACTGCCCCTCTCGACGAGTTGGTTACTCGATGCGCTGCGTGGCGCCGCGCCGGCACCACACTACGCACTGCCCCTCTCGAAGGTTAGTTACTCGATGCGCTGCGTGGCGCCGCGCCGGCACTACACTCGCACGCCCTCCGGCGAGCAGTTACCGATGCTGCGTGCGCCGCGCCGGCACTACACTACACTGCCCCTCTCGACGAGTTAGTTACTCGACGCGCTGCGTGGCGCCGCGCCGGCACTACACTACGCACTGCCCCTCTCGACGAGTTAGTTACTCGATGCGCTGCGTGGCGCCGCGCCGGCACTACACTACGCACTGCCCCTCTCGACGAGTTAGTTACTCGATGCGCTGCGTGGCGCCGCGCCGGCACTACACTACGCACTGCCCCTCTCGACGAGTTAGTTACTCGATGCGCTGCGTGGCGCCGCGCCGGCACTACACTACGCACTGCCCCTCTCGACACTCGACGGCACTGCCCCTCTCGACGAGTTAGTTACTCGATGCGCTGCGTGGCGCCGCGCCGGCACTACACTACGCACTGCCCCTCTCGACGAGTTAGTTACTCGATGCGCTGCGTGGCGCGCGCCGGCACTGCCCCTCTCGACGAGTTAGTTACTCGACGCGCTGCGTGGCGCCGCGCCGGCACTACACTACGCACTGCCCCTCTCGACGAGTTAGTTACTCGATGCGCTGCGTGGCGCCGCGCCGGCACTACACTACGCACTGCCCCTCTCGACGAGTTAGTTACTCGATGCGCTGCGTGGCGCCGCGCCGGCACTACACTACGCACTGCCCCTCTCGACGAGTTAGTTACTCGATGCGCTGCGTGGCGCCGCGCCGGCACTACACTACGCACTGCCCCTCTAGTCGAGTTAGTACTAGTTACATAACAAATGTAACAAACTGCTCAAGATATTCAGGGAAAGCTCAAATGCGAATGCTCAAATGCTCAAAAGCTCTGTTGTGTGATACTAACTGAATACCTAAAAACCATCAGTTACACAGATACGGAAAAAGTGCTAGAGGTACTAAAATAAAATGAGTAGTTTAGTAAGTTATATACTTAACTAGCTTTCCGCCCGCGGCTTCGCCCGCGTGGAGTTCGGTTATATCGCGCTTTTTAGATTTCCCTCGGGAACATCAAATTTTTCCTGAAACACAGGTTTAAATAAACCTAGTTCGGGTGGTCCCAACATTAGTTTTAGATCGTAACTTTATAGATTTATATTATGGTTTAGACTACAATAAGTTACATTTTACGATTGTTATTATTAAGATTTTTGTTACTATACAAACAGACTTTTTGTACATTCATTAATATTCTATGTATTTTTCTTTTTTTTAATAAATTTCAAAAGTTATAGTGACGTAACTACAATAGTTAGACATATCGACGGTTAAAAGGAAGTAGGGCATAAGCGACATTTTGGTCAAAAATGAGTTATGTATGCCATCCTACGTAAAATTTTCCGCTCTATCGAATGCGCTTACTCCCATGGCTCTACGATGATTTTTTTGGCGTTTATGCCCTAGCAAAAAAAAACGTTTTCCTAGTATTATTATTCGTAACCGACGAAAATTCAGGCCTTTTTTGTTATAAAGGTGCTTGTACCCCTACAAAAATGATTTATTTTGAGTTTGTTGTCGGTAATGCTTTTTCACTTTATAAGGGTATCGAGCTTTCGGTTGTTTATGCCTTTTAAGCTTTTCCTTTAAAAAGTACCAACGTTGTTTATAGCCTACTCCCATTTCGTAATATAACATAGCAATGGCGCTTGTGCCCTATATACAAAATTAATTTTCATATTACTTTGTCGGTTATACCCTATTAGCATTCAGTACTCTATAATAGCTATGTCGGTTATGCCCTACTTCCGTTTACAATATAAATACATTTTTGTCGCTAATACCTTATTACTTAAATTAAATTAGATAACATGGAGTCGATTATATCCTACTTCCACATTCTACAATCATATTCACACGTCACTTATACTGCAATACCCAATAAGGATTTATTTACGAGTCGGTGCTTATACTACCTGATGTCACAAAAGTAGGTTTTAAGCGCGTCGCTTGTCCGAAAAACAGTCTGCAGTGTGCTGTGACGGCGTGAGCACGCGCGACTTGTTGCTCCATTTTTCGAAAAAAAAACGGAACCTACAGGACCGGTAAGCTATCTGTTTTTGTAAATGTCTTTTATTTAGTTGCTTGTGATTATGTATTTCATTCAATGGTATTTATTTAGGTTCAAAAATGGAAAGGAAAGGCCGACAAAGGGACATTTTGGAAATGGCCTTGAAGTCATCAGGTTTACAAAAACCTAAACAAGTCAAAAGAACCCTTAACTCTGCATTGAAAAAGGTAAATAAGTAGTTATTTAATTCTCTAAAACATTGTTTATAGATAGATTACTTATTTTGATAGATGCCTAATGTTTCGTAGTTTTCAAAACATTGTAGGTATTATTATAGATAGCTTACTTGTATTAATAGATGCCTAATGTTTCGTAGTTATTCTTGCCTTTATAAGACTATTTCCTTTCTCTTTTAGTGTCCTGGTGAATTTATTAATAGTACAAACCCCCACCACAAGCTTGTTATTTTATCAAACCAAGTGGTCGTCTCAAGCCAAAAAAATATTGAGGAAGAAGACTGCAGTTACAGAGTAAGTTTATTGATTACTATGTACCAAACAGGTAAGTATCTACATTCATACTTCCAATCTAGGTCTTATTATAGATACCTATCTATAATAATATTATACTAATATTATAAACGTGAAATTTTGTTAGAATATAGGGATGTATGTATGTTCTTTACTTTTTCACGCAAAAATCAAAATGAAATTTGGAATGGAGATAGTTTGTACCCTGCATTAATAGACTAGGCTTTTACGGCGGGAAAACATCTTATTCCTACGGGAAAAAATATTAAACTTTGTTTTATACTTACTACGATAACTATACGGGGTCTTGCGTAATCCATTTTTTTTTTTCATGGATGGGTTGGTTGGTTGGGTTGTATAATAAATACTTACTACGGTATCAAGACGAGAACTTGCGTTATCCAATTTTTAACGAGTGCGAAGCCGCGGCCAGAAGCTAGTGTATTGTATGTTGTATGTATTCCTAGAGTGCGTTTGAAGTTCAAGCCATGTTGGCAGACACTCAATCAGAAGTTAGCCGTTGGAGATTTATGATCCTGCTTGTGATAAGCGTATAAGCAAACTGACGATGACGACTTGTAGAGCATTTTTAAGGGCATTTTAAATTTCTTATTAAAAAAAAAGTGTTGGCATTATTTTCGACATCATCTCGACGTTCAATAACTATCAATGTGTTTGCAGTGTTTGCACTTGTTCATTGTCACAAACATTAAAGATACTTT
Organism: Sesamia nonagrioides; assembly: GCA_017933935.1. Taxonomy (NCBI): domain Eukaryota; kingdom Metazoa; phylum Arthropoda; class Insecta; order Lepidoptera; family Noctuidae; genus Sesamia; species Sesamia nonagrioides. The sequence goes on along the minus strand of JADWQK010002035.1, from coordinate 606,817 downwards.
TTTTTTTAATTTGCTTTACCTTTTATTAATTAATTCATATAATCTCTATTCTTCCGCAGCAGCACACGACGTTTTCTGACCCAGGTGTCCAGCTTTTCAGTAGCTCTATACCAGACGTGGCGTCAGACCTCAGAAGCTGTGAAACGGATGCTGCGCCAGCCCACCTTACCCAGCCTACATTTGATATCCTCACAAAATCGTCAACAGATGCTGTAGCATCTATTGACGATTTTGTGAGGATATCATCGGCTGTTGAGCCGGAGAAGAGGTCTGATGTATCAGACCTCTTCTCCAGCTCAACAGCCGATGCTGCGACATACCTTTTCAATAGTCCTAAGCCTAAGTCTGCTTTATTGATCAACGATATACCGGAAGCTGCGTCAGACATCCCGACCAGTTCTGCTCCAGATGCTATGTCGGAACATTTTTACAGTTCTGCACTGGATACTTTGATGCTCATCCCTTCTGCCCCAGAAGTTGAATCAAATCATCGTTCTAGTCCAGCAACGGGCAACGAGATGGACGTTACATCTGCCACCAATGAAAATTCTACGCCAACAATCTCAGAAATAAGTCTGCCTTCTACTTCGAAATTGTCTCGGAGTAATAATAATTCAACTTCAATAAAATTGTCTAAAAAAAATAAAAATACTCGAAAATCGAAGCAATCCGTTCACGTTCGTCCAAGTACATCAACGGCAACTGATGATACCACAAATGCTCAAGCCTATACATTGAGAACAGCCCATCCTACAAAGAGGTCCGCATATTTAGACTACATGTCCGATGATGAGGTAGCTTTGTTAAGTGCCTTTGGAGATATTGAAGGTTCTGACGAGTGGGAACCGGAAGCAAATGGCAAGAAAAAGAAAAAAATATCAGTTAACCTCGAAGTAGAGACTGTAGGTGATAGAACAGAAAAGAAAGAAAAGGTGAATAAGAGAAAATGCACTTCTCAAAAGCGATTATCTGGACAAAGTTATACAAAAGCAAATGGAAAAGTTTGTGAAGAAAAAAAAGTTCAACCAAACCCTTGCGCTGGTAAAAAATGTGGGCACAACTGCGGCGATATTACAGAAGAAAGAAGACTCAGCATTTTCAAACATTTTTGGAGCCTAACAGAGCAGAGAAGGAAGGATTGGATCATAAGCCTAACTCAAAAAACTAGTATTAAGAGAAAAAGGAGCAAGGACTCAGAAAAACGCAACACAACGTACAAATACAATATAACAGATGGTGAAACTCATAGACAAGTCTGTCTGCAATTCTTGTCCCATACACTTGACGTCACACACAAATATATCAATTACACGGTTTCAAATGCTGATCAGTTTGGTAGTGCCAAGGAATCGGAAAGAGGTAAAAGTGTACCGCCTAATAAAACCAGTAATGATGACTTAGTAGCGATTGAAAATTACATTAAACTTTTACCCGCGGTGCCTTCACATTACTGTAGGAAGGACAGTACTCGAGTATACCTTCCAGCTGAATACAAAAATTTGGCGAATTTGTATAGAAAGTACAAAGAACATCTTAGTTTCCAAGGACTGAAATTTGTTTCAGAATGCGTTTTCCGGAAAGTTTTTAAAGAAAATTTTAATATAGCATTCCATGTTCCCAAAAAAGATAAATGCCTCAAATGCTCTCGTTTTGAAAATCTGTCTGACCCTACATCCGAAGAAAGACTAGCTTACGAAGAACACCTTGTTGAAAAAGAACATACATACAATCGTTACAAGATGCACAAAACTATTCATAAAACAGATCCAGCATCTATTTGTGTAAGTTTTGACTTGCAGAAGGTTCTCAATACACCATACGGTGACAGTATGTTGTTATTTTACTCACGGAAGCTTAGTGTTTATAACGCAGTTGTATACGAAAATGGTACACGAAATGTCTTCTGCTACTATTGGGACGAAAGCGAAGGTAACCGCGGTGCTAATGAAATGGCTACCATTTTGAGGAAATATATAGCTGTTCTTGACGAACGTGGGAACATAAAACGACTTCTTCTCTATTGTGATTGCTGTCCCGGTCAGAACCGTAACAAAATTGTTCTGGCAATGCTCAACGAAACTGTTCAACGTTGCAAAAACATTGAATCTATTCAAATTAATTTTTTACTCACGGGGCACACCTATATGACAGTCGATTCTGCACACGCAACAATTGAAAACCAAGTTAAAAATACTACTATCTGGGCTCCGTCGCAATGGTATACGGTTTTTCAGACGGCAAGACAAAATCCAAAGCCTTTTGATGTTGAAAAATTAAATCACACAGACTTTAAGAGATGGGATCTTCTCGCTGACAAATACTTCGTGGGTAACCTTGTCGGCAAGATTAGTAAAATACGAGTCGCTACTTTTAAAAAGAACCGCACATCAGCAACGGTCAAATACTCGATGGACCCGGAGGAACCCAAGTTTCATATAGAAATCGTATCAAAAACTAAGTTTCTTGATTTACCGGACTGCTATCCCACGCGCCTGCAAATTTCTGAGCGAAAGCATAAAGATTTGATGAAACTTTGTTCAGATAAAGTTATACCTCAACAGTTTCAGGCAGAGTATTTTGATTTAACTTTCAACAAAAAGGCAAAAGACTGTTTGGTCGAATCTGATATCGAAGATGATGGAGATGATTAGTATTTTAAAAACAATTTTTGATAATTTTTTATGTTATTTTTTCCAAGAATATTTAGATAGTAGGTTTCAAATCAAGACTGATTAAAAAAAAGGTTGTGATTTCTAATGTTGATCTCAATAGCTATAAAGTAAGAAATTGTTAGTAATGATAATTGATCTACGACTGTCCTGTTCAATGTGATATACCAACTTCTGCAGAACAGAAAAATTATAAAATAGATTATATATTATTTATATTATATACTATATTATTTATATTATATACTATATTATTTTTATTATATACATATATTATTATAATTATTTATTAAATTATATATTTCCACTCTTTTATGAATCTCGGCTTAAGAAATCTTAAGCTGAGATTCATAAAAGAGTGAAATGTAAATTGAAATTGACACACTAAATTATCACTTTTGATAACAATTTTATATATTAATCAAAATAAAGTAAAAAAAAAAATCCATTAAATTGTTCCTTTAGCAATTGTTATTGATGTGATGGTAATTGTTATAGATAGTAATTGTTATTACATACTAGTACTTAAAAGTGACTTCATTCGCTTTTTGACTGATTATTTAGGTATTGTAGTGAGACTTTTTCTTTGTTTTTATTTGGTACAAATCATTAACGCTTAAAATGAAAACGTCCTTAGTTATAAGTTAAAGTGATTTTTTTTTTCTTTATTCCCGTTTCTTTGAACGTTGTTACTTAACATAGATACCATGTTATGTTTAACAAAGCCAAATAAGTCTTAAGTTTTGAAGCTCTTTTTATTTTTTATAATGGTTGTTACTTTTTTAAATATTTAATATTACGGATACATACCAAGTTTTCGTAATTGATTAGGTTAGCTACCTACTAGCCACAGTATTATTGTTTCCAAAAATGATTAGCAGGTTGCAGCCTACATAATTACCCAATCTTTTCGGGTACCTTTTTTTTCTTGATTAAAAAATATTATTAACAAAAAATGTATTTTTTTATTTAAAACATCCTACTATTCTGATGAAGGATCGTGTTGGTTGCGCTACTTCATTATTTTTGGGGTGTCTTTTCATCCATATTACCATAGACTCGCACAATGCCAAATGTTGATTATCCTTCTTTTCCTTTGCTTTCAAGCGACATTGTGTGTCACTAATGTGTTATATCCTGGTATTGTTTTGAAAGCTGACTGTTTCTTGTGCCCTATTATCTTTTACACAACCACAGTGAGAAGTACCTTATCCTTCTTTTCCTATAACAGTTATTGAACTGCCTAGTCTCTTATACCCTTTTACCTTGCGATGTGAGAAATCGGTATGTCATTTAGGGTTCTTATCCATTAATATTTTATTTTGTCATTTGTATCTTATGCCATATTTCCTCATTGGAAAATTAAAAGCTTTTGTTATAAGCGACAAAAACTACGTTAAATAGCGTCAAATCGTTAAAACTAAAAATACCAATCACTGCTCCATTTTTTTCTGATTTTATAACAGTTTCAGTTTTCACGATATCTTAATAAATGACAAAAATACGTCAATTTTTCTGAAATTTAAAACTTTGAACGGCTCTCCTGAACATTTCATTTTTTGTCGCTTATACCCTATTTCCTTTTAACCGTCGATATGGTCTCGGGAAGTTTTTTGTAGATATTGATAGGTATATTCTATAATATTGTCGAACATTTTTTGTCCTATCATTAATACTCTTCGCAGCGTATGCGATGAAAAACATTTTATGGCTACCTAATTTTTTTACACCTTCGGTTGGTTTTAATAAGAAGTTCTAAAGATTTCTATAGTAATCTAGTACTAAATATAGCCTATGTTACTCAGTGATAATGTAGCTTTCTCATGAAAAAAGAATTATTAAAATCGGTCTAGTATTTTTTGAGTTTATTCGTTACATACAAAAATACAAATCTTTCCTCTTTATAATATTAGTGTAGATAAATTCTACATACACTTACTCACACGCAACCACAGAAATCGTTATTACGATTTCTGTGGTTGTGTGTGAGTAAGTGTCACCAGTGACCGGTAGTGTGTCGTAGGTATGTAAATGTGTTGTTTGACGGACAGGCAGCACCGCGGGCTCGGCGCAGCGCCTTGTCGAGACGCACCTGGCGCCCGGGGTCGCAGATTGGAACATCGTCGTGCCTGTGAGTAACATATTCTTTATATTGGAAGAAAAAGCAAGCCGTGGCACAGTAAGTATCCATGGCAACAGTAAGCACCTATGGCACAGTAAACACCCATGCCTAGAATAATCATCATCAGCGTCTGCCTATCGTTTGACTAGAAAATTATGCACGGTAATTAGTTGTCATGATTGTGCAGATGCCGCTACCGTGCGCGGAGGCGCGGGTGACGGGTGCGGACATGCGCGTGTGCGACACAGACGCTCCGCCGGACGTAGCTATGACTGACGCGCGATCAGCGCGCGTGCACCGCTCGGGGCAGCTCACCGGGTTCGCCACCCTCAACGTCACCATCTACTGCATCCTGCCCCCGCCGCCACTCACCAGCATCGCCCTACCGGTGCGGCACCTTACAGACTCAAGGACCACATACGAAATGTTATCAGATGAACTGATCTCAAAGGAAGTGGAAGAAACGTCGTATGAATCTGAATCAACAGACTTGAAGTCGATCGAGCTGGTAACGGTGAAGACAACTTCGAGCACAACGTTGTCACCGCCTCAAGAGGAGACGACAGGGCGGCCGGAACTTACACCGCCTCAAGAGGAGACGACAGGGCGGCCGGAACTTACACCGCCTCAAGAGGAGACGACAGGGCGGCCGGAACTTACACCGCCTCAAGAGGAGACGACAGGGCGGCCGGAACTTACACCGCCAACTGAAATGGTGACAGCCACCCCGAATATCGCAACCCGTCCAAAAGAAAAAGCACCCCATTCACTAAAAGTAACCATTAATATTACACCAACAAACCAAGTGTCCGCAGAGGAAGATTTACCGCAGTCTGTTAGCACAGAGCTGCCTTCGTTACCGAACAAAAAAAAACCAGACGAAGTGATGTCATCGTTGCACCCCAGGTTTTCATCAATGCCGTCCATAGTGACGCCGTCACGATTTTCTGAAATGCCGCCGTGGAAGAAATCACATGGGCCGCTGGTTGACCCAGCAGGGCCATTCACTGCTGAGCCGAGCTGGCCGTCCGGAGCGTACCCGCCTCCTGGAACGCACTGGCCTCTGCACTACCCGCCCGACTCGCAGTTCTCCGCTATGTCCTCGCCGTACCATTTGCTGCCGCCGTATTCGCTCGCTCCGGTCTACAGACCGCTCAGCTTGCTCAGACCGTGGCCGACATTCAAGCAGAGCCGCCAGCCGGTACTGTTTTTCCGGCAGTTTTAACTCCACATATTAACATGTGGAGTTCCGTGATATGACGCCCTAATTGCGATCTTGTGCCGAATGTGTCTTTGTGTAAACCATCAACGATTGTGTCACTGCTTACCATCAGGTGGGATTGCAGTCAAGCACTAGTTTATAATTATTAAAAATATATATACAATATGTAAAGAAAACCCCGTCTGACCCAAAAGGATAATAAATGTTAGGTATACACATGACCAAATAAAATATGAAATTTTACATAATCATGATAGTGACAATAGTAATGAATATTGAAATAATCTTTTTTTTCCGGTAATTAATTCCAACTTCCCCAAAATTTGGTATTTTTTTAAAAAGTGACAACACTATTTGTGACGGAGCGAATAGCGATGCGATCACGTGCCGTCAGCCCTGCTCCCCTTCACCCGCGCATGTATGCCTAATGTGTTGCCCACAGCACAAGCATTAGTTACTTCGCTTTTTCGAAATAATATTTATTTTTTTAGGGGGATTTTTTTTTAAGTTTACCCCGGCTTTGTAGGTATAATTAGGTATTGTTAGGTATCGATAACTGATTCTACTAATGGGTACAAAGCCGGGCTAAACTTAAAAAAAAATTCCCCCTAAAAAATAAATAACTTAAATAAAATAAACAGGTAATTTCATGGCAACACAGGCACAGTTCATAACCTCAGTTGACCTCATGCATGTAGGTATAGGTAATTTATTCACGTTTATCGAGTCTCGAAAGAAATAATGATACTTAGGCAGCTCGTGAAAAGAACTTTTTTTTTAAGTAGGAAGGTCGTCTGACTCTCC